>JASVEL010013696.1:600000-1032927 GCA_032618575.1 Nicotiana noctiflora | reverse complement strand
CTATGAGCTTGCATTATCCCATTTAAGCATAACAAGTTATAAGACAACAGTGATAGATATATCAAAATAGGGAACCAAGTCCCAACACAAACTAACTTCCATAGACCGAAGGGTCAAAAGTCATGAGCCTCTAAAGAACATAATTGTAATAAGGTTTACAACAAAACTCAGTGTGGAAAGAAATGACAACAGGAAATGAAAAGACAGCTAGAAGGGGAGTCAGGTCCTGCGGACACTGCACCTACCTCGACTATCCCGCACGATGCCTCTAAGCGGCTACCGGATCAGGTCTGCTGAGAGGTACCTGGATCTGCACACAAGGTGCAGGGAGTAAAGTGAGTACTGCCAGACTCAGTGGTAATAAACAGGGGTAAGACAGCGTAGATAAGAAATCCACAGTAAAGCACAATGTAAAGCTATACCAATACCCTGTAACAGTTCAATACCAACAGTAGAGAGAGCCAACAATAATAACAACAAGTACAACAGCTAGCAGGTGTAGCTAAATGCAATGCAATGCATGAAATCACCACTACGGCGCGTAGCCCGGTCCAATTTGGGTACCCGTGCTCACTGTGGGGGTTCAAACTCCGGAGGGGCTCCTGCAGCCCAAGCACAATATTACTGCGGCGTGCAGTCCGATCAAACATATATACCGCTGCGGCGCGCAGCCCGATCCACTACCAGTCAGCTAATATGCAAATGCAGCCTCGCAGGCTCAAAAATGGTTTTGAAAACTCTTTTATCATTTTTCAGTTGAAAACAGTAATATCAAAGTTCCAGAGATTGGAAATAACATGATAACAGTAATAGTTACGGACTGGTAGTAAACTAGCATGTCAATATCATAAGAAAATGATAACGATCCTCGCGGGATCCAATAACTGGCTCACAGCCCACAAGTATACTCAACCATCCTAGAAGGAGGTTTGACGGCTCAAGAGTAGCCAATATCATAATATAATATGCAACCATCCGAGAAGGAGGTTCGACGGCTCAAGAATAGCCAATATCATAACACAGTATCAACAGGCCGGACCAAGCCATAGTCCCCAATCACAATCGACCTAGCACTCACAAGAGAGTACGTGTCTAGCCGCTATACTGCGTCACAAAGTGGTGTACCGAGGTTTCGAACCCGCTGGTCATCACCCACATCTATTACTCACCTCAATACAGCTCGACGACTAGTCTGCGATGCCCTTGCCACGAGAATCAAGCTCTGCACGCGTAGAATCTGATCAAATGTAGTAGAAACACAATAAATTAGGCCAATGGAATGATACCCAGTCAAAACAACTCAATTTACACCAAAAATGACAAAGTTGCCAAAACCCGACTTTCGGTACGCTTTCTTGAAAAATCATGAAAGTCACATATTCGGAACCCTCATCGCAATACGAGTCTAGGCATATCAATTTTACCAAATTCGAACTCCATTTGCCCATTCAAAACCTTGATTTTCTAAAGTTCAAGCCTAGGGTTAAATCCTCCATGAATTACCCCAAATTCCTCCATTTTCATGATATAATTGCATAATATTATCAATACTAATCATAAGATGAGTCCATAGTTGATTACCTGATGATTTCCCTTGCGTTTCTCCTCAAAATCGCCCAAATCGCCTCTAAAGCCGAGACCCAAATGTGTGAAATGTTTCTGAATTTTCTAACTTCTGATACAATTAACTCACTGCGATTTTTGCTTCTGCGGATAAAATTCCGCTCCTGCGAGCCCGTATCCGCGACCAGATGGTCGCTTTTGTGATTCCAGGCCTAGCCGGTCAATTCCGCTTCTGGGAACATAAGACCGCTTCTGCACGCCTGCTTCCGCGAAAACATAACCGCTCCTGCGGTGACATTCGCCTCAACGCTCTAGAGTCCGGTCCTGCGGACTCGCCCAGGCAATCAAGAATCCACTTCTACGGACTTTCCCCTTACGCATCAAGTCCGCTTCTGTGGTCACCCACTCGTACCATCAACGCCGCCTCAGCGGACATTGTGCCGCTTCTGCGAAGCCAAGCGCTTCTGCGCCCCATTGTCCGCTCCTGCGGACTCTCTCCTATGCTCCCTTTTCCGCAGGAGTGAAAACAACAGAACCAGCAACATAATGTGCAATTCTTCCATATTTTCTCCCATTTAACCATCTGAAAACACCCCGAGGCCCTCGGGACCTCACCCAAACACACCAACACATCCTAATACCTTATTCGAACTTGTTCCAATCCTCAAAACACGTCTAACAACATCAAAACCCATAATTCACATCGAATTCAAGCCGAAATTCCTTAAAACTTTACAAAGTACACCTTCTATCTAAAACCCGACCAAACGACGTCCAAATGACCTGAAACTTTGCGGACATATCCAAAATCACATGACGAAGCTAGAGAAATTGTCGAAATTCAATTCCGACCCCCACATCAAAATCTCACCTACCGTTCGGATTTTGCCAAAATTCAACCTTAGCCAATTCAAGCCTATTTCTACACGGGACCTCCAAATTCAATCCTGATCACTATTCTAAGTCACAAATCACCTCTCGGAACTAAACAAATTATCATAATCCGATTCTGAGCCTTCTAACTAAATAGTCAACTCCAGGTTGACTTTCCACATTCCAGCTTCCTTCAAAAAGGCTATTTGCCTCATTTTCAATCCAAATCACTCCTAACTCACCCGATAGACTCTAACACTGATATAAAGGCATACAACACATAAATTCAAGATAATAGGGTGGTAATTCCCTTGATGACGGGCCGGGTCATCACAAAACTGCCACCCGACTAGACATGGATGGATATGGACCTCCTATGAATCAAACAATTTATAGAGGCATCATTGGGTTGCTAATTTATCTCACTATTAGTCGTCCAGATATCATTTTGAGTGTGGGATTGTGTGTCAGGTTTCAATCAAATCCCAAGGAATCTCACTTGAAGGCTTCAAATAGAATACTGAGATATGTCAAAGGCACACATGACCTGGTGCTATACTATCCATCAAGTGACAATTTTAATCTGATTGGGTATGCTAATGTAGACTATGCATACTATCTTATGGATAGAAAAAGCACTTCTGGGATGGCTCACTTCTTGGGATCATATCTTATCTCTTGGGGTACAAGAAAGCAAAATACAGTGGCTCTCTCAACAGCTGAAGCTGAATATGTAATTACAGCATCATGTTGTGCTCACTTTCTATGGATAAAGCAGAAATTGGAGGATGTTGGAGTTCTCACTGAGAGCGTGCCTCTTCTATGTGACAACACCAGCACACTTAACATGGAAAAAATATAGTTCAACATAAGAGGACCAAGCATACTGATGTGGGGCATCATTTTCTAAGAGACAATGTGGAGAAAGGATTGATATGCATGAAGTATACAGCACAGAAGAACAAATTGCAGATATCTTCACCAAGGCCCTGTGTAGGAGACAATTTGAAAGAAACAGAGTAAAGTTGGTACTATTGAAACCAAATTGAGGACCAGAACCCTTTTGGGTTTGGATTGTGTGTTTAAGAAGTAATAGGTTCAAAGTGTTTTCTGGCATTGTCTAACTCACTTTAATACCATTACAGGTAAACACGCATAATAAGGATAGATGCAGTAGGTACTGTCCTTGACTGATAAAAGAGGATTTTTTTTAAAAGGGGGCCTGAAGACGGAATGCATCACAAGAACCAGGTTCGCATACAAAACGTTAGTAGTTCTGTGCATCCTTTAAATCACGTCTTAAAAGGTACAAAATACAACTGCCATCTCATCAACTTTTTATATCCGCCTGTCACATCTCTTCAATTGAAATGTTCCATCTCCCTAGGAAATATCACAATTTTCCATGCCCAAGCGCCTTTTCGAAATCGGTGCCTATTCTTCTCCCCTCATAGTTATCTTCTCTATTTTAAAACCCTCATTTCATCTACACTTCTTTGCCATAAGTCCCTCTCTAACCTCTCTCAATGGCAGAAAAACATTCAGACCCTTTTGTATCACATGTAACCCCATCCAAACTGTCTATGGGACTTCTCGCGTCTCTGAGTCAGTGTCACCTTCCATCAACCCTATCGCTATAGTCCTCCCTTCCCTAGTTTCCTAACCTCCTTCCAACTCGAAAACTACTATTTTGTTCTCACCTTTGCCTGTTGCCAAAACGAGTCAAAACCCTAATGGAGACCAAGTTCTAATTATTGAGAACACAACTGACTCTGGCATTGTTACAGTTAACCTCATGGCCGTAGAAGCACCTATTGTTGAAGAAAGGATCGTGTTTGTAGTATCCGCTGAAGGGATATTGCATGAGGTCATTTCCCTAAAGCATGCATCCCATAGTGTAAGGGAAAAAGGGACCACCATAGGAGATGCAGTAGCATACACTACTGGGTGGAGAACCTGATCCCTCTCAGGAGGACCCAGGTCAAGAATATAATACCCAGGATAGTAGTATGCCTGCCTTTGATGCCATGCCCTTGGAAATTCAAGGCCCAGAGATACATTCTAGTAATGTAGAAGATCTTGAGAATATGGCTCTTGACGGTTCATTAGTCAGCGTATGACAATTTCGACTCGTGGGACTGAAATCAAGCGCCTCACCACAAGACTTTAACTCAAGGTAGCCAATGACTTTGCACTCCAAAAGAGCAAGAAAAGAAATAAGAAAAAGAAAAGAAAGCTGGTGAAAAGTGGTGTGCATGTGGGGGATGAAACGATCCCTGTTGTTGAGGTGGAGGAAGGAACCCTTGAGGAACCAGGTTCCCTTGTAAGGCGGTTATCAAAAAGGGCAAAGTTTGTTTCCTTGGAAAAGGGGTCTAGCTCTAAGTCTAGCCGAGAAAGCTGTGAGTGGTGAGGATATTCTTGTCAAGTCCAAAAGGAAAAATAAGGTGAGTGGAGAAAAGCATAGGAAAGCATGTCTGAAACAGCTGAAGAACCCAATTCTAGAAAGAAAGCACGAAGTAAAGTTTGCTTGGGTTCTAAGCGGTTAAGGTACCATAAAGTTTTGTTAGGGCGTACTTTTGACCCCAAAATCTCAGAAATGGTCAGGATGTGTTAAATCTTGGAAATGGTGGAGTTCTAACAGTGGTGGGTCTTTTCTATATGGATTCTCCCAAAGTTTATGAGGAGGAGGTCCAGAGTTTCTTTGCCATTTTGTTTCCAGTAGATACTGACCATATTGTGCCTTGGTCAATGGTGTGGATATTGTATTTGATGTGAAAGTTCTTGGGGATATTTTGCAAGTTCCTACAGTTAGAGTGAAGAGTGTTCGAGATGTGTGATAATACAACTTCCGCGATGTAGTGGTGAAAGATAATTCCAATCATAAAGGGGACCAGATTCATAAGAAAGCGCTCCTTCCTATCTACCAGTTGTTGTTTGAACTGGTTAACAAAGTCTTGTTGCCACAAGCAGAACACCGATCTGTAACTTCTAAATCAAATTTATTCCTAATGGAGCAACTGGATGGTTTTCACCCTGTGAATTTTCCTACCATAATGATTGAGCATATGCAAAAAGTGACTGATTTCAAGCATGACAATCATGTGCTTCCCCATGGATTCTTGCTCATACAAGTATTCAAACACATTGAGGTTCCACTAGGCACAAGTAAATAAGGGACTCATAAACAGACACTCTCACAGACAACCCTGGAAGAGTGTGAGTGTATTGAGAAGTATGGGTATGTAGGAAGTACTTCAACTGTGTCTCACCTCATTAATACCCAAAACAATGCAGTTGAGGACATACGTATTGAAGGCCATGATTGCTATCCTGGAAGGCCAGCAAGCTCGAGTGGTTCCCTTTCCAAATGATGAAGTGAACCGCTTAACCCAAGAAAATGCTCACCTTAGGGCGTTGAGAACCTGAAAGCTGAATTGCTCAATGAGCAAAAGTCGGGCAACGCTCAAATAGACCTTGTTCTCTAAACACTAGCTACAGCATCCAAGCCATTTCCTCCTTGTGCCATCTAAGTTTCATTCAGTTACCAGTGTTCTGGATATAATTTTTTTATTTATCTGTACTGATGATTGATGGTTGGCAGTTTGTTTTTGTTTTATTTTATGTGGTAGAGATGTACTATTACCTCTCATCCGTTTCAAGTCCAACATTGTCTCTTCCTTTTTCAAAGGAAGAGGCATATCAAAATTATTAATATAACTCCTCTCTTATCTTGTCTAGTACTTTATCTTTGTCTTCTATTTTTTTCATGATTGTGTGCACATATGTGACATGAGTTGGATTGCATACTGGAATTCTTTGCACTCTTATTCTTTTTAATGATAACAAAAGGGGGAATGGACACGGGACATATGGGGAGTTGCACAGGGACACACGGGGAACTAGTTTTTAATTCTGAATTCTTAATTCTGAACTAGTAATATAATTTAAGGCATTGTCTCAGGGGGAACACATGCTCTTGTTTAGAACTTATAAGTTTCTCATCATCAAAAAGGGGGAAACTGGTAGATCTTAAATACTCTTGCCTTATGTTTTGATGATCTAATAAACTTTGATGTAAGAACCAGTTAGGGAACCTGACCTACTCGGGACTACTGCAAACTCCAATGGACTCTAGTAAAAATTGAATTGCTACACGTACAGGAGCTAGGAACAAACAAGGACCTGATGCTTTTGCGGTTCCTGTATAGCAGCACAAAGTCATTGAACACAGCTGGAACTGAAGTGACCGGCGGTACTATTTCTGCCGCACTGCACCACACTGACAGCTCACTTGTTCTCTATCCAAACAAAGTAATCACATTATTTCAAGTGATGTGATCAAGTTGTACCAAATGGGCTTTTATACAAAACATCACAAATAGGTTTCAAATTCATTCACTCAAGCATCAAACAAAAAAGAAAAGATCATTCTCTCAAGCTTGAAGAAAAAAGTTGAATGCCACTATAGACCAATTCCTAAACGATTGATTATTGTTGTCCTAGTTGAGTTGTAACCTTGTTATTGCACTTACAATATCTCCTAAATCTCTTACTTAGAAGTTTTACTGATTAGGAATCCTCTTGTAAATTCTTAGACTCGTTGAGTTTAGGTTGTGGCTAGATTTAGTCATAAAGAAAAGTCTTTATAATCGTAGGGTTATGTAACGACCCAACCGGTCGTTTTGAGCTACGGCGCATCATTCAGCAGTTTGAGGCCATGAGCAACTTCATCTCAGGTATATTGACTTGTGTGTATGGTCAGAATTAAAATTCAAGAAGTTTGGAGTCAAATTTAAATGAAAATTCTCATTTCCGAAGCATAAAATTGAAGAAATGAACTAGGATTGAATTTTGAGTATACGACCTCGGAATTGGGATCTAAAGGTTCCAACAGGTTCATATGATGATTTCGGACTTGGGCGTATGCCCGGATCGGGTTTTGGATAACCCGGGAGCGTTTTGGCGCATATTATGGAAGATAGCATTTTAGAAGAAATTGCATCAGTTTGGCTTAAAATGCATTTTAGTGTTATTGATGTCCGTTTGGGATTTCGAGACAAGGAGTAGCTCCGTATGGTTATTCTGGATTTGGGAGCGCGATCGGAAGTGAATTCGGAGGTCCGTAGGTCATTTTGGAGTCGTTTGGCTAAAAATAGAAAATTGAAGGTTTTTGAGAAAATTTGACCGGAAGTGGAAATTTTGATATCGGACTTGAAATGCAAATCTTATGGTTCGGATAGCTTCGTTAGGTGATTTGGGACTTAGGAGTGTGTCCGGAATATTTTTGTGATGACCGGTGTAGAATTAAGCTTGAATTGGCAAAGTTAGTATTTTGGCGAATTCCGGTTGATAGGTGAAATTTTTATCCGACGGTCGGAATGGAATTCCGAAAATTTTTGTAGCTCTGTTATGTCATTTTGGACTTGTGTGCAAAATTTGAAGTCAATCGGAGTTGATTTGATAGGTTTCGGCATCGGAAATAGAAGTTGGAAACTTCAAAGTTCATCAAGCTTGGATTGGAGGTTAATTCATAATTTTGCATTGTTTGATGTGATTTGAGGCCTCGAGCGAGTCCATAATGTGTTTTGGGACTGGTTGGTGTTATTGGTCGGGGTCTCGGGGGTCTCGGATGTGTTTCGGAGGCCCAACGGGTCATTTTTGGAAATTTTTGCCGTTTTGAGCATAAATGTAATGATCCAAAGGTCTAATTTTAGTTCTAGAGATCCAAATTTGATTTCGAGACTTCGAGAATTTATATCATGAATTATAGGACTGATCTGGAAATTTTGGTTTAATTTCATCGAGTCGCGATTGGGTTTTTGACGAGAAATGTGAGTTAATTATTTAACGAGCGAAATTGATGTTAGACTGAGCAAATGAGATCCAAATTCAGTTTTATTTGAACCACTGGATCCGTATCAAAATTACGGAGCCATAGGAAAAAGAATCGTCGAATTTCGAGTTCGTATGATGGAGTTAGGATCATTTTGGTGCAAAATGGTTGTGCTGCAAGTTTTTTTGAAAAAGCTGCTGCATTTTATGAACAGTGAACAGTAACCGCGCGTGAACTGTAACCGCGCATGAATAGTACCGACGAAAATTCTAGGCATGAACAGTGTCCGCGCGTGAACAGTACCGACGAAAATTCTGGGCAGTATATCCGCGATTTTGGGTCATTTTCCTCCATTTTTTTGAGCAACTTGAGAGCTTTTGGACAGAAATTGACGGGGAATCGCTGGGATATCATCGGAAAATCATCGGGGGTAAGTTTCTTAGCCTTAATTCGTTAGTTTATTGTGAAATCTGTGATTATTTCACTGTTAATGGAGGATTAATGGAGGGTTTTAGCCCTAGGCCTAAATTATAGAAAATCATTGATTTGAATGGGCAAACGGAGTCCGATTTTGATAAATTTTATATGCACGGACTCGTGTTGAGATAAAGAACCTAATATATAACTTTCGTAATTTTTCGAGAAGCGTACTGATAGTCGGGTTTTGGCAACTTGTGGGTTTTGGTGTATTTTGAATTGTTTCGATTGGGTAATGCCCAATTGGCCTATTTTGATGCAATTCTATTGATTTTTATCAGATACTACACCTGTGGAGGTCGATATTCATGGCAAGAGAGTTGTCTCTTAGTGGTTTTGTACCGAAGTCGAGGTAAGTGGCTTGTCTAACCTCGTGTGGGGGAACTTTCACCCCTAGGATATTATGTGATAATTTAAATGCCTTGTATGCGAGGTGACGAGTGTGTACATGCACTGGTTATTGTAACACACACTTTACTTGAATCGTCAAATTCGTGATATTCCTGTCCTTAGTTGATTAATTTAAGATATTTACCTGGCATTCGTTAGGGAAACATGATTAGATAGGATTTATCTGTCTAATTGCCAAATTGTCTTACTTGAACTTCTTGGCACTAGTTTTCGGTGAAGTTGTAGTTAAGCATAGTATATTTTCTCTGTGCGTTTTCTTTATTTGTTGTGTTGGTGGATTGCGGGTTCAATTCCCGGAGATCCAAGGGCTGCGGGTTCGATTCCCGGAGACCCGGAGTTTATTGATATATTATTGAGATATGGACTGCGGGTTCAATTCCCGGAGATCCTGAGTTATTGGTATGGACTGCGGGTTCGATTCCCGGAGATCCTGAGTTATTGGTAGGGACTGCGGGTTCGATTCCCGGAGATCCCGAGTTATTGATATATTATTGAGATATGGACTGCGGGATCCTGAGTTATTGGTAGGGACTGCGGGTTTGATTCTCGGAGATCCCGAGTTATTGGTAGGGACTGCGGGTTCGATTCCCGGAGATCCCGAGTTATTGGTAGGGACTGCGGGTTCGATTCCCGGAGATCCCGAGTTATTGATATATTATTGAGATATGGATTCCCGGAGATCCTGAGATTTATTGAGACATGGGCTGCGGGTTCGATTCCCGGAGACCCAGGGGTACTGTTAATGGGACCGTGGGTTCAATTCTCATAGGTCCTGGACTTGTTAATTGAGTTTGTTACTTGTTGTTAGCTTAATTGTAGACGGTTGCGGTAATCACTTTATTGTCGTTATTTCGGAAATTATTATCATTTAAACTGCTTATTATTGTTATTATCATTTTTTAATTGTTCTCTCAGTAGGGCCATGACCTTCCTCGTCACTACTCCATCGAGGTTAGGCTTGGCACTTACCGAGTACCGTCGTGGTGTACTCATGCTACTCTTTTGCACACTTTTGTTGTGCAGATCCAGGTATATCAGGACAGGCTCATACTAGGTGATTCAGCAGTACATTTGGAGACCTCGGGGTATGATCTGCTACGTCCGCGGATCCGAAGGCCCTCCTTCTATTCTGATAGTATTACTAGATGTTTTCCTTCATTTCGTTGTTAGATACTCTTTACACATAGAGCCACAATCGTATACTCTCTTTTAGTTTGTATTGCCCGTGGGATTCCGGGTCTTGGTGGTGTTTTATACAGTGTGTTTGACGGGTGTATGTGCCAAGCGGCACCGATTACATTTCCTTTTTATATTATTTTTCCGCTATTTATTATTTAATGTTCATAAACTTGTATATTTCGCAACGTGTTAGGCTTACCTAGTCATGGGGACTGGGTGCCGTCATGACATGTTCACGATTGGTGAACTAGGGTCGTGACAAGTTGGTATCAAAGCTCTAGGTTCATAGGAGTCACGGGACACAGACCGGTTACTTAGATTCTCGCTGATCGATACGGAGACGTCTGTATTTATCTACGAGGGGCTATGTAATTGTTTAGGAAACTCTTCAATTCTTTGAATTCCTTATCGTGCGCCATTTATTCAGTTGGAGCCTATGTCATATGTTCTTTTGCATCCACTCGTGTATTGAAAATTCGTGCTCGGTATTAAGTATACGCCAACGGTTTGTGACGCTGCAGAAGGATTTCAAGGGAGTCAAGAATTTGCTCAACCATTATTACCGCGTGTCATCCATATCGATAATGCAAGAGAATTGAGAGATCTTCAATTGTGCACATGGGGGTGCACTAGGTTCGGACATTCGGTTGATAAGTACGGTCTTGAGAAGGTTTACTTAACTGCCTAATCGTCACGGTAATGATAGAATCACAAGGTGGATATAGATCTAAATATAGTTGGTGGTAATAAAGACTATATGGTTCACATGAGATATCTATTTAGCGAAGGATTCAGCCAGCAGAGATACTGGGGGAAATGAGTTTAGCTGTCTTAAGAAGGACATGTACCAAACGAATGTCTTGGGCTTGTTTTATGATGAAGACGTATGAATGTTAAAAGCTAGTATCATGGATTAGCAAGATGTACCTTGAGGCTTCGTGCCAAGTGAAAGGATTTCACTATCAACGATCAAATTATGGGTCATGTGTCATATCAGATTTGGCCTGCGATGTATTTAGGTGCTATTCAAAACGTTCTTGAAAACTTGCGGATGGGCAAGAGTTGAGGCTCGTAAGGTATGATGTTGGGACTTTTGATGTCCCTGTGTCCCTAATAAACTCTACATTTTATTATCAGTAGGGAAAAAGCTTCGACAAAGGCTACATGGTGCTTCGTAGGCGTGTGAGAATCATAGTATGTTTTAAGATGTCGCCGGTAAAGAATGCTCGGTGCATGGAGCGGGGTGATATTTGGTTGTATTGGAATGAGGTCATACCCTATGGTGTTAGAGTGCTAATAGAGCATATGTGGTTATGTTCGTTGGATCAAGTGAACTGCAGTTGAATAAGAGTAAATGACTTGAGAGAATGGTTCTAATATGTTCGAGAGTTGTGTAATAGTGGCCTTGAGCTAAGTGGGAGAGTCCCACCGCTTACGATTGGGTCGCATGGTTAATTACCTGCGTGAATTCTGGGTATTATCATTAATGGGCTATTGCAGCTACAGAAAAGGACCATGAGTGGTAATTGAGTATATGAATTGTTGAATGCATATTATGGCTAGCCTTACTCGCTCATGTTCAAACTTGAGGGAAAATTCGTGATTTATGCCTCGTGTAGGTGCATGCTTCGAGGGAAGTGATCTCGTTGGGTGCTTTATTGAGAGGGTATTCATATGTTATAAAATTGAGTAGAGTTGGTTGCATATTGGGACAAGTCAGGGATGGATGGCTCTCAATAGAGGTCCTAGTGAATTCAAGAGGTAAAGTGTGGTGCCTGATAATACTGAGACTACAAGTACAGTTGGGAGTCAAATTTTTGAAGCAACTTACGAAGAAGGGCACAACACGTTCTATGATGTTTTGACTTGTGGTGTAGTATTTGAGAGGCATGAAATGGCCGTCGTTCTGGAGATAGCATGGCCTTATGATTTAAGGTCACTCGGGGTGAGTGCGGTTGGAATAAGTTAGGTATTGAAGGGAGATATTAACATTTCTAAGGAAAACCAGGATAAACTGGAAGGAAATAGATTGATTAGCCATAGTTGAGTTGGCATATTGATGTCAATGATCGGTTCATGCAATGTGATCGAGTTATGCATGTGATTGTGGCGGTGCATTTGAGGCTTGTCGGCCACAGTGATTGATGGCATTCTTAGTATTCTTCTGTTAGGGCCTGTTATGAGTAGGCGGACCTTGGAAAGGGTTATGGTGGCTTGGACCACTACTTAGAGATTGGCATATTCAACGGTTATGAGAACTCGCCTGTGTGTTGCTATAGTTCTCCTAAAATAAGTTAAATGGAAAGTCTTATGTGATGCAGTATTAGCCTATCGTTAGTTCTAGAGTTGTGATAGAAATCGTGTCTATCGTATATCGGCACGTGAGGTGCAGTGAGTGGTATGGAATTTGAAGTAAGAACCAAGGTCGCAGTTTGGTCAATGAATGTGATATAAAGAGCTCGGATGAGCAGGAAAGGAGTTTCAGTGTTTGAGTAAGATGGGTATTAATGTCAGTATCACTTGAGATCAGTATTCTGTGGGAAAGGCTTTGCATCCCGATTAGGGAATCCTGATCGCTTTTCACTGTTAGTGCAGCCGGTGGTTTGAATATGTAGGCCCGTTTAATTATTCGGAAGATGGTGGGAGCTTGTCCCACAAGAAGATTGTATAGGTGTGACATGTAGTCTTGATTGGTTAGAAATTTAAACCGAGTATGAGGATTTTGGTGATATCATCCATTTGAGAATTTATGCCTGGAGGGCACTCTACTTATTGGGTTATAGACCTGTGAAATATTATTGACTTAGCTTGGCACGACCAAGATAGATTTAATGTCGGTGGATAGATTTAAATTTGGAAGTGAGCCTTGCGTCAGGCCGGTTGTGTTTCTTCCAGCAATGCGCCCTTTATGGAGGGATAGTCTTGGTCTTATTTCGCGGTTAGTTAATTCATTGTAAAGATATATTGCGCCGTATGAGTGTGAGACAGCTTGGTAAGTTCCTTATATTTTGAGGTTCCGCTCAGCGGTGATGTTATATGAGCATGATGGCTCTCGAGACTCAGATAATATATCGCACATCAGTTGTGCTTAAGTTTGTAGCGTATAGCGCTATATGTTTCCCTGTGTCTGATATCATGCACCTTAGTGTGCTTATGATCGATATTCAGCATTTTGATGTGATGAGCTATTTAGCTCGACGTATGGCTCCTTGTGTGAGTTTTATACAGGGATCGGGTGGCACACCGCCATGGTTATATTGTTTGGATCGGGTGGCACGCCGCCATGGTTATATTGTTTGGATCGGGTGGGCACGCCGCCATGGTTATATTGTTTGGATCGGGTGGCACGCCGCCATGGTTATATTGTTTGGATCGGGTGGCACGCCGCCATGGGTATATTGTTGGGATCGGGTTGCAGGCCGCAACAATGTGATGTTTATTTTAGTATCCATAATTGCTTTTATGTGTTCTGTTTCCTATTTTTCTGAGGAAGTCCATGTTAGTGTGAGAGTTGAATAGTTCTCTCTAGTGTTCGCCTTCCTTTTGTATCACGTACGAATTAGTAGCCTATTGGCACATTGTGTCATCTTGCAGGACTTTTGATTATGTCCGAGGTGGCTTATCGCCTGAGCAGTTCGTAATGGTTGAGGTGAGATCATTGAATTCGAGATCAGTGTAATCCGAGCATATGAAATAAATTAAGGGGCTAAGACCATTGTTTAGTTCAGAATGAGGTAATGGTTCTTGTCAAAAGTATAGACTGAATGATTTGTTGAATTGGCAACTAAATATTAATTCCGGCACATCTCTTCCGTCGTATCAGTGTTGTAAAAGCTAGAGCAAGACCTATGTAGGTCATGAGATGTAATGAGAGCATCAGATTTGTGGAATTTTGACTATTATATTTAAAGAGTATTATTGTGGTCCCATGAGTAAAGTGATGCAAAGTGTGACCTCAGAAAAGTTATGCAGTCATGTATGGGTACAGTGTGTGAAGAATGATATGGTGGTCGTATGATGGAAACATGCTAGGCAGGAAATTCCGGATGTTGGAATTGGGTCTAATGGCTTATTTACTCGAATAAAGGAGTATATCTATAGAGTTATCGAGCTGATGTGCTCAAATGAGTTGTGGAAGCGCATGAAGTTGCATGAGATGTTAAACCAGTGATTTCAGACTACTTCAGTGTAGTTCTCAGCACGTTCGAGGACGAACGTATGTTTAAATGGGGGAGATTGTAACGACCCAACCGGTCGTTTTGAGCTACGGCGTGTCATTCAGTAGTTTGAGGCCATGAGCAGCTTCATCTCAGGTATATTGACTTGTGTGTATGGTCAGAATTAAAATTCAAGAAGTTTGGAGTCAAATTTAAATGAAAATTCTCATTTCCGAAGCATAAAATTGAAGAAATGAACTAGGATTGAAATTTTGAGTATACGACCTCGAAATTGGGATCTAAAGTTTCCAACAGGTTCATATGATGATTTCGAACTTGGGCCTATGCCCGGATCGAGTTTTGGATAAACCGGGAGCGTTTTGGCGCATATTATGGAATATAGCATTTTAGAAGAAATTGCATCAGTTTGGCTTAAAATGCATTTTAGTGTTATTGATGTTCGTTTGGGATTTCGAGACAAGGAGTAGCTCCGTATGGTTATTCTGGATTTGGGAGCGCGGTCGGAAGTGAATTCGGAGGTCCGTAGGTCATTTTGGAGTCGTTTGGCTAAAAATAGAAAATTGAAGGTTTTTTGAGAAAATTTGACCGGAAGTGGAAATTTTGATATCGGACTTGAAATGAAAATATTATGGTTCGGATAGCTTCGTTAGGTGATTTGGGACTTAGGAGTGTGTCCGGAATATTTTTGTGATGACCGGTGTAGAATTAAGCTTGAATTGGCAAAGTTAGTATTTTGGCGAATTCCGGTTGATAGGTGAAATTTTGATCCGACGGTCGGAATGGAATTCCGAAAATTTTTGTAGCTCTGTTATGTCATTTTGGACTTGTGTGCAAAATTTGAAGTCAATCGGAGTTGATTTGATAGGTTTCGGCATCGGAAATACAAGTTGGAAACTTCAAAGTTCATCAAGCTTGGATTGGAGGTTAATTCATAATTTTGCATTGTTTGATGTGATTTGAGGCCTCGAGCGAGTCCATAATGTGTTTTGGGACTGGTTGGTGTTATTGGTCGGGGTCTCGGGGGTCTCGGATGTGTTTCGGAGGCCCAATGGGTCATTTTTGGAAGATTTTTGCCGTTTTGAGCATAAATGTAATGATCCAAAGGTCTAATTTTAGTTCTAGAGATCCAAATTTGATTTCGAGACTTCGAGAATTTAAATCATGAATTATAAGACTGATCTGGAAATTTTGGTTTAATTTCATCGAGTCGCGATTGGGTTTTTGACGAGAAATGTGAGTTAATTATTTAACGAGCGAAATTGATGTTAGACTGAGCAAATGAGATCCAAATTCAGTTTTATTTGAACCACTGGATCCGTATCAAAATTACGGAGCCATAGGAAAAAGAATCGTCAAATTTCGAGTTCGTATGATGGAGTTAGGACCATTTTGGTGCAAAATGGCTGTGCTGCAAGTTTTTTTGAAAAAGTTGCTGCATTTTATGAATAGTGAACAGTAACCGAGCGTGAACAGTAACCGCGCGGGTGAACAGTGAACAGTGTCCCACGCGCATGAACAGTGTCCGCGCGTGAACAGTACCGACGAAAATTCTAGGCAGTATATCCGCGATTTTGGGTCATTTTCCTCCATTTTTTTGAGCAACTTGAGAGCTTTTGGACAGAAATTGACGGGGAATCGCTGGGATATCATCGGAAAATCATCGGGGGTAAGTTTCTTGGCCTTAATTCGTTAGTTTATCGTGAAATCCGTGATTATTTCACTGTTAATGGAGGATTAATGGAGGGTTTTAGCCCTAGGCCTAAATTATAGAAAATCATTGATTTGAATGGGCAAACAGAGTCCGATTTTGATTAATTTTATATGCACGGACTCGTGTTGAGATAAAGAACCCGAATATATAACTTTCGTAATTTTTCGACAAGCGTACTCGAAAGTCGGGTTTTGGCAACTTGTGGGTTTTGGTGTATTTTGAATTGTTTCGATTGGGTAATGCCCAATTGGCCTATTTTGATGTAATTCTATTGATTTTTATCGGATACTACACCTGTGGAGGTCGATATTCGTGGCAAGAGAGTTGTCTCTTAGTGATTTTGTACCGAAGTCGAGGTAAGTGGCTTGTCTAACCTCGTGTGGGGGAACTTTCACCCCTAGGATATTATGTGATAATTTAAATGCCTTGTATGCGAGGTGACGAGCGTGTACATGCACTGGTTGTTGTAACACACACTTTACTTGAATCGTCAAATTCGTGATATTCCTGTCCTTAGTTGATTAATTTATGATATTTACCTGGCATTCGTTAGGGAAGCATGATTAGATAGGATTTATCTGTCTAATTGCCAAATTGTCTTACTTGAACTTCTTGATAATTGTTGGCACTAGTTTTCGGTGAAGTTGTAGTTAAGCATATTATATTTTCTCTGTGCGTTTTCTTTATTTGTTGTGTTGGTGGACTGCGGGTTCAATTCCCGGAGATCCAAGGGCTGCGGGTTCGATTCCCGGAGACCCAGAGTTTATTGATATATTATTGAGATATGGACTGCGGGTTCGATTCCCGGAGATCCTGAGTTATTGGTAGGGACTGCGGGTTCGATTCCCGGAGATCCTAAGTTATTGGTAGGGACTGCGGGTTTGATTCTCGGAGATCCTGAGATTTATTGAAATGTGGACTGCGGTTTCGATTCCCGGAGATCCCGAGTTATTGGTAGGGACTGCGGGTTCGATTCCCGGAGATCCCGAGTTATTGGTAGGGACTGCGGGTTCGATTCCCGGAGATCCCGAGTTATTGATATATTATTGAGATATGGACTGCGGGTTCGATTCCCGGAGATCCTGAGATCATTGAGACACAGCTTGAGGTATTGAGGCATGGGCTGCGGATATATTATTAAGACATGGGCTGCGGGTTCGATTCCCGGAGACCCAGGGGTACTGTTGATGGGACTGTGGGTTCAATTCCCACAGGTCATGGACTTGTTAATTGAGATTGTTATTTGTTGTTAGCTTAATTGTAGACGGTTGCAGTAATCACTTTACTTTCGTCATTTCAGATTCATTATTATTAAAACTGTTTATCATTGTTATCATCATTATATTATTTTTCTCTCAGTAGGGCCCTGACCTTCCTCGTCACTACTCCATCGAGGTTAGGCTTGGCACTTACTGAGTACCGCCGTGGTGTACTCATGCTACTCTTCTGCACACTTTTGTTGTGCAGATCCAGGTACATCAGGACAGGCCCATACTAGGTGATTCAGCAGTACATTTGGAGACCTCGAGGTATGATCTGCTACGTCCGCGGATCCGGAGGCCCTCCTTCTATTCCGATAGTATTAGTAGATGTTTTCCTTCATTTCGTTGTTAGATACTCTTTACACATAGAGCCACGATTGTATACTCTCTTTTAGTCCGTGTTGCCCGTGGGATTCCGGGTCTTGGTGGTGTTTTATACAGTGTGTTTGACGGGTGTATGTGCCAAGCGGCACAGATTACATTTCCTTTTTATATTATTTTTCCGCTATTTATTATTTAATGTTCATAAACTTGTATATTTCGCAACGTGTTAGGCTTACCTAGTCGTGGGGATTGGGTGCCGTCATGACATGTTCACGATTGGTGAACTAGGGTCGTGACAGGTTATAAAGTGGCTTGTGGTGACATCACCACAAGTTAGAAAAAGCCTTTGTACGTAACTAGGATAGTCACAAAGTGGCTTGTGGTAAAGGTACCACAAGTTAGTTTGAAGTTTTTGCATTTGGGAGCATTGTAAAGTGGATTGTAATAGGTAAGATTACAAGTTAGGGAAGTTAAAAGTCTAGAAGGTAGGTCGTGGTTTTTTGATCCCTTTATGCAGGATTTTTCCACGTAAAATTCCTCTGCCTCGTTTACTTACTACTTTATTAAGTACTCTCAGCCGAAACTTGTAGGGGATCGGGTAATCTGAGATTTGGTGGATCCAATGCATATGGTGTTTATCGTCCTAGAGAAGGCCTATGACAAGGTCCCTAGGGATGTCTTTTGGAGGTTTTTGGAGGTGAAATATGTGTCGATGGCTTACATTAGGGCGAAAAAGGTTATGTATGATGGAGCTATGACTCTGGTTAGGATTGTGATAGGTGACTCAAAGCAATTTCCGATAGTTATGGGGTTACACCGAGGATCTGTGCTCAGCCCGTTCTTATTTGCTCTGGTGATGGACCCACTAACATACCATACCCAAGGAGATATGCCATGTTGTATGTTATTCGTTGATAATGTAGCTCTAATTGATGAGATGCGAGGGTGGGGTTAATGAGAGACTGGAGGTATGGAGGCAAACCCTGGAGTCCAAAGGTTTCAAGTTGAGTAGGACTAAATCGAAGTATGCGGGATGTAAGTTCAACGACGTGACGGGGGATACGGATGTGGAAGTTAGGCTTGACTCACAGGTCATCCTCAAGAGAGAAAGTTTTAAGTACTTCGGGTCAATTATCCAGGGTGATGGGGAGATCGATGGGGATATTACACGTCGTATTGACCGTATTGGGGTGGGCTGGATGAAATGGAGGTTACCGTCTGGAGCTGTGTGACAAGAATGTGCCACCGAAACTCAAAGGTAAGTTCTATAGAGCGGTAGTTAGACCGGCCATGTTGAATGGAGCTGAGTGTTGGCCAGTCAAGAATTCACATATCCAGAAGATGAAAGTAGCAGAAATGATGATGTTGATAGACCGCCCAACAATTCGGGGCGTACGCCCGGGCATTGAGCCATTTCTGTAGTGGAGCATAAGCCCAAGAGACTTTTTTCTAATTAAAACAAGAATTGTTGAATAAGTCCTTAGTATAATACATAAATCCTCAAAAGTCAGCTTATAATTACTCAAAAGTTTTAAAAAAGAACTGAAATATTAAACTTAAAAGTCGAAACCCTTTTTTATTGCTAGAAGTATTAATTTATGGCATTTTCCAATTATTTATCTTGTCCGCTAGTCTGCTCCTATCTTCCAAAGTAACAACAATCAATTTTATTTTCAAATACAAAGAAAATTTTATTCTCCTCCACATTAGCAAGTTCAAAGTTCAAATTGCAGATTATTCATCCTTTTTGTTCGTCAATGTAAAAAAACGTTATTATTGTTAACTCAAGTTACTTATGCTTGTAAGTAGCATATGATGAATTGTTTTGACTAGTGTTCTGTGGGACGAAGCATATATATACATATATTTTTACTTATTTATAATTTTTTCAATTTTATGTAATTTACCTATTTAAAAATATTTATGTGATTATATTTTTTATTGAAATATTAAAAATTAAAAACTCATAAGGCTTATGTCTCGTGCGTTAGTGTTCATGCTTTGGTAGGCATATATAAAACGTATCGCGTTACGCCGGCGTAATTTGGTAAAGATACTTCAAATGGTTAGAAAGAACCAATCTATACAGTGTTCAAAGGTAGAGAAAATGTAGAGTTTTTGGCTAAAATTATCCTTTATCTATAGGAGTGGGTTCATTTTTGTCCTTTAAATATAAACTAGAGCATCTTTAATCCTTTAACTTTGCTAAACTAGAGCATCTTTGGTCTCACTAACCTCACCAACTAAAAAACTAATAGAAATGCCAAATTTTCTAACGGTGATTGCCTAAAGCCTCTCAAATGATTTCCTTATGGGTTCTGTTCAAAATAGTGACATCCCCACCTTTACCCAATGAGTAACTAGTGTAGGAAACATATCTTTTTAAATTCAACTAACTGTTCACTCATTCTTTCTTGATTGAGGCACGTTTTCTTTTCTTCTTTCTTCTTCATTTTTTATGTCAAAATAACTTATAATTAATGTGTAGGACTTATCAGAATCAATATCAATAGTGCAAACCATTGTTTTTTTTCTGTTTACAAAGTTAGTTTAAACTTCATATGCTTAATCATCTCCATTACTGGACACACTAAAAGCAATAGTAAAACCCAAAAAAAAATAAAGATTCATTGAACTCATCTCCTTCACAGAGAAATATGCTAAGTTTCTGAGAAATTCCTTTACATCAGTTAAACCAAAATGAAGAGTTACTAAAATAATTGTCATGAACATCAAGTGATCCCAACCATCTGCTAGGCGTATAAACTTATCCATTTAGTCTTCAATAGCAATTCCAACTCTTTTTCACCAATCTTCAGCAGCAAAAAATAACCTCTTGCAGCAGCAACAACTAATCTTTTTAAGTAGAAACTTACATATCAAAAAATATATCTCCAGTCACTCTACTTTCTTGAGTTTCTTTCATATGGTCATGGCTAGCAGGCCCTCTTCTTACCTACAATAAAGAAAAATATTATCGTTACCATATCATAAATATAAGTAAATAAAGTAATATGTGTAATAAACTCATACCGGAAGCTTTACAGGAGCAGAAGATGCAATAGGGAATGAGGGTTCTTGTCGCTCCAACTCATCATCATGAGAATCTGGATGCACACGATTTAACTTGCAGGTTCTTCTGTTATGGCCTGGATTATGGCATAAGCTACAATCTAATTTTTCTTGCTTCCTTTTCATTTTTTTTCTACTCGCTCCAACTTCATCGGGCTCTTTTTTGCGAAGCTTTTATTTTCTTCCTTTGGTACTTTGTCTTTCCAATCGTGGAGGCAAAGGAGGAATTTTATACGACTTAGGCCACATCTCTTGACCATTCATAGGTAGAATAGAAAATGCATAGATTATTCTGTAAGTTTCTACCTTATAACAATCATCCACATATGAAATAATACCATCATGTTTAGCCCAAATCGCGGCAATGGCATGCTTGCAAGGAATTCCTGTTAGATCCCATTTCCTACAACTACATTTTCTATTTAGCAAATCCACAGCCCACCTATTCATTATTCTTGCTCCTATTATCTCATAATTCAACTCATTTGACTTCTTGGGAATAAATTCAGCTGCTTTTGCTTGATTTTTGTGCAATACATCCTTAATCCTGGGGCAAATATCACCATCATTCCACTTGGTACTTTTATCCCTATTTACTTGCATTCTTGTCATAAGGTGATACCTTAACTTCTCCTGTAAAGTGATAATCAGCTTATCTCTAGCCTCAATGATCATGCTATTAAAGCATTCACACATATTATTGAGTAAGGTATCGCATTTCACAGTTTCAAGAAAGTGAGATTTAGACCATTCAGTAGGCGACTTCTTCTTGAGCCAATGAGCAGCTTCTGAATCTATATCAAAGATGTCAACCATGCAATCCTCAAACCACTTTACTGTTGTAGCCTTTGCAGCCTTCCAAAGGGCATTCCTGAGTGAGATACTACTGAATCCGGCCCTCTTGAAGTTGTTATGGAGGTGTCTCACACAAAATCAATGGATAACATATGGCAATACCTCATTAAATGCTTTAATCAAACCTTTTTGCTTGTCTGACATAAAGGTCCAAGTACCATCACCATCAATGTCTAAGTCAAGCTTCAAATAATTCAAAAACCATTCCCACGATTCCTTTCTTTCCTTCTCTACAACTGCATATGCTATCGGAAATATATTGTTATTCGGATCAATCCCAACAACAGTTAGCAATTGAGTCCCATACATTGGACCCTTAAGCCAACAACCATCCACCCCAATTATTCTTCTACAACCGCTCCTAAAACCATCTTTACAACCATTAAAACAAATATAGATTCTTTGGAATCTCTTAGGCTTGTCGGGCACCTCATTTTCAACCAACTTCATATAGACTGATGTATTTGGAGTTTTCCTCCCAATTTCATTACAATAGTTCCACAATACCTTGTATTGAGCATTAATGTCTCCATCAATCAGCGCAAGTGCTTTTTTCTTAGCCCTTCTACATTGTGATAATGTCACTTGAACTCTAAGTTCCACACTAACGTGATCTCTGAATGCGCCGATTGCCCAAGATCTATTTGAGCTTATGGCGTTAAGATATATTTGTGCAATATAAGAAGATGTGATTGCTTTGTTACGGTGGTTCCAAATCTTACAATCATGAGTGAGGTTGTATGTTCTGATCTGAAATGCTCTATCTCGATGCATTCTTGAAGCTAGAATCTCCCATTTGCAATCCGGATGACCACAAGTTGCTCTCACTCTCGAGTTATCATTCTTGCACCACTTAATGTACTTCCCTTCATTAACTTCATGAGTTATTACAGCATATTTGAACTCATGCTTGTTTACAAATGTCAATTCTAATGCCAACACTGGTTTATCCCCGTCTGTTTTAGGATTGAACATCGGAAAGTTAAAACTCTCACTGTCAAAGTCACATTCTAAACTCTTTGTATCATCCGAGTCAATACAATCTGCATCACCTTCTTCAGCAGCCATTTTTTTCTTAACTTCTTCAGTAACTTCATATATATGATTCACATTTTTATTAACATCTGAAAAATCATTTTTCGAGTCTTCAAATTCATCATCAGTTGAAGAATGCTCGCTATCTACTTCTTTCTCTTGTTCTGCTCCACTAACTTCATTAGTATGTATAGTTTTTTCAATATATGAATCAAGATGTTCAAAGTACACTTCAACCACCTTATGATCGGGAATATATTTGGATATAACAGTGGCTTCTACATCAGTAGAAACAAGTCGCATTCTATTCCCGTACCTCCCGCACATGTGCCAAAAAGTAACAGAATCTCCCTCATAACCACATAGTTCTGCCATAGATTTGAATTGCGACAGCTTCAACTCCGTATGGTTAACATAATCAATAAAATCTACATGACCCCCAAAATAATATATGCTAGGCTGATGCTTCATCGTACCACCATGTGTTACTTTTATACTGAAAAAAGACGCCTCATATACAGGGCCTGCCAAAAAAATAAAATTAAATTTATGTTGTCATGTGTTATATAATCATTAAATAAACTAAATAATGAGAAATTGAATCAACATACAGTAAAAAAAAATCACAATTTATTCAGTTTGATGAAAATCCAAATAGTATTTCTTGCTAAAATCTTACCATAATTGGGTATTTCACTGCCATGGCATCTAATAATCATTGTTGGAGATCAATAAATAAGCTTCTTCACTTTGAGTTCTCTTCTTGTTTCAGTCATCAAAGTTTTTTTTGAGAGGGTAGGGTTTTTGGTAATAGGTTTCTTTGTCGATGGAACCGAGGAAAAATTGCAAATGGAATTGGTGCCTAGTGGGTTTAGCATTTTCCAAAGTAACGTGAGTGTCACATGGGTTAGCGCCGTTAGTTTTTAACTTGGTTCTGTTAGTAGACCAAAGGTGCTCTAGTTTAGCAAAGTTAAAGGATTAAAGATGCTCTGGTTTATATTTTAAGGACAAAAATGAACCTAGTCCCATATATAAGGGATAATTTTAGTCAAAAACTCTGAAAATGTAGTACTCATAATCTTATATATATATATATATATATTCACAATCAAGACATTTTAATCTTAATTAGAGCAAACAAGAATTTCTTTAGCATTTACCATAGACTTGTCATTTAGGATTCTTGAGGTACTAAAATTGACCTACCTTTCCAAAAGTAAACGTTTAGGACGTACCCTGCTACCGCCTGCAAACAAATTGGGGACTAAGTGTGCTTGCGCTTGCACTGATGTTTGGACTGGGCAGCAATAGCGTAAAAAAGCATCTATTTTCCATCAGATTTCAGCTCTTTTACTCCACAGCTGCAGCGGGAGCGAGTTCCCGTGCTAATGTATTGGTGGAATTCATGGTGAACTCACTTGGGTTCTCAACAAAAGAAGCCATTTGTACAAGCTCCAAGGTAACTCGTTCGAGACTCCGAAATTATGAGCCACATTTGTTACTTGATCTCTTTCACAAAGTGGGTATGAACAAAACCCATATCAAAACCCTTGTTTCTTCTTCCCCTCAAGTGTTGTTTTCTCATATTGATAAAAACCTTAAACCCAAAATTAAGGTTTTACAAGAACTTGGCTTATCTGGGTCTGACCTTGTTACATTTATCAATAAAAGTGATTTCTTGTCTAGAGGTTTACATACTACTATTAAACCCAGTCTTGATTATCTTCGGGAGTATTTGGGCAGTTATGATGCTGTAGCTAGGGTTGTTAAGAAAGAGCCTAGGTTGCTTTCCAATAATCTCCCTAAAGTAATACCACCCAATATACTTTTGTTACAAAATCTTGGGTTTTCGCTAGGGGATATTGAGACGGTTTTTAATCGGCGTCCTAGGTATCTGCTTAATAACCCTGAGTGGCTTGAGAGAGTAGTAAATCAAGCAGAAAAGAATTTTAACGTACCTCGGGAGTCAAGGATGTTTCTTCATGCCATTGAAGCACTTGTGTCGCTTGATGAATCGAAATTAGAAAGGAAATTAGATATTTTCCGGAGTTTTGGATGGTCTGATTCTGATATCTCCGCGATGGTGCGTAAGCTTCCTTACTGTTTGACTTCATCAGAGGCTAAGATAAGAAGTACATTGAAATTTTTCATGACCGAACTGGGGTATGAACCTAGTTATCTGGCTTCTCATGCACCACTTTTAAAGTACAGTATGGAGAAGAGGGTCAAGCCAAGGAATGAAATCTTGAAGTTTCTTCAAGAAAATCAGCTGATAAAAGGGAAACTAAGTCTTTACACTGCCGTGTCATCTCCCGAATCACGATTTCGAAAGAAATATGTTCTTCCTTTCAAGGAGAAGATGCCTGAGTTGTATGATTTATACATAAAAAATACAAGCTAAAGAGAGGTCTTCCCGGCGAGACAGTGGCTGCAAAGCAGTGTTTGTTTAAGAGGTTTATTCACTCTTGATAATTTTGTTCTTTCATTTTGGTGCTCTTTTCAAGCATGTTGCTAGTTTACCTTTCATTGTTGATTATACATTTATCAAAATTTTTACTGAGCTGTGAAAACTAGAAATTGAGGCTAGTCTCATTTTCAAATCAACTGATGTTTCTTGTTTAATGGGAAGGAAAGCAGTGTAGAAACCAGACTTGATGTATGTGACATTGATTATTTGAAGGCTTATCTCAATGAAGACCTTGTTTGTTGTTGTTGTAACTGAAGTTTCTTAATCCAATATCTCTTTGTGATAGGACAGTATTGCTCCTCAACCTAATCTTGCTTAAGGACTAAGGTTAATGGTTCTAAATATTCTGAAAAGCATCTTGTTTCAAGCTTGGTCAACAGTAGGCATGATGCTCTACATGTGGCATGTACCTATTGTTGACAATTTTGAAAGGAGTTGTAGGTTATTGCCTGTTGTCAAGAAATGGAATTCTATATAAGAATCAAATACAAGTTAATTTATGATTAATTCTGTGAAAATTGCTTCAGAAAACCAATTTTAGTTTCAGTGTAAACTTTATTTCATTTATTTTTTCCATGGTCATGTCTCATATATATGGAATTTGGCGTTGGTTGACTCTTAGTAATGGGCTTGTCCTAGGAGATTGGGGTGGTTCATGGGTGTACAAGTAAAAGAGAACCTCAAGTATCCTCTCAAGTACTTCATGGAATCAGCATATGCGTTTTATGTGTTCTAGCTTAGCTGACACATCAACTATATGATATCCACTTTTTCCTAATTGGAGATACTCGACTCATCTTTGTTCTCTCAAATCACTCATATTCATCTTCATTTACATTTTCCTTTTTACATAAAAATTAAAAACAAGTGTGCTCTTAATCTTGATATTGTGAAGAGAGCTTTGTCTTCAAAGCATCTTACATTCCTCTATCCCCAAAGAGTCTACCATATACTTGCAGGAATTATATTCCACCATTTCTAGCCTAATACAATTTTGGCATCCAAGGGTGTGGCTTAGTTATCAACGAAGTAGGTTAAGAACCATGTGGTCTTAGGTTCAAATTCCAGAAAACACTAGGTGATTTCTTCCTAGTTGTCCAAGCCTTTTGGACAGATTCACTTGGTATGTATGCTGGTGGGAGGTGGCAGATAACCCATCAAATTAGTCGGGGTGCCCGCAAGCTGGTTCTGACACCATGATTATTAGAAAAATGATACACCATTTGTGTTATCTCCTTTGCTTTCTTTTTCTCCCCAGCATTTGAGTAGTTCATTGTTGCTCCTAGGCATCAACCATTCAATGTTGACCATAGTCATGAACAACTGTCACCAATTATGCATAATAGGGTAATGGAGAAGAGATGATTTAGTGTCTCTGGTTTTCCTCCACATAAGTTACATCTAGGACAAAACTGGAAGTTTCTTTTCTCCAATTATCATGTGTTGACCAGATTCTTTGGCTAGTAGTCTAGAGAAACATGCAACGTTCTACATTATGTCCACCTTTCATCTCTGTTTTCAGGTCAAGAGACTGCTTGTTGATCATCTGAGGTAAGAGAGGCATAGGATAGCAGGACATCACAGTAAAGTGTCCTTTACAGTGAGCTTTACTTCATATTTTTAGTTGTTTAAAGATTAAAATTCTCCGTGCTTTCAAAATCTTGCATCCTTGCCTATTTCCTAGTCATTCAACCTTCTTCAAAAGTTGAAGGTCCAGCCATGTTCTCTGCAGGAGCTCAAAGTAGTCTATGGTTGTTGCACAATGTTGGATATGCCATAGAACTGTTCTTTCAAGGGACCCATGCCTAGTCAAATTGTTACTCCAAAAGGACACCCTCCTACCATTACCCACTTCAATATCAATATTTGATCTAAAAGAGGTCCATGGATTTTCGAAGACCACCTCTCTCGCAACCAGTGAGAGGTATTGACTGTTCTATTTTGCAAATATTTTTTCGCATCTTTCTATCACCTCTTGCCAAGTTTTTTATGACTTATTCTTTTCATCTAAGGGAGCTTTATCTAGTTGGTAAGTTACCGACTTGACATTCCAGTATGCTAGTATGTATTCAGACATTGCACACTTGATTCATAGAGAACATAATACTCTTCCCCAGTCTGCTTTTAGGCCAGACAATTCTTCAAATAAAGTTAATATCAACCTTAAATGCCTTTTTTTGCTCCATACTAGCATAAAAAAGACAAGTGTATCATCAACGTACAAAAAATGTGGAATTTCCATAAAAATTGAAACCAATGCTGGCCTCCTTAAAGCCCCTTATCCATCCACTCTGATTGGCTATCCTTAACATTCTCTTAAAATCCTTCCATAATACTAACAAAAAAAGTGGGTCATCTAGGCTAAAGGCCCATTTGTGAAGGAAAGAAGTGCAAGGAGAACCATTAATAGAAAATTGAAAATCTGACCGTGCTGATACAAAAAAATGCCAATTTAAGCCATTTTCACTAAATCCCATATCTTTTAAAACATTGATTAGGAAATCCCAGTTCACATGATCATACGTCTTTCCTATATCCAACTTATAAAAGTATTTTAGGTGTCTTGCTTTTTATTCTGGTATCCATGGACTCATTAGTCATTATCTATTACGTGGGCATCCAGGATCTGCCTCCCCTTGATGATTTTGTATAACTTGTGCATCTGGTGTTTGCCAATTAACTTGTGCATGCACCCTCTTAGATCTGTCAGTCAAGAGCTTAGAGATGCTTTTATATATGCTCCTCTGCAACACTGATAGGTACAGAAAGAGTCCTTCATTGCCAAGGGTCCGTTCTTTTTTGAGATAAGAGCAATGTAAGTGGGATTTATGCTCTTTCAAATTACCTGGTCTGTGAGAGTACTCAACTGCCTCCATAATGTCTCCCTTAATGATTAGCCAGCATGATAGGAGCTCATAGTGCAACTGTCAGAGCCGGAGCTTTATCGGTTGCACTGATTTTGATAGTCTCTGGTACTTTCTCTCCTCCAAAATCCAAAAGGACCTAGGACATTCATTCATGTAGAACTTGAACCTTGACTCCACTTTCATTCTGAGTGTAGAAGTTCTAATTGAACTCTAAGCTCTCTCTTCTGATGGCCTATGGATGTTCCTCTGTTTCCCCCTTAATATCCAACTTGCCAATGGTATTTTATCTTTACAAACATTAGTCATTACTTGGACAAACTTAGTTTAAAGTTTATCTTTGCGAATATTTTTCACATTCCTCGGGAGTCACAGATTCTTCTTCATGGCATTGAAGCACTTTTGTCGATTGACGAATTGAAAATAGAAACAAATTTTGATATGTTCGCAAGTTTTGAATCGCTTGATTCTGATATCTGCGAAATGGTGTGAAGGCATACTTGCTGTTTGAATTCATCAGAGGCTAAGACAAGATGCACATTGAAGTTTTTCATGATGGAATTGGGGTATGAATCTAGTTATCTGGCTTTCCGTCCGATACTTCCAAAGTTAAACTTGGAGAATAGGGTCATGCCAAGAAAGGAAATCTTGAAATTTCTTAAAGAAAACCAGCCGGTAAAAGGGAAGCTGAGTCCCTTACTCTGTCGTATTATGTTCTGAATCAAAGTTCCTAGAGAAATATGTACTTGTTTCAGAGCAAAGATGCCTGAGTTGTACGATTTATACATGAAAGCTAGAAGCTAGAAGAGAATTCTTTATGGTGGAGAGAGTGGCTGCAGAGCATAATTTGTTTCAGAGGTTTATTCAGTTCCTTGGCAATTTACTTCTCTCATTGTTGCTCTTTTAAAGCATGTTGCTAGTTTACTTTTAATTGCTTATGATACATTCTTGAGCAATGTCTGTTCATATAATTATCGAGCAATCAAACCTCGAAGCTAAAAAGTTGGTTTTAGCATCATAAGTTTCCTTGAAATCACATCTGTAAGAAATCTCAATCTTTAATGCTTGTTTATAGTATAGCTGTCCTTGGGGAATGGGTGGATGGTTTGAGATACAACTTTTGAGGTTTCCTCTATGTTGAACAATAGTTGATAATGTTTTATCATATGTATACCTAGATAAGGAAACTAGTGCTGAATTGGTGTCTATGAGTCTATCTTCACTTGCTATGTGGTTCATTCTTGTAAATATGTGATATCAAATTGTTGTGTTCAGGTCAAGTTGCTTTTTCACCTCTTGTCCGTGGTTGTGTCATTGGTTTCGGTACGAAATTGCTACATAAATTACATGTGTTCTTACCCTAAGTTGCTCGGACTCTCCAAAATTGTTGTTGGGCGAGTGTCGGATCTTCCAAAAGTAGTGCATTTTTGGAGGATCCTTTTATTGCATTTGAGATTATATGTTCTTAGTCGCCAGTAGTGATCCGAGTTCCCAGCTTTACCTATTACTTTTAGCCCCTCCCCCTAATTATAACTATCTTTCAGAAAGGTACTTCGCTTACATCCAAGTTCCAAATTTTAGACAATGTTATCTGCTGGGAGATAGGATTATATTTTTCCATCCCAGTAATCTCTAATTTGGCCCTCGACTTAGTAAACGCCGGCTATTTAGATGGATCTCTGTTGCAGCAAAATAGTGGCTATTTTTCATCGACTTAGTAAATGCTGGTTATTTTTGAATGATCAGTCCGAAAATTGACTATACCGTGCTATTTTTACATACAATATATCTTGTACCTTCCATTTTTCTAGTGGCTATTCTAAGTCGAGGGCCCTTGGTACCTTCTATTTTACATACAATCTATTTTTCTAAAATTTCTTGTATTAGCAAGTAGAGATCATAAGCGTTTTAATTGTTCTTATGACGTAATAACAACTTCAATTTTGAACTTTGTAGCTGGGCGCGCGATGTATGATAGTCAGTATGCTCACTTTAAGGATTCCTTAACCTACTGAAAAACAAACACCTAAAAGAGGATTGTGATTGTCCTTAATCCTTTTATTTTTTAGGTTACCTTTTAAATTAAGATTCTCCTGAAATCATGTATACTATTGCAGAGGACTTTCCTATAGTGACGTGCATAAATAGATTAACGAGATTTTCACTGTCCGTAGTGAACTCTTCGTCATAAAAATAACTACTATTATCCGCAAATAAGCCTACACCGAAGGACGGCCAACCGGGGCCTCCACTGCTACCCCCAGGTTTCCTTCAGACCCAGACATTCCTCCCCCCCCCCCCCTCATGCGCCCCTTCGGGAAGAATCAAAGTTTTTCTCCTCACCCCAATCCCCCGATCCCGGGCCCAATCACGAACCACCAATCTAATTCGACCACATCTCCTGCATTTCCATATCCAATGCCTGGGAGCTAGGCTCGAGCTTGCCATAAAACCTCCGATATAGGCTTGGCAGAATCAGGGCGCAGTTAGTCGCCTCTCCAAATTCCTTCATCACCCAAAGCACTATTTCGTTCTCCCGGGGATAGTGGCATATTCTCGAGTTAATGGATTGCATATATAAGAGGTATAAATAAAATCATGATGGTCAAGCTCATTGTCTGAACTTAGCAATTTCAAAATATTCTCCTTACCACGAGCCCATTCATAATGATACAGATTCACAATGAGGCTTACTGGGTCCAATAGTTATTCCAAATTGCAGATACAATATCACAGAAATTTAAAAATAACCAAATTTACAACTGGTCGTTTAAAAATAGTTCAGTTTCAAAAGTAATCGAAATTTAGCGAACTTTTTATGTAATGATAAATATAAGCGAAAATACTATTCAAAATTCGGAAATACGCCAGTATATTAGGCTGGAGTTCCAGCATTAGTATACTTAAACTCCAGCATATTATACTGGAATTCCATCATTAGTATACTTGAACTCCAGCAAATTATACTGGATTTCCAGGATAAGTATGCTGGAATTGCAGCATAATATGATGCAGTTCCAACATAGGTACACTAGAACTCTAGCATAATATACTGGAGTTCCTGTAAGTATACTGGTCCAGCATAATATACTGGAGTTTGGAGTACCGGTGCTCCAGTCTCCACTATATTCTACTGGAGCCAATAAAGTATACCGGTCCAGCATAATATGTTGGAGTTCATACACAGGTGCACCGAACTCCAGTATATTATGCTGAACGGATCTCTATTGCAGCAAAATAGTGGCTATTTTTTATCGACTTAATAAACGCTGGCTATTTCTGAATGATCAGTCCGAAAACTGACTATACCGTACATACAATATATCTTGTACCTTCTCTGTTCGGCATTTGAAAACACGAACATTTAGAGCTATCACGATTCATAGTCCCGAGGATTTGTATGAACTCGGATACTAAGTGATGGGATGAACCCATATCTATATATATATATATATATATATATATATATATATAAAAGTCAAAGAGAAGTGAAAAAAAAGTTAGATAAGAAAGAAGTGTCAGAAAAGTTAGGCTACAACAATATGAAAGAAATAATTTGGCGCACAATTGCGGTGCTGTCCTGCCGCATATTTACATTTTTGCAGAAGATCTCAACTGATTTCTCTGCCTATAAATACGCATCACTTCCTCAATTGTAAAGCATCCTCGCAACTTCTCTTTTCTCTTCAGTAATAAAAATATATTCTCTCTATGGCCACAAAATAGATAAAAATTGTCGAACCACGTAAATTTTATCTTATCTTATTTTTTGAAATTTATTGCTTTTCTCTTTTAAATATTTTTTTCCCTTCAATTAGCCTGACATGCTTTCTAACAACTTGTACCATAACACGGACAATATAATTATGATGGAAAAGTAGGGTATTGGTATATACTATTTGGGAGAATAGTGCAAAATTATTATTCATCTATAGTATCATTATTCAAAATAGTAAAAGTATTATTCACTAATGGTGAAAGTACTGTTCATTAGTGGTCTACCTTATACATTTGAGATATTTTTTCACATCGGGTAATATTCGTGATTACTAATGGCATCGAAAGAAAGGAAAGTTAAAGATTGAAAATTTTAATGGTAATGATTTTGGATTTTAAATTTTGAAAAATGCAAATAAAGGATTATATGTACTAGAAAAAGCTACATTTACCTCTTACCAAGGTAAAATAAGAGAATACGTGCAAAGTAAATGATTCGTTGGACGTGACACGAACTGTAGTATTCAACATTATTAACGAGAAGATCACCGCAGGCTTGACAAAGGTGATATTAAATATGTACGAGAAGGTATCTGTTACAAATAAAGTCTATTTGATGCGCCAATGATTCAACTAGAAGATGGTAGAAGGCAGATCTGTTACGAAATATATCAATGAGTTTCATATAATATTAACTTAGTTAACATCTGTTAACATAATATTTGACGACAAAGTCAGGGCATTGATTCTACTATTGTCTCTATCAGGAGTTGGTCTGCAACAGTAATTACAGCTAACAGTTCATCGGAAAGCACCAAACTCAAATTGGACGATACCAGAGACTAGGTTCTAAGTGAATATATTCACCCAAAAGAATTAAGTGATTCCCCGGGATGTGTTTACAACACAGAAAGCTTAGGGAGAAGTAGTCAAAAAGACAAAGTCATAGTCATGGCATAACAAAGTTAAAGAGGAGGGCAATTTAAGAATTGCAAAGACATTACTTGTTGGAATTATAATAAAAAGGGTTATTATAATAGTCAGTGTAGAGAATCGAAGAAGAAGAAGAAGAACGATAAATACAAGGATTATAATTAAACAAATGTAATTATTGAACAAGTCGATAATGCACTAGTTTGTCGTGCAGACAGTCTAGTCGAATATTGAATTTTGGAAGCATGTGCATCTTTTCACTCTATCCTATGCAAAGAATTATTGCATAACTATGTCACTAAAAAAATTGGAAAAATTTTATCTAGCAGATGACGAACTTTGGATAGTGTCAGTGAGTGTGAAATCCATATAAAGACTTCACAAGAGACGCTATAAAAATTATAAAAATGTTCGATATATTCACCTCAAGAAAAATCGGATATTCATGGCTTAGATTGACAGTGAGGAATATACAATAGTATTTAGTAACAGATCATGGAATATAATTATGGCACGAAGCTCCAAGAAAAGAATACTATATGGAACTGCAATACAAGGAGATATTTATTAGTGGTTGACCACAATCCTGACTCAATATTATAGGACCGAAGGCTTGGGAATATGAAGAAGAAGGGAATGAAGATGCTAGCATCCAAAGAAAAATTGTCAAACCTCAAGCATATTGAATTAGGTTTGTACGAATATTATATCTATGGGAAACAAAAGAGATTCATATTCTTAAAGACGGGAAGGACACTAAATAAAAATAAGTTGAAACTAGTGCATACGGATATGTGGAGACCAGATATTGTAACTTCTCTTGGAGGCTCATGCTATTATGTTACCTTCATTGATGATTCCATGAGAAAGGTATGAGTTTATTACATCAGATGCTTGTTGGAAAACTAGATATCTTACTATCACTAGACCTGACATTACCTATGTTGTGGGGTTGGTAAGCCAGTATATGCATGCTCCTTGTCAAGCACACCTACATTTAGTATACAGGATCTTGAGGTATCTCAAATGTTATCTTGGCAAAGGTATGATCTATACTAATTATGGCCATAGGAGAGTTAAAATCTACAGCAATGCTGATTTGGGTGGGTCAGCAGAGGACAAGAGATCAACTTCAGGATGAGAAAAGATCGCTGAGAAAGCATCTTGGCGAAGATAAAAGAGTTCGACACCTGAAAACCTCGAAACAAAGCCCGTATTTTTCCTAAACCTCATATTCTTAGCATGACAGATATTGAATAAAGGGACGACCGGGGCTACTGATTTGAGGAAAACATAAAGGAAGACGCCAAAAGATTATGTTAAAAGAGATAACTATGAGACTAGTGCAAATAATATGTTGAAATAGTAGATTTAGTAGATTGCTTTGTTTCTCCGGGTGTGAACTCCTCCCTTGAGGAAGGCCCCTATTGTGTAAATTCAACCTAGAGGGTATACTTACTATAACCACCGCGAAGATATTAATAAATAACTCTACCGTAGTTTTTAGCAGATAACCCCATTTTAGGTATTTTTCTTACAATAAATTTGATGTGTTTGTGATATTTAAGAGGTGGAAAACTAAAGTTAAAATTAGAAGAGCTTAAATATAAAATATCTAGAATCTTATAATAGATAAGAGTATGATAGTCAAAAGTTCAAAGCATTTTGCTTTGAGAACGGGATCAGAATGATCAATACCGTTTCTTGAACACTAGAACAAAATGTTAGCAGAGAGGGTGAATTGAACCCTAAATGAACGAGACAGAAGTATGAGAATACATTCTCAGTTTTTGAAGTATATTTGGGCTGAGACTATTTATACGGTAGCTTACCTCATAAATAAGGGACCATCTGTACCGCTGAACTTTAAAATTCCTAAAGAGGTATGGATAGGAAAGGAAGGTAACTCTCTCACATTTCAAATTTTTTGATTGTGTTTCTTATGTGAATATAAACTCAAATGATAGACATAAGCTTGATCCTGAAGCCAAAACTATTTCTTTATTGGCTATGTTAAAGATAATTTTAATTATCAATTTTGGGATGATCAAAATAGAAGTATTATATGACACATAAATGTCAGATTCAACGAAAATAAAATGTACAAGGAAAAACTTGGAGTAGCACCAAACACCAACAACGGACATACATTTGAAACAATTGAGTTGGAAGAAATATTAGAAAATGAAGTGACTGTAGGGATTACAACTGATTCTGAAATTGAACATGTATAACTTGAAGTTGAATCTAGATCAGAATTAGAATCAGAACCAAAACCAAAACCAACAATAGAATGAGATACAGAATCACATCTGGATCCAGGACTTGAAATAAATTGGGATCAATTACTCTTGAACCTACATTAAGGAGATCTAAAAGACACACTAATGCCCATATATGATATATCCCTCTCTACACTATTTACTTGTGATTAATGCTGGAGAACTATAGTATTTTCTTAAAGCAATGCAGGTGATAACTTTGATAAATGGAAGCTAGCCATGAAAGAAGAGATGAATTCTTTTTAAAAGAATACAATATGGACACTTACAGAGTTACCAAACGGAAAAAGTCATTACAAAATAAATGGCTATACAAGATCAAAGAAGAACATGATGGTAAGAAGAGGTACAAAGCACAATTAATAGTAAAAGGCTTCCAACATAAGGAAGGAATTGACTACACCGAGGTCTTCTCTCTTGTAGTCAAATTATATTACTACTATGTATAAAGTTTCATATATTTCAGAAGTAGGAACGTTTGATGTATGTTATGGTTTACGTTAGACCTGACATAGGTCATCCAGTTAGAGTTGTTAGTAGATAGTATATGCCATATCCAGGAAATGAGCATCGGCAAGGTGAAATAAATTCTGCAATATCTCAAAGGCACCTTAGGTATGATATTATTTTTTGGTAATTAAACTTTTTATTACCACATAACATATTTACAAGTATAAATAGATTTCTAAGTTTGGAAAAACTGCCCCAAACTCAGTAGACTCTCATCCTATCTATCATCATTCCTTCTATGGGTAAAAATTCAAATATTGCATTTCTTTACTCAAACTACTTTGCCTATTGCCTATACAATACATTTCTTGAGTTATTTTTCTAGTAATGTCTTCACTGCATCTCCTTTTCTGCTAAAACATTCTTCAATTCCTTTCCATCTACAAATGATAGACAACACATGTTATGCTCATTTTATAGATCACAGCTTTTGGTCCTTTGCCTTTAACATGTTCTGTTGTCCACTTAATCTCCTCATCCAAATCATATGTCTTTCTTGCAATCTCCATCCATGATAACAATTTTCCCATGTGTCTGCTGAAATAATACATGTAAAGAAGAGATGCTGATGGCTTTCCATCTCTTGATCACATAAAAAATATGTTTAATTAACTTGTTCCCCCACTTACTCAATCTGTCTTTAGTATACAACATTTCCTAATTATAAGAATTTATTTTAAAGGAACTATATTATCTTATAAGGTTTTAATAATACAAACTTAGGCGATGATATGGATAGCCAAAAAAGTATCATATGCTACGCATTCACCTGGGTGGTACTGTTGTTAGCTAGATATCTAGACTTCAGAAAGTGTTATTCTATCAACCTTTAAATCAGAATATATGACTATCTCAAAAGCTGAAAAGAGATGATTTGACTCAAAAACTTTCTAAAAGAGCTAGGTAAAGAACAAGACATATGAGATGTGCAATGATAGCCAAAATACAATTCATCTTGCCAAAAATACAGTGTTTCATACAAGATTGAAGCATATCCATCTGAAGTATTATCAAATTTGAAAGTTGATAAATGAAGAAACTCTTTCTCTAAAGAAGATACTAGGATCGAAGAACCCCGTGGGCAAGTTAACAAAGTTATCGGTGTTGATAAGCTGAGGTTATATGCTGCCTCAGTTGGCCTTTAAAATTAATAATATGTAGGCACCACACTAGGGAATAACATTTTTTTAATTATTTTCTTGATGTATATAGTTCTGAGGGGGAGATTGATGGGGCAAACTCATGTGTGTAAATAAAGAAGTCAAGAAAAAAGAAAAAGACAAGTGAAAAAAAAAGAAAGAGAAGAAAGAAGAGTCATAAAAGATAGGCTATGAAAGAAATAATTTGGCGCGCAGTTGTAGTGCCGTCCTGTGCATGTTCATATTTTTTTGCTGAAGACTTTAACTGACTTTTATTTTTAATTGTGATGATCCAAAGGGTCATCACTTATTTTTAAATTAAATTCTGTATTTTTGAGGCCTTTAAAATCTCTTTTAGCCTTGCCTCGATTTGTGCGCGGAGTCCGGGTGCGTAGTCGGAAAGATTAAATATGAAAATCTATAAAAAATGGTAAAAGTTGGTAAAATGAGTTATTTTGACTTCGGTCAGTGTTTTAGATAACAGACCCGGACCTGTGATTTGACAGTCCCGAAGGGTCCATAGAAAAATATGGGACGTGGGCGTATGCCCGGAATTGAAATGAGGTCCCAAGATCGAGAAATAAATTTTTAAAGGAAATTATTTGTAAAATTATTTAAGGAAATTGAAAATAAAATTTGATTAGGACATGTTAGTATTGGGCCCGTATTTTGGTTCTGACGTCGGTACAGGTCTTATACATGATTTAAGATGTTTCTATAAAATTTGGTGAAAAACGGACGTCATTTCACGTGATTCAGACCTAAATAGCTAAAATTGATGTTTTAAGAAGTTTGAGGAAAATCTTTGATTTTAGAGGTTTAATTCGTTGTTATTGAGGTTATTTTGATGATTTGATCGCACAGATAAGTTCGTTTGATATTGTTGAGTTAGTACGTGTGTTTGGTTAGGAGCCCCGAGAGCTCGGGTGTGTTTCGGATGTGTTTGGGAAAGTTTTGAACTTAAAAAAATTTGCAGAAAATAGCAGATCTGATGTTTTGATACTTTCTTATTCGCGTTAGCGGGTGAACCCACGCGAACGCGATGCATTAATTTTTGTCAAAGGAAAATCCTTCTACACAAATGCGTAGCTCAGGTCGCGAATACGAGGCATTAGGGGGTTATCCCTTCGCGAATGCGAACCTGGCCACGCGAACGTGAAAGCCAAAGCGGGCCTGGGCAATTACACTATGCGAACATGACCCCTTGGATGCGAACGATAGGGTTCGAGGGGTTAAAGCTCCGCAAACGCGAACCCGTTTATGCAAACACGAAGGCTTGTCCAGCCTGACCCATCACGAACGTGAAGGGCCTATTGCGACCGCGAAGGGCATTTTTGCCCAGTGATTTTAAAAGACCAAAAATAGAACACTTATTGGATTTTATAAAAATTTCACAAACTTCTTGGGTAAGTAATCTTTAACTTATTTTCACTCTTAGGCAATGTTTTAAGCATTTCTTCACCAAAACTTCTTGGGTAAGTAATCTTTAACTTATTTTCTTCCATTTTTATCAATACCCACTAGATTTTTAGGTCTAAAATATGTGATTAAGGGTATAAATTTAGGGATTTGGGTAGAACTAGGGCTTTTTGATTGATTGTGATTTAGACCTCGTTTTGTGGTCGAATTCCCGGAAATAATTATATATTTGGGCTCGTGGGTGATTTGATTTTGGTCCGAACTTCATATTTTGACCAAGTGGGCCTGGGTCAATTTTTAGAGTTTTTGGAAGATTGATGGGAAAGCTATAGTTAAGCACTAAAATTGGATTGTTTAGCATTTATTGATGTTATTCAGTCAATTATGTATAGATTCGATTGGGTTAGAGCCGAATTTGAAAGGAAAAGCGATGTTTGAGGTTGAGTTGGCCATGGAAGTTTGAGGTAAGTGTCCGGTCTAAACTTAGCTGGAGGGATTATGAGTCATGTCCTATTTGCTAATTGCTTTTTCTTGAGTATGACGTATAGGCATGGTCAGAAGTATCTATACGTTGGTGTCGAGCATGACCGTGAGTCTTATATTGACAGATACTGTGTTCTTAAATGTTGCTATAGATGCTTTAGTTGTGTCACGACCCAAATCCGGTCGTGATGGCGCCCAACAATTAAGCTAGGCCAGCCAGACCAACTATTACTTATCACATCGATTATCGGTCCCAAATGGACATTTCAAGAAGAATATATGAGTTAAAGAACTCCAATAATAATAATAATGAATAAAATACGGAGAACTTCAAAAATAACTGACACCCCCAAAGATCTGGAGTCACAAGTCTAGAGCCTCTAACAAAACCCAACAAGAATAGAGAATACTGTATAGAAATACTCTAGTCCGAATACAAAATACAACTGGAAAGAGGAGGAGTAGCTAGGTTCTGCGAACGTCGGCAGCTACCTTAGCAACTCGGTATGACACTGCAAATGCAGGAAATGCCTGTCTACTGCTCCTGAGTACCTGAGTCTGCACACAAAAGGTGCAGGGAGTAGGGTGAGTACTAAGTACTCAGTGAGTAATAAATATATAAAAGCAGCTGAAAGTAGGAAATCCACAAAATACCACAATATGAAGCTACACTACAGTCCGAATCCCCTACGAACTAGCATCAATAGTACAATACAGCTACCACAGAGTAATTCAACAAATAAAGATGTAATGCAATGCACATAACCGCTACGGCGTGTAGCCCGATCCATTTAACGTCAACGGCGCTCACTGGGGGTGTGTACAGACTCCGGAGGGGCTCCTACAGCCCAAGCGCAATACTGTTGTGGCGTGCAGCCCGATCCTCATATCAACTGCTACGGTGTGCAGCTCGATCCATCCTCAGTCCACATAAATCAGATAAGTCACAAAAACAGTTCTTTTTTCTAAATTCCAGTTTCCAGTTCATAATTTATGAAAATACCTTAACTTTATTAAATTTGCAAAAGCCGGTGACTTAGCATATCAATAAGGTGATTTCAATTTCCAGGACTGAGATCAGTAATTTAAGCAAATATAGCTATCACATAAATATTGTTCTCTAAGGACGCTACAGGTCGGCACAAGGCCCCAAACAAGGCTTACCGCCGACAAATATATCAAATACAGTGTATTTCCAACACTAACAACATATTATTCATTTCCGGGATGGACCAAGTCTTAATCCCCAGTCACAATCAATCCCGCACCTGCCACGGTGTGCGAGTCACGCCCTAATAGCGTCACAATGTGCTAAGCCGGGGTTTCGAACCCTCAGGCTACCATATACAAACTACTCACCTCTAGCCGGTCGTAGATTCGTCCGCGATGCCTTTTCCTTTGAATTTAGCTCCCTCGTGTGTAGAATCTAATCAAACCACAATAATTATATCAAATACGGGTCAAAGAATCATAACCCATTTCAATTTACATGAAATTCGCATAAATACACTAAGTTGGTAAAACCCGACCCCGAGCCCACTGCTCGGAAAATTCCAAAATTAGTACCAGTGCGATCCTCGTCTCACCACGAGTTCGTGTATATAAAATTTATCGAAATCGGAGTTCAAATGGCCTTCCAAAACTAAAAATCCCGTTTTCAATACTTAGGCCATAATTCTTCAAGATTCTACCCAAATTTCTGAAGATTGATGTTAATCCTACCATTAAATTATGTTTTTGAGTCAAGAATCTTACCTCCGATGAATACTTGATGATAACTCAGTGATTTCCTCGTTTTTTTCTTCTCTCTAGGGCTCAAAATTGTATTTTGGGGTGTAAACCCGCGAGCTCTCTGTTCTGTGATTTTTATTCACTGCCAGAACATTTTGTTCTACGCATTCGCGTGAGCCCTCGCGCGTTCGCGATGCTCGGCTTCCAATTACTCTTCACGAATGCGACGCCAACCACGCGTTCGCGATGCTCAAACTCCCATCCGCCCAGATTTTCCTTCTACGCGTTCGCGATCCCCCACTCGCAAACGCGATGCACATTCTCACGAACCTACGCGAACGCGACCCCAGGAACGCGATCGCGAAGCACAAGACTCCTGGCCTACGCGAACGCAACACCCTGACCGCGAATGCGATGCGTTGATCCGCCTGGCCTTCGCGAATGCGGCCCATGCCACGCGAACGCGAAGGCTTAAATGTCTGGGCAGTAACCTGCAATTTTCTGCAGATTTTGCCAAGTTCAAAATGCCCGGTTGATGGTCCGAAATTATCCCGAGGCCCCCGAGACCCCAACGAAAACCACCAACATAGTCCAAAACATGATACGGACTTGTTCCAATCACAAAAACACCATCCTAAACATCAAAATCACCATTTCCACACGAATTCAAGCCTAAGTTTCTTCAAAACTTTCAAAACTAACATCCAATCCAAAACCCGATCAAACGATGTCCGAATGACCTGAAAATTTGCAGACATAACCAAAATCGCATAATGAAGCTACAGAAATTGTTGGAATTCCATTCCGACCCCCGGATCAAAATTTCACCTACCATCCGGTTTTTGCCAAAATTCAACCTTCGCCAATTCAAGCCTAAAACTACGCCGGACCTCCGAATTCAATTCCGATTTCTCTCCTAAGTCATAAATGATCCTCCGAAACTAGTCGAATCATCGGAATCCGGTTCTGAGCCCTCTAACTCAATAGTCAACTCTAGGTTGACTTCCCATATTCAAGCTTTCTTCAAACATGCTATTTGCTTCATTTTCAACCCGAATCACTCCTAACTCACCCGATATATTGTAATACTGATTTAAAGCATCAGATATGTAAATGCAAGGCAACGGGGTGGTAATTACTGATAACGACGGGCCGGGTCGTTACATTCTCCCCAACTTAAACAAACGCTCGTCCGCGAGCGGGTTAAAAACATACCTGGAGCATCAAATAAGTGTGGATATCTGCTCCGCATTTCCTGCTCGGTCTCCCAAGTTGCTTCCTCCACAGGACGACCTCTCTACTGCACTTTCACTGAAGCTATGTCCTTGGATCTCAGCTTACGAACTTGTCAACCTAAAATGGCTACTGGTTCCACACCATAAGTCAAATCCTCATCTAGTTGTATCGTGTTGAAGTCTAATACATGAGACGGGTCTCCGACATACTTCCGGAGCATGGATACATGGAACACCGGGTGAACTCCCGACAAACTGGGTGGCAAAGCAAGCATATAGGCCACCTCCCTAACTTTCCTAAGCACCTCACAAGGTCCAATGAACCGTGGGCTCAACTTTTCTTTCTTCCCAAACCTCATAACACCCTTCATAGGCGAAACCTTTAGCAACACCTTCTCACCTACCGAATAAGACACATCTCGGACCTTCCGGTCCGCATAACTCTTCTGACGCGACTGAGCTGTGCGAAGTCTTTCCTGAATCACCTTTACCTTGTCTAAGGCATCTTGGACTAACTCTGTCCCTAACAACCTAGCCTCGCCGGGCTCAAACCAACCGACTGGAGACCTACACCGCCTCCCATATAAAGCTTCATACGGTGCCATCTGAATGCTGGACCGATAGCTATTATTATAAGCAAACTCCGCAAGAGGCAAGTAATCAGCCCATGAACCACCGAAATCAATGACACAAGCACGCAATATGTCCTCCAATATCTGAATAGTACGCTCAGACTGCCCATCCGTATGTGGATGAAATGCTGTGCTCAGCTCTACCTGTGAACCCAACTCTCGCTGAAATGTCCTCCAGAACTGAGAAGTGAACTGGGTACCTCTGTTTGATATAATAGAAATGGGAACTCCATGCACTCTCACTATCTCACGGATGAATATCTCTGCCAACCGCTCTGAGGAATAAGTAGTACATACTGGGATGAAGTGAGCTGACTTGGTCAACCTATCCACCACCACGCAAACTGAATCGAACTTCCTCGCTGTCCGAGGGAGTCCACTAACAAAGTCCATAGTTATTCTTTCCCACTTCCACTCCGGAATATCAATACGCTGGAATACACCACCAGGTCTCTGATGCTCATACTTGACCTGCTGACGGTTTAGACACCGAGCCACATGGCTCACAATATCTTTCTTCATCTTTCTCCACCAGTAATGCTGCTTCAAATCCTGATACATCTTCGCGGCTCCTGGATGAATAGAATACCGTGAGCTATGGGCCTCCTCCAATATCAACTCACGAAGGCCATCAACATTGGGCACGCATATCCGGCCCTGCATCCGCAATACACCATCACTATCACTAGTGACATCTCTGGCATCATCATGGTGAACTCTGTCCTTAAGGACAAGTAAGTGTGGATCATCATACTGGCGCTCTCGAATACGATCATATAAAGAAGAACGAGCCATTACGCAAGCCATCACCCGACTGGGCTTAGAAATATCCAGTCTCACCATCTGATTAGCTAACGCCTGAACATCAACTGCAAGGGGTCTCTCCCCAACTGGAATATACGCCAAACTGCCCATACTAATTGCCTTCCGGCTCAATGCATCAGCCACTACATTGGATTTCCCGGGATGGTACAAGATAGTAATATCATAGTCTTTAAGCAATTCAAGCCATCTCCGTTGCCTCAAATTTAGATCTTTCTGCTTAAACAAATGCTGAAGGCTGCGGTGGTCCGTATATACATCACAAGATACACCATATAGGTAATGCCTCCAAATCTTCAAGGCATGAACAATAGCAGCTAACTCCAAATCATGAACAGGGTAGTTCTTCTCGTGGGGCTTTAGCTGATGAGAAGCATATGCAATAACTCTACCCTCCTGCATTAACACACAACCGAGGCCAAATCTAGAAGCATCACAATACACCGTATATGACCCTGAGGCTGATGGCAACACAAGTACTAGAGCTGTGGTCAAAGCCTCCTTGAGCTTCTGGAAGCTCTCCTCACATTCATCGGACCACACAAATGGAGCATTCTTCTGTGTCAACTTAGTCAATGCCGAAGCAATAGATGAGAAACCCTAAACAAACCGGCGATAATAGTCTGCCAAGCCGAGAAACTCCGAATCTCGGTAGCTGAGGAAGGTCTGGTCCAATTCTGCATTGCCTCGACATTTTGTCGATCAACCCGAATACCATCACTGGACACTACATGTCCCAGAAAAGTCACAGTGTCAAGCCATAACTCACACTTAGTGAATTTTGCATAAAGCTTCTCTTCTCTCAACCTCTGCAATACCACCCTCAAGTGTTGTGCATGCTCCTCCTGGTTGCGTGAATACACCAGAATATCATCAATAAACACAATCACAAAAGAATCAAGGTACGGCCAAAATACGCTATTCATCAAGTGCATGAATGCAACTGGGGCATTAGTCAGCCCGAAAGACATCACCAGGAACTCGTAGTGCCCATATCGCATCCTGAACGCTGTCTTCATAATATCCGAGTCCCTGATCTTCAACTGATGATAGCCCGATCGAAGATCAATCTTAGAAAATACACTAGCTCCCTGGAGCTGATCAAATAGGTCCTCAATACGAGGCAATGGGTACTTATTCTTTACTGTTACCTTGTTCAGCTGCCTGTAGTCAATACACATCCTCATTGTGCCATCTTTCTTCTTCACGAACAATACCGGTGCACCCCAAGGTGACACACTCGGATGAATGAAACCCTTATCTAAGAGTTCCTGAAGCTATTCCTTCAATTCTTTTAACTCTGCTGGTGCCATACGATAGGGAGGAATAGAAATGGGATGAGTGCCCGGCACCAAGTCAATACCAAAGTCAATATCTCTGTCAGGCGGCATGCCTGGTAGGTCTGCTGGAAATACATCCGGAAACTCCCTCACAATGGGAACCGAATCAAGACTGGGTGTTTCAGCCTCAATATCTCTAATGAAGGCCAAATAAGATAAACAACCCTTGCCAATCATTCGTTGGGCCTTTATATAAGAAATCACCCTATCGGACACATAATCAGTCAAGCCACGCCACTCGATCCTCGGATTACCTGGAATAGCTAGTGTGACTGTCTTGGCATGACAGTCTAGAATCGCATGGTAAGGAGATAGCCAATCCATACCTAGTATCACATAGAAATCTACCATGCCCAGTAGTAATAAATAAACTCGGGTCTCCAGACCCCTAATAGTAATAAGGCAGGATCGATATACCTGATCCACAATAACAGTATCCCCCACTGGGGTAGATACATGTACGGGCAAAGAAAGAATACCACGGGTCATACCCAAGTGATGTGCAAAATAAGTAGAAACATAAGAATAGGTGGATCCGGGATCAAATAAGACAGAAGCATCCCTGTGGCAGACTGAGATAATACCTGAAATGACCGCATCTGAAGCACTAGCATCCTTCCTATCCGGAAGAGCATAGAAACGAGCCTGGCCTCCACCAGTACGATCCTCGCCCCTGGGGCGACCTCTGGATACCTGGCCACCAGTCCTAGCTGACTGTGTTGGCGCTGAAGAAACAGGAGTAGAAGACGAAGGCTGATCCCTCTGCTGAGACCGTTTACGAAGCCACTGAGGACACTCTCTCCTGATATGGCCCAAATCACTGCACTCAAAGCAAAGTCCTGAAGATGGTAGAAGGGGCTGCTGAGGACCCCTCGCTACAGATGAACCCTGCGCTGAGGAAGCAGGAGCAGAGCTCTGAGCTGGAAGAGCACTCAGTTGAGGCTGACTCTGCTGACGGCTCTGCTGACCTTGATAACCCTGATGGCCCTGACGACCACGATTTGATGAAACCTTACTGGACTCTGCACGTCCAGACTGATGAGACCTGAAAGAACGACCCCTGCTATACTGAGGTTGGCCCCTAGACGGAGCATCACTGTAGCTGCTAGAACCACGAGGCCTCTTAGCCTCGCTCTCTTCCCGCTCTCTGCGGCGATCTGTCTCAATGTGACGGGCAGCATCAACCACCTCCTCAAATGTAACCGTCGAAGCTCTCTCCCTGGTCATCAATATGCGGATGGGATAAATAAGGCCATCGATAAATCTCCGAATCCTCTCTCTGTCTGTAGGAACCATCCACATGGCATGACGGGCCAGCTGTGTGAATCTCATCTCATACTGAGTAACCATCATATATCCCTGCTTCAACCCCTCGAACTGACGTCGCAGCTCCTCTCTCTGAGACCGAGGCACGAAATTCTCTAAAAATACCGTGGAGAACTGCTGCTAAGTGAGTGGCGCTGCCCCAGCGGGCCTACGCCTCTCGAAATCCTCCCACCACTAAAATGCTACACCTGTGAACTGAAAAGTGGTGAATGAAACACCACCGGACTCTAGAATACCCGCGGTACAAAGCATGCGCTGACATCTGTCAAGAAAACCCTAGGCGTCCTCGCACTCAGCACCACTGAATGTCAAAGGCTGTAACCTCTCAAATCTCTCCAAACGATGCTACTCATCGTCGGGCATAACTGGAACCATATAAGTAGGAGCTGGTACAACGGGGCTGAACTGGAGCAGCCCCAGGTGCCTGAATACCCTGTACTACCGGCTCAGGTGTGTGAGCCACAGGGGTCTGATTCCCTCCCCCTGCCTGTGAAGAAGACGTTGCAGTGGAGGCTGCAACTACCTGAGCCAAGCCAGTGCATACTGATATATCTGAGCTAAAGTCTCCTGAAGACCCGGTATCACAATGGGAACTGCCGGTGCCTGAACCTAAGTTGCCGGAGCGTCTGCAGCTGGAACCTGGTCCTGAACCTCGGCCACCGGTGCAGGAATCTGACCCTGAGTCTGGTCAGCTGGTGGGTCAGCAAGTGCTGGTACTGCTGCCCTACCTCTACCACGACCACGGCCTCTAGATGCCAATGGTGGTCATTCGCCACGTCCGCTAGCACGTGTTCTCGCCATCTGCGAGAGAATAGAATACGGAAAAATTTAATTTCATGATAACACAAATCGCATGATATGAATCCAAGAAAATGAGGTTTTTCCTAAAGTTTCGTAGCCCTCCGAGGATAGATACGGACGTCTACGTACCGATCCGCGAAAGCCTACTAAACCGGCTCATGACTCGCGAGTCCTAATAACCAGTGCTCTGATACCAACTTGTCACGACCCAAATCCGGTCGTGATGGCGCCCAACAATTAAGCTAGGCCAGCCAGACCAACTATTAGTTATCACATCGATTTTCGGTCCCAAATGGACATTTCAAGAAGAATATATGAGTTAAAGAACTCCAATAATAATAATAATGAACAAAATACGGAAAACATCAAAAATAACTAACACCCCCAAAGATCCTGGAGTCACAAGTCTAGAGCCTCTAACAAAACCCAACAAGAATAGAGAATACCGTATAGAAATACTCAAGTCTGAATACAAATAACAACTGGAAAAAGGGGGAGTAGCTAGGTCCTGCGAATGTCGGTAGCTACCTTAGCACTCGGTATGACTCTGGAACCGCTGGAAATGCTTGTCTACTGCTCCTGAGAACCTGAGTCTGCACACAAAGGTGCAGGGAGTAGGGGTGAGTACTAAGTACTCAGTAAGTAATAAATATATAAAAGCAGCTGAAAGTAGGAAATCCACAAAATACCACAATATGAAGCTACACTACAGTCCGAATCCCCTACGAACTAGCATCAACAGTACAATACAGCTACCACAAAGTAATTCAACAAATAAAGATGTAATGCAATGCACATAACCGCTACGGCGTGTAGCCCAATCCATTTAACGTCGACGGTGCTCACTGGGGGTGTGTACAGACTCCGGAGGGGCTCCTACAGCCCAAGCGTAATACTGCTGCGGCGTGCAGCCCGATCCATCCTCAGTCCACATAAATCAGATAAGTCACAAAAATAGTTTTTTTTTCTAAATTCCAGTTTCCAGTTCATAATTTATGAAAATACTTTAACTTTATTAAATTTTCAAAAGACGGTGACTTAGCATATCAATAAGGTGTTTTCAATTTCCAGGACTGAGATCAGTGATTTAAGCAAATATAGCTATCACATAAATATTGTCCTCTAAGGACGCTACAGGTCGGCACAAGGCCCCAAACAAGGCTTACAGCCGACAAATATATCAAATACAGTATATTTCCAACACTAACAACATATTATTCATTTTCGGGATGGACCAAGTCTCAATGCCCAGTCACAATCAATCCCGCACCTGCCACGGTGTGCGACCCATGCCCTACTAGCATCCCAATGTGCTAAGCCGGGGTTTCGAACCCTCAGGCTACCATATACACAAACTACTCACCTCTAGCCGGTCGTAGATTCATTCGCGATGCCTTTTCCTTTGAATTTAGCTCCCTCGTGCATATAATCTAATCAAACCACAATAATTATATCAAATACGGGTCAAAGAATCATAACCCATTTCAATTTACATGAAATTCGCATAAATACACTAAGTTGGTAAAATCCGACCCCGGGCCCACTGCTCGGAAAATTCCAAAATTAGTACCAATGCGATCCTCGTCTCACCACGAGTCCGTGCATATAAAATTTATCTAAATCGGAGTTCAAATGGTCTTCCAAAACTAAAAATCGCATTTTCAATACTTAGGCAACAATTCTTCAAGATTCTACCCAAATTCATGAAGATTGATGTTAATCCTACCATTAAATTATGTTTTTGAGTCAAGAATCTTAACTCTGATGAATACCCGATGATAACTCAGTGATTTCCTCGTTTTTTCTTCTCTCTACGGCTCAAAATTGTATTTTGGGGGTGTAAACCCGCGAGCTCTCTGTTCTGTGATTTTTATTCACTGCCAGAACATTTTGTTCTACGCGTTCGCGATGCTCGGCTTCCAGTTACTCTTCGCGAACGCGATGCCAACCACGCATTCGCGATGCTCAAACTCCCAGCCGCCCAGATTTTCCTTCTACGCGTTCGCGATCCCCCACTCGCGAACGCGATGCACACTCTCACGAACCTACGCGAACGCGACCCCAGGAATGCGATCGTGAAGCACAAGACTCCTGGCCTATGCGAATGCCACACGCCTGACCGTGAACGCGATGCTTTGATCCGCCTGGTCTTCGCGAACGCGGCCCATGCCACGCGAACGCGAAGGCTTAAATGCCTGGGCAGTAACCTGCAATTTTCTGCAGATTTTGCCAAGTTCAAAATGCCCGGTTGATGGTCCGAAATCATCCCGAGGCCCCCGAGACCCCAACGAAAACCACCAACATAGTCCAAAACATGATACGGACTTGTTCCAATCACAAAAACACCATCCTAAACATTCAAATCACCATTTCCACACGAATTCAAGCCTAAGTTTCTTCAAAACTTTCAAAACTAACATCCAATCCAAAACCCGATCAAACGATGTCCGAATGACCTGAAAATTTGCAGATATAACCAAAATCGCATAACAAAGCTATATAAATTGTGGGAATTCCATTCCGACCCCCGGATCAAAATTTCACCTACCATCCGGTTTTCGCCAAAATTCAACCTTCGCCAATTCAAGCCTAAAACTACACCGGACCTCCGAATTCAATTCTGATTTCTCTCCTAAGTCATAAATAATCCCCCGAAACTAGTAAAATTATCGGAATCTGATTCCAAGCCCTCTAACTCAATAGTCAACTCTAGGTTGACTTCCCATATTCAAGCTTTCTTCAAACATGCTATTTGCTTCATTTTCAACCAGAATCACTCCTAACTCACCCGATATATTCTAATACTTATTTAAAAGCACCAGATATGTAAATGCAAGGTAACGGGGTGATAATTCCCATAACGATGGGCAGGGTCGTTACAAGTTGATAATTCTCGATATTGGGCAAAGATTTGGTTTATTATCGTAGATTTTGTTTATGGTTAAGTATTGGTGCTATTTGAGCCGAGTAAGAATTGAGTTAGGATTGGTTATAGATGATTTCCATTTCCGGGATGTTTGTTTTGGTAATGTTGTTCCCTTGCTAGGAAGTCATTATATTGATTTTGTTCCCTTGCCTAGATTTATTGTGTTGGCTTGTAAATGGGAGCGGGTGGTACAACTACCACGAGATATATTGAAATGGGATAGGGTGGTATGCCTACCACGAGATATAATGAAATGGGATCGGGTGGTATGCCTACCACGAGATATATTGAAATAGGATAGGGTGGTATGCCTACCACGAGATATAATGAAATTGGATCAGGTGGTACGCCTACCACGAGATACAATAAAATGGGAGCGGGTGGTACGCCTACCACGAGATATGATAAAATAGGAGCAGGTGGTACGTCTACTGCTCGATACTATGAAATGGGAATGGGTGGTACGCCTATCACAGGATATGAGAAATGGGATCGGGTTGCACGCCTGCAACTAATTGTAAACTGAAAGTAAAATCTGCCTTTGTTTTCCTTATCCTTGTTAGAAGTTGAACTTTGGTTTCCTTATAATCTCTTGAGATTCTGTTTTATCTGTTATCGCCCGAGTATGTTCCCCTTCCTAGCTTTTAAATTGTTTATTCCAGTTTATGTATATATATATATATATATATATATATATATATATATATATATATATATATATATATATATATATATATATATATATATATATATATATATAATAGCATAAGACTACCTTGGAGTCTCGATGGACTTTGAGTAGGAAATCAGCCAGTATGGGCAGTCTTGATTATATTCCGGTCGGTGAGAGGCCACTTGCTTTAGATGTTCAGGCTTTAGCCAATCAGTTCGGGTGACTGGATGTTTCTAAGCCTAGTCATATGTTAGCTTGCACGGTTGCTTGTTCTTCATTATTGGAGCATATACGTGATCGGCAATATGATGATCCCCATTTGTGTGTCCTTAGAGACATGGTGTTGCGCGGATGTGCCAAGCAGATTCCCTTAGATGATGATGGAGTTTTGAGATTGCAGGGTTGCGTTTATGTTCCTAATGTGGATGGGATCCAAGAGTTGATTTTAGAGGAGGCACATAGCTCCCAATACTCTATTTATCCGGGCGCCACAAAGATATATTAGGATTTGTGGCAGCATTATTGGTGGCTTAGGATGAAGAAGGAAATTGTTGCATATGTAGCTCGATATTTGAATTGACAGCAGGTTAAATACGAGCATTAGTGTCACGGCCCCAAATCCGGTCGTCATGGCGCCCAGCACATTGCTAAGCCAGCCTGACCAATCAATAACAATAACAGAGCTAGAAGCTCGCTTTATCCCATTTAAGCATATCAAAACATGAAGCCACAGTGATACATATATCAAAAACGGGAAACCAAGTCCCAACACGTGCCAACTCCCATAAACCGCAGGGTCAAGAGTCATGAGCCTCTAATGAACATAGTGTAATTGTGGTTTACAAGATACCAAGTGCGGAAAGAAATAGCAATACAGAATCAAAAGACAGTAAGAAGGAATATCGGGTCCTGCGGACTCTGCAGCTACCTCGAATGTCCTACAAATGTCGCCTCGAACAGCTACCGGATCACTGCTGAGAGGTACCTGGATCTGCACACAAGGTGCAGGGAGTAAAATGAGTACTGCCAGACTCAGTGGTAATAAACAAGGGTAAGACAGCGCAGATAAGAAATCCGCAATAAAGCACTATGTAAAGTTGTAATCAAATACCCTGTCACAGAATCAATATCAACTGTACCTGTACCAACAAGTACCAGCAAAATAGTATAACAGCTATCAGATGTAGCTAAATACAATGCAATGCATGATATGACCGCTACGGCGCGTAGCCCGATCTAATTTGAGTACCCGTGCTCACTGTGGGGGTTCAAACTCCGGAGAGGCTCCTACAGCCCAAGCACAATATTACTGTGGCGTGCAGTCCGATCCAACATACATACCGCTGCGGCGCGCAACCCAATCCACTACCAGTCAGCTAATATGCAATTACAGCCTTGCAGGCTCAAAAGTAGTTTTGAAAACTCTTTTATCATTTTTTAGTTGAAAACAATAATATCAAGTTCCAGAGATTGGAAATAGCATGATAACAGAAATAGTTGCGGGCTGGTAGTAAACTAGCATGTCAATATCACAAGACTATGATAATGATTCTCGCGGGATCCAATAACTGGCTCACAGCCCACAAGTATACTCAACCGTCCAAGAAGGAGGTTCAACGGCTCAAGAGTAGCCAATATCACAATATAGTATGCAACCATCCGAAAAGGAGGTTCGACGACTCAAGAATAGCCTAATAGAATAACACAGTATCAACAAGTCGGACTAAGCCATAGTCCCCAATCGCAATCGACCCCGCACTCACAAGAGAGTACGCGTCTCGCAGCTATACAATGTCGCAAGTGGATACCGGGGTTTCAAACCTGCTGGTCATCACCCACATCTATTACTCACCTCAATACAGCGCGACGACTACTCCGCAATGCCCTTTCCACGAGAATCAAGCTCCGCACGCATAGAATCTGATCAAATACAGTAAATACACATCAAATTAGACCAATGGAACGATACCCAGTCAAAACAACTCAATTTACACCAAAAATGGCAAAGTTGCCAAAACCCGACTTTTGGTACGCTTCTCTAAAAATCACTAAAGTCACATATTCAGAATCCTCATCTCGATACGAGTCTAGGCATATAAAATTTACCAAAATCGGACTCCATTTGCCCACTCAAATCAGTGTTTTTCTTCAATTTTAGGCCTAGGGCTCAAACCCACCTTTAATCTTTCATTTACAAGGAATTAACCAAGGATTTCATGTTAAAATGATCTAATTAAGCCACAAAACTTACCTCCGACGAAACCCCGATGATTTCTCAGCAATCTCCCGTCAATACCTTCTCTTAGAACTCAAAAATGGAGGTTTTGGGTATGGGGTTCGCGAATACACTGTTCTGTTATATTAATTCACTGACTGCCAGGCGACCTTCTGCGATCGTAGCCACAGGCTCGCGATCGCGATGAACAACTTTACCAGGCTCCAAATTTACTCTACGCGATCGCGACAAAACCCACGCGATTGCATTGCTTCAGATGAATAACCCTACGCGATCGCAGGCATCCTCACGCGATCGCACTACTTCCAATTCCTGACTTACGCGATCGCGGACTTCACTTCGCAATCGCATAGCTCAAGGTTTTCCTCCTATGCAATCGCACACTTGGCATCGCGATCGCGATGCATTACAACAACACCTTACGCGATCGCATGGCTTTCTCCGCGATCGCGGAGAGCAAAATAGCTCTGCACTTATTGCAGCAGAAAACAGCAGTGCCTTTGGCACAAATTGGTCTGTTTGGACCCCCGAATTCATCCCGAGGCCCCCGGGACCCCAACAAAAACCACCCCCTACTCCAAAACACGATACGAACTTGATCAAATCATAAAAACACCATCCTAAACATCAAAATCACCAATTACACACGGATTCAAGCCTAAATTCCTTAAAACTTTCCGAATTACACATTCGATCAAAAACCCGGCCAAACGACGTCCGAATGACCTGAAATTTTGCGGACATATGCAAAATCACATAACGAAGTTACAGGAATTGTCGGAATTCCATTCCGACCCTCAGATTTCGCCAAAATTCAACCTTAGCCAATTCAAGCCTATTTCTACACCGGACCTCCAAATTCATTTCCGATCGCTCTCCTAAGTCACAAATCACCTCCCAGAACTAACCAAATCATCAGAATCCAATTCCAAGCCCTCTAACCAAATAGTCAACTCCAGGTTGACTTTACCTATTTAAGTTTCCTTCAAAAAGGCTATATACCTCATTTTCAATCCAATTCACTCCTAATTCACCCGATAGACTCTAACACTGATATAAAAGCATAAAACATGTAATTACAACATAACGGGGTGGTAATTCCCATGACGACGGGCCGGGTCGTCACATTCTCCCCAACTTAAACAAACGCTCGTCCTCGAGCGGACCCAAAGTTGTACTAGAAGCAACCCAATAGCTGAATGACCTTACCAAGAATATATTTGGGCGATCACACGTCACCCTATCTCTCATAAGCCTGAAAACACCATATAGCTGAAATCTCACAGTCCATCTGAACCATAAACCACATTGCACTTTCCGAAATTATATACCAATTGCTAATCCCATGCCTATACTCAGGATACACTATAATCCACTGCAATAACCCACACTCACCACTCTGCGTGAGATCATATGATGTATCAAACAACCCAATCACTCGAGACATAGTCTCTAATCACAATAATTTCCCACGATAACCAAATACCAACTGAAAAAACCTTTTTCATTAGATAGAGTCTTGTTCCAACACCTTCATATCATGCCCACGACAACCGAACACGCGATATATCGAACCCATCTCTCAGGTCAACCATTCATGAATCCATTTCACTTTTAACTGATACCACAACAGATTTCGGACCCAAATCTCGGTATTACCTTTCTAACCCACTGAAATCACATATGCTCGCTCTCCATAATGACTCAAATGATCATTTCAATTATAACACACCGCACTGGTGATAGGTCACCTCAACACCGGCCTAATTCACGACGAGCACAACACAGTCTCCAATAGAGACATCCAAACATACTCAAATCATGACAACTGTCTTCAACAAGAGAGTTGTAATTCAATTCCTTTGTGCCATCATAACATAGAACTGAGATCGCATCTCGCATTATAGAAATAGAGTACCTGAATCCTCCTCGAGAGGTCATAACATCACGTGGCCTTGCCACGATTCATGATTCTATCCAAACACCATTGCTCATGGAACACCTCAAGTCACCAAGCTCAAACGGTTAGCCACACACAGATCTAGGTCTTGAACCTAAGCAATCAACCTCACCCACGGTAAAACAATTAACATATGCTATCAAATCCGGAAAGGACACAACCGATGTGCCATTCGCCAAGCAATACTCAATACAGACTTTTCCTCAGAAGCCAGGAAGTATTGTATACCAGGTAATATATAACTAACTCTATTTTCACATTACATTATTGCGGCGTAAAACCCACTCCAATGACATACCCGTGGCGGCGTGCCACCCGATCCAGATACCATACTCGTGGCGGCGTGCCACCCGATCCAAATAACCATACCTGTGGCGGCGCGCCACCCGATCAATATAGAACCGTCGCCAAAGAAATACGTGTCGAGTCAAGTTGCTCATTATGGTAAACATATATATAGCCTCAAGTTCGGCCACCCGAAATGCATCAGACAAAGTTCCTCAATACCAGAACTAAATCAATGGTAGAAACCTCTGCACTGATATCCGCCACGAAGGCCCAACCAACAAAGCAATACCCACCAGCCGTCTGCTGGTCCTGAGGTACAACTACCCCGCTGGAGCATACTCTGATGCACTTCGCTACGCAATTTGTGCCATACCATCATAGTCCATATCACATCAGTGTAGACAACCTGGCCCAATGATGACCAATCAACAATCAAGTATCATAATCCAAATTCGTCATAGCAAGTTGAGAGAGAAAGCCACTAGAGCTTCCGATTTTTAATAATCATAAAACGGTGTACACATGATATACAACAACTGCATAGGCGGACTAACGAGAACTTCAAGTCTCCAACACGTATATAACACATGAATCACAATGCCTGATCCCGTACTCCACTGTACAGATACATAACGCACATCAAGCGTCTATTCATACCACGAAAGCCATTCAGAAATTTCACTATGCCATCAACGACTCAATTATTATAGTCGATCCAACAAGAGTATACCACCATACCACTGGATATTATCAGTTTACATTAACTTGTCCTTTGGACCATATACCCCGCCATATTACTAGAATAGCAGTACCATTTTCTTTAATTACCAGAAAGATCGATTCTTTAAATCACCTGCAGCTGCCCGCGTTGCTAAATAATTTTAATGACTCCCCATATATTATGAACTGATCACAAAACCTTAAATATGCCATTATCAACTTTCCATAACACATCGCATATACCATACCACACTAAGATAACATGGAAATTCATATTCCTTTCCTACGCCGTAAATATCGGCGCACTCAACTAGTCAAGGGCTTTCATGATCCCATATAGAGAAAACTCATTACACATTCCAAGCCTTGCATACCAACAGGAAAAATACACTCATTTTCAAACCACGGTAAAACACATCATAAACTCTTTCTCCCAATTACATTGCATAAGTTAAACTGCCAGGACTGAGTCCTTATACCCATATCAAGTTACACAACTGCCAGCGCTCAAGATCTTTGTTGTACAATATCTGCAAGACTCATTACTTCAAACACATACTAGGAATTAATCGTATTCCTTATCATATCGCTTCGGTTTATTAACAAGTTGCTCCATTTACTCAATTTCTTTTCTGAACCATCTTTAACTTAATATTAGCCTTTACTGTAGCACTACCATAACTCAACTTATGTTACCACACGAGACTCGTACATAAGACCACACGGTCTAAAACCCATAGGTCACTTAATACTCTCTCAATGTTTCCCAAAAGTACCACATTCTACAATACTTTATTTTGAAGAACTTCATGTGATTTTGGATTCGTTATCATTACCTTCAAATACGGATTACATACAATTCCCATCATTCACATAATATAACACAAGTCTTGACCTCTTCTAATGAAACCACCATCTGTAGCCACATGCAAAATCTTAAGACCTGACTATTACAAGCAAAATCTTGAACACCGTAAAAACAATTCTCGGGCGTCATTCACCCTTATTCAGCTGTAATTCAATTGTCTTATTGAACAGAACCACTCGTGCCTTACAAGAACTCTGACACCGCAAAACATGATTACATACAGATACAATTAGCTATCTTTCTTTTCTATACACCGAACATTATTTACCAACATAAGTTCACAACATCCTAGTATTTCTTCAAATCTACGAAACACCATAACCCTTATCAAAATTTCCCAATATACCTAGAGACAGAGCCAACACAGCACACCACAGTGCAATCAGTTAATCAATAACAACCTCCCCAACTTAGCTCGGAGCCATACATCAAATCACTTTTAGCCAGTCATAGCATTCTTACTCAAATAATGCCACAAAGTTCTAGTTAGATTAGACTCAAGTCATTTACAAGCTTTGGCGGAGATTCGAATCATCAGAAATATTAACTCTTTTGCAATTTTTGTATTCATTCACACCAGTTAAGCCCACTCTTTAGGTGACGAAAATCTTTTCTAAGTCCCAAATGTTTCAAAAATTTCGGTAAAGTTTCCTTTGTAAATTGGCCTATTCACCTGCGAGAGAATCACCAAAACCATCCTAGCAATACATTCACAGCTCAACAAGACATCACAATGTATTTCAACAACATTAAATCTCAATACTACACAATTCATATCGTCACAATTGTTACATGAACATGCGTTGTACCTGCTCGAATCATAACACATATCAAATACCTTTCAATTACACATGAGAATCAACTCACCTACTCCGCCCCAATTTAGCATTTCAGCACAATACCTTCCACCAGGATACACATAGCATAATCACTTTAGTCTTCCTGAGTTTGAACTAGTTCCACTACACATAAGGCATTTTACCTTCCAATTAAGAGATATGGTAAATATTCACCACGCCCATAGCTCGGGGCTACACAACATATTACGATAAGAGTTGAACAATTAACAGCTCATCCATTAGTAAGCTTCCCTAATACTCTACAGATCGGCACAAGGCCCCAAACATGGGTACTAGCCCAAATACATAGATATAAGCCCAGCCTCAGTCATTTTACACGGTAGTCTATCAATCGGGAAGGAACAAGTCCAAATCCCCAGTCACCATACCACCACGGTCGTCACATGTCGCGTGTTCCATCTCAGCATAGCACTGTATAGTGTGAATACAAGGTTTCAAACCCTCAATACATTATCTATTTCCACTACTCACAAGATCAGCACCTCAATGTTCAAGTCATGAACAAGGTCCAACCTCAAGTCATACCGACTGGCCCAACATGAACTCACAGAGATTATATCTCGCCCCTCGATCGAGGAATCACAAGCCATAAGGAAATTATATTACTGAGCGCTCGATGCGTACACAGACGTGTGGAGGGAATTTCAAAAAGTGTATCTCAAGCTGAATCAAGTACGCACGATAAGAATTCCAAGAAGTGTGAAGTGTTTCCTAAAGGTTCACAGCCTCCCGAGGATAAGTACAGGCGTCCCCGTACCGATCCACAAGACTCTACTAACCGGCTCAAGACTCATGAGGCCTAGTAAACCTAGGCTCTGATACCAACTTGTCACAACCCCAAATCCAGTCGTTATGGCGCCCAGCACATTGCTAAGCCAGCCTAACCAATCAATAATAATAACAGAGCTAGAAGCTTGCTTTATCCCATTTAAGCATATCAAAACATGAAGCCACAATGATACATATATCGAAAACAGGAAACCAAGTCCCAACACGTGCCAACTCCCATAGACCGCATGGTCAAGAGTCATGAGCCTCTAATGAACATAGTGTAATAATGGTTTACAAGATACCAAGTGCGGAAAGAAATAGCAATACAGAATGAAAAGACAGTAAGGAGGAATATCAGGTCCTGCGGACTCTACAGCTACCTCGAATATCCTACAAATGTCGCCTCGAACAGCTACCGGATCACTGCTGAGAGGTACCTGGATCTGCACACAATGTGCAGGGAGTAAAATGAGTATTGCCAGACTCATTGGTAATAAACAGGGGTAAGACAGCGCAGATAAGAAATCCGCAATAAAGCACTATGTAAAGCTGTAATCAAATACCTTGTTACAGAATCAATATCAACTGTACCTGTACCAACAAGTACCAGCAAAACAGTATAACAACTATCAGATGTAGCTAAATGTAATGCAATGCATGATATGACCGCAACGGCGCGTAGCCCATCCAATTTGGGTACCCGTGCTCACTGTGGGGGTTCAGACTCCGGAGGGGCTCCTACAGCCCAAGCACAATATTACTGTCGCGTGCAGTCCGATCCAACATACATACCGCTGCGGCGCGCAGCCCGATCCACTACCAGTCATCTAATATTCAAATATAGCCTTGCAGGCTCAAAAGTAGTTTTGAAAACTCTTTTATTATTTTTCAGTTGAAAACAATAATATCAAGTTCCAGAGATTGAAAATAGCATGATAATAGAAATAGTTGCGGACTGGTAGTAAACTAGCATGTCAATATCACAAGACTATGATAACGATTCTCGCGTGATCCAATAACTGGCTCACAGCCCACAAGTATACTCAACCGTCCAAGAAGAAGGTTCAACGGCTCAAGAGTAGCCAATATCACAATATAGTATGCAACCATCCGAGAAGGAGGTTCGACGGCTCAAGAATAGCCTAATAACATAACACAGTATCAACAAGTCGGACTAAGCCATAGTCCCCAATCGCAATCGACCCCGCACTCACAAGAGAGTACGCGTCTCGCAGCTATACAGCGTCACAAGTGGTATACCGGGGTTTCGAACCCGCTGGTCATCTCCCACATCTATTACTCACCTCAATACAGCGCGACGACTACTCCGCAATTCCCTTGCCACGAGAATCAAGCTCCGCACGCATAGAATCTGATCAAATACAGTAAATACACATCAAATTAGACCAATGGAATGATACCCAGTCAAAACAACTCAATTTACACCAAAAATGGCAAAGTTGCCAAAACCCGACTTTCGGTACGCTTCTCTAAAAATCACGAAAGTCACATATTGAGAATCCTCATCTCGATAAGAGTCTAGGCATATAAAATTTACCAAAATTGGACTCCATTTGCCCACTCAAATTAGTGTTTTTCTTCAATTTTAGGCCTAGGGCTCAAACCCACCTTTAATCTTTCAGTTACAGGGAATTAACCAAGGATTTCATGTTAAAATGATGTAATTAAGCCCCAAAACTTACCTCCAACGAAACCCCGATGATTTCTCAGCAATCTCCCATCAATACCTTCTCTTAGAACTCAAAAATGGAGGTTTTGGGTATGGGGTTCGCGAATACACTGTTCTGTTATATTAATTCACTAACTGCCAGGCGACCCTCTGCGATCACGATGAACAACTTTACCAGGCTCCAAATTTACTATACGTGATCGCGACAAAACCCACGCGATTGCATTGCTTCAGATGAATAACCCTACGCGATCGCAGGCATCCTCACGCGATCGCACTACTTCCAATTCCTGACTTACGCGATCGCAGACTTCACTTCGCGATCGCAGAGCTCAAGGTTTTCCTCCTACGCGATCGCACACTTGGCATCACGATTGCTATGCATTACAACAACACCTTACGCGATCGCATGGCTACCTCCACGATTGCGGAGAGCAAAATAGCTCTGCACTTATTGCAGCAGAAAACAGCAGTGCCTTTGGCACAAATTGGTCCGTTTGGACCCCCGAATTCATCCCGAGGCCCTCGGGACCCCAACGAAAACCACCCCCTACTCCAAAACACGATACTAACTTGATCCAATCATAAAAACACCATCCTAAACATCACAATCACCAATTACACACGGATTCAAGCCTAAATTCCTTAAAACTTTCTGAATTACACATTCGATCAAAAACCCGGCCAAACGACGTCCGTATGACCTGAAATTTTGTGGACATATCCAAAATCACATAACGAAGTTACGGGAATTGTCGGAATTCCATTCCGACCCTCAGATTAAAATCTCACCACTTGTTCGGATTTTGCCAAAATTCAACCTTAGCCAATTCAAGCCTATTTCTACACCGGACCTCCAAATTCATTTCCGATCGCTCTCCTAAGTCCAAAATCACCTCTCGGAACTAACCAAATCATCAGAATCCAATTCTGAGCCCTCTAACCAAATAGTCAACTCTATGTTGACTTTCCCTATTTAAGTTTCCTTCAAAAAGGCTATATGCCTCATTTTCAATCCAATTCACTCCGAATTCACCTGATAGACTCTAACACTGATATAAAAGCATAAAACATGTAATTATAAAATTACGGGGTGGTAATTCCCGTGACGACGGGCCGGGTGATCACAATTAGAGACCTGGTAGTTTATTTTAAGAGATTGAGCTTCCCAAGTGGAAGTGGGTGCGGATCACTATGGACTTCATTACTGGACTCATACAGACTCGGAAGAAGTTTGACGCAGTATGGGTCATTGTTGATAGGCTGACCAAGTCAGCATATTTCATTCCTGTGATAGTCTCCTATTCTTCTTAGAGGTTAGCTAAGATCTATATCCGGGAGATTGTTCACCTTCATGGTGTGCTCGTATCTATCATTTCGGACCGACTTATGCCGTTTACCTCATGCTTCTTGAGAGCAGTTCAATGAGAGTTGGGCACACAAGTTGAGTTGAGCACAATATTTCATCCCCAAACGGATGGACAGTCTGAGCGGACTATTCAGATATTGGAGGATATGCTCTGAGCTTGTATTATTGACTTTAGAAGATCATGGTATTAGTTTTTGCCTTTAGTAGAGTTCGCCTACCACTGGATATGAGAAATGGGATCGAGTTGCACGACTTTAACGAAATGTAAATTTCCTTATCCTTGTTAGAAGTTGAATTTTGGTTTACTTATAATTCTCTTCAGATTCAGTTTTATCTGTTATCCTCCGAGTATGTTCCATTTCCAAGCTTTTAAATTGTTTGTTACAGTTTATTTTTCTGTTGTGTGTGTGTGTGTGTGTATAACTGCACCAGTTTATCTAGAGTCTGGTCTTATCCTTATCACTACCTCGCCGGGGTTAGGCCAGGCACTTACCAACACATGAGGTCGATTGTGCTGATACTACACTCTGCACTATGTACAGATACTGGAGCAGCACTTGATCAGTACCAGTAGGGGAGCCAGCCTTCAGTCTATCAAGACTCCAAAGTAGCCCTGCAGATGTCTGTAGGCTTGGCATCTCCTCTATCTTATATTACGTTCTGTTATCATTTCTATCCGAGATAGACGGTGTTTCTTTCTTTCATACTTTTATATGTAGTAATCATAGTTAGTTCATGAATGTTGTGACAACGGTTTCTGGGTAGAGACATATGTTGGATATTCCTTTCTTTCGTACGATGTTGTTATTACAGTTGTTTAAGTCTTTGTTTATTCTCATATTCCGCTATTATTTGATGGTTGATCACCGGTTAAGTTAATTGGTTAAAATGGGCTAAAATGAACTTGAATTTTCTGCATTTCGTGGCTTGCCTATCTTCTTCGAGTAGGCGCTATCACGACTCTTGAGGGTGGAATGTCCGGGTCGTAACAAGTTTGTATCGGAGCTCTAGGTTACATAGGTCTCATAGTTCATGGACAAGCTTAGTATAGTCTGGGCGATCGATAAGGAGACATCTATATTTATTCCTCAGAGGCTACAGATTTAGGAAAACTTCATATTTGTTCTTTCTTTTCGTATGGTTTGGTTACTCAATGCTAATTGAATTTCTACTCTATTTTTTTTGCATATGGCGAGAACACGCACTTCCTCATCTACCGATTAGCAGCCCGAGCCCCTAGCAGTAGCTCCCATAAGGGGTAGAGGGTGAGGCCAAGGCCAAGATAGGGGCAGAGCTCAGCGTCGAGACACAGGACTAGCAGCGAATCCGCAGGTTGACTATGGTAACGAGGTTTAGGTTCCAACAGTTCTTGTTGATCCTGCTTGGGTCCCAGGGGGATTTATTGCTACCCCAGTTCTTCAGGATGCTCTGGTCCATCTAGTGGGCTTTATGGAGAGTGTCAGGTTTACATCTTGTAGCAACAACCGTCTTTCAGGATGAAGGAAAATCCCAGATTCCTGCTAATCGCACTCCAGAGCAAGAAGCTCCCTAGTTTCAAACTCTGGTGGTTCAACAGTTGGGGTAATTCAGCCAGTTGCGGTAGCTCAGACTAGCAATGGTGCAGTCATATTTGCAGATGCCTTATGGAGATTGGACAGGTTCACCAAGATTTTTACTACTACTTACAGCGGTGCATCTACTGAGGATCCCAAGGATTATTTAGATAGTTGTCACAAGGTTCTTCGGAACACTAGTATTGTTGAGACTAATGGGGTTGATTTTGCTACATTTTGGTTATCTGGATCTGCCAGTCGGATTACCATCTTCGACCTGGGAGTAGTTCACATAGTTATTTTTGGAGAAGTTTCTTCCTATTACACAACGAGAGGCCTATCGGAGGCAGTTCGAGCGCCTTCAGCAGGGATCCATGACTGTCACCCAGTACGAGACCATGTTAATAAATTTGGCTCGCCATGCCCTTATTATACTTCCCACTGAGAGGGAGAGAATGATATGGTTTATTGATGGACTCATTTAGCTGATTCGTCTCCAAATGGATAGAGAGATTGGGAGTGAGATATCTTTCCAGGAGGTGGCCAATGTGGTTTGGAGAGTTAAGATGGTACTATCATGGGGGGAGGTAGTGGTCATGGGGCAGACAAGAGACCCTGTTATTCCGACAGATTCAGTAGTACCTCATTTTGAGGTAGATATTCATATGGTAGGGGCCATCCTCCTAGGCCTTTTCAGTTGGCACTTCAGGTTTCTCACGGTGCTTCCAGTAGCTGTGGTCCTCAGACGTAGTATTCTAATCAGCAGTCCTTCAGTGCACTACCAGCACCTATCAGTGCACCACCACTTCAGATTTTCCAGGGTCGCCAATCCTAATAACCGAGGGCTTATTTCACTTGTTACGACACGAGGCACATTGCTAGGTATTGCCCTCGAGCATTGAGTAGTTCTCAGCATTAGGGATCCCGTGCCATGGTTCAGGTACCAGTAGTTCCACAACATGCTCAGCTAGTTATGGTGGGTGTAGAGGTGCTAGAGGTAGAGGTATAGGTGCTAGATGTGGAGCTCAGACCGTGAGAGGTGAAGGCTAGCCAGCTGTAGGCCATCCCAGAGATAGTTTAGAGTGGTGGAGCCCAACCCCGATGTTATGCTCTTCCATCCAGGCCTGAGGCTAAGGCTTCAGATGTAGTTATTATAGGTATAGTTCTGGTTTGTGATAGAGATGCTTCAGTGTTATTTGATCCAGGGTCTACATACTCGTATGTGTCATCTTATTTTGCACCATATTTGGTCATGCCTAGTAATTCATTGAGTGTTCCTGTTTATGTGTCTACACCTGTGGGTAATTTTATTGTGTTTGATTGTGTCCATCGTTCTTGTATTGTGGTAATTTGGGGTCTTGAGACTCGTGTAGATTTATTGCTTCTAGAAGTGGTTGACTTTTATGTTATATTGGGGATGGACTGGTTATCACCTTACCACGCTATCTTGGACTGTCATGCCAAGACTGTGACCTTAGCTTTATTGGGTTTCCCTCGTTTAGAGTGGAGAGGGACTCATGGTCATTCTACCCATATCATTATCTCTTATGTGAAGGCTCGACGTGTGGTCAAGAAGAGGTGTTTGGCCTATTTGGCATATGTTCATGATTCTAGTGTTGAGGTTCCCTCTGTATATTCTATGCTCGTTGTTCATGAGTTTCCTGAGGCATCCTTCATACTTTCCAGGTATGTCGCCCGATAGATATATTGACTTTTGCATTGATTTGGCTCCGGGCACTTAGCCCATTTCTATCCCACCGTATTATATGGCCCCGGCTAATTTGAAAGAGTTAAAGGAACAGTTGCAAGATTTGATTGAGAAGGGTTTCATTGGACCTAGTTTTTTGCTTGGGGTGCACCAGTGTTGTTTGTTAAAAAGAAGGATGGGTCAATAAGAATATGTATTAATTACCGGTAATTGAACAAGGTTACAATCAAGAATAAGTATCCGCTGCCGAGGATGGATGATTTGTTCAATCAGCTTCAGGGTGCCAAGGTATTTTTAAAGACTGACTTCTGATCTGGCTACTACCAGTTGAGGATTAGGGCATTCGATGTCCCTAAGATAGATTTTTGCACTCGGTACGTGCATTATGAGTTCTTGGTTATGTCATTCGGGTTGAAAAATGCCCCAACAACTTTTATAGATTTGATAAATCGAGTGTTCATGCCTTATTTGGATTCGCTCGTGATAGTCTTTATCAATGATATATTGATATATTCCCGCAACAAGGAGGAGCATGAGCAACACCTTAGAGTGGTTCTTCAGACTCTAAGGGATAGTTAGTTATATGCAAAGTTCTCAAAGTTTGAGTTCTGGTTGAGTTCAATTGCATTTCTGGGTAATATTGTGTCAGTAAAGGGTCTTCAGGTTGACCTGAATAAGATCGAGGCAGTCAAGATCTGGCCTAGACCAACATCAGCTATAAAGATTTAGAGTTTATCGGGATTGGCAGGCTACTATCGTCGGTTTATGGAGGGGTTTTCATATATTGCAGCCCCGATAACCAGGTTGACCCAGAAAGGTGCCCAGTTCAGATGGTCAGACGAGTGTGAGGCGAGCATTCAGAAGCTCAATATAGCTCTGACTTCGGCACCGATGTTGGTTATGCCCACATGTTCAGGGCTTTATACTATATATTGTGATGCATCTCGTATTGGGCTTGGTATAGTATTGATAAATGATGGCAAGGTCAGTGCCTATGCTTCATGGCAATTGAAGATTCATGAGAAGAACTATGTGGTTCATGATTTGGAGTTGGCAGCCATAGTTCATGTGTTGAAGATTTGGAGGCATTATCGGTATGGCATGGCATGCGAGGGGTTCAAGGATCACAAGAGTCTTCAGTATTTCTCCAAGCTAAAGGAGTTGAATTTTAGGCAGAGGAGGTGGTTGTAGTAGTTGAAAGACTATGATATCACCATTTTATATCATTCGGAAAAGGCCAATGTGGTGGCCGATGCTTTAAGTAGGAAGTCATCCAGTATGGGTAGTCTTGCTTATATTCCGATCAGTGAGAGATCGCTTGCTTTGGATGTTCAGACTTTAACCAATCAGTTTGTGAGATAGTACGTTTCTGAGCCCAGTCGTGTGTTAGCTAGCATGGTCATTCATTCTTCATTACTGGAGCACATCCGTGATTGGCAGTATGATGATCCCCATTTGCATGTCCTTAGAGACACGGTGCAGCGCGGAGATGCCAAGAAGATTACCTTAGATGATGATAGAGTTTTGAGATTGTAGGGTTGAGTTTGTGTGCCTAATGTGGATAGGCTATGAGAGTTGATTTTAGAGAAGACCCATAACTCCCGGTACTCTATTCATCCGGGTGCCGCAAAGATGTATCAGGATTTGTGGCAACATTATTGGTGGTGTAGGATGAAGAAGGATATTTTTGCATATGTAGCTCGGTATTTGAATTGTCAGTGGGTTAAGTACGAGCATTAGAGGACTGATGGTTTATTTCATAGGATTGAGCTTCTCGAGTGGAAGTGGGAGTGGATCACTATGGACTTCGTTACTGGACTCCTGCAGACTCGGAAAATGTTTGATGCATCATGGGTCATTGTTGATAGGCTGAGCAGGTCAGCGCATTTCATTCTTGTGGCAGTCTTTTATTGTTCTGAGAGGTTAGCTGAGATCTATATCTGGGAGATTGTTCACCTTCACGGAGAGCATTTCAGCGAGAGTTCATGCGGGTTGTGTTGAGCATAACATTTCATCCCCAGACGGATGAACAATCCGAGCGAACTATTAAGATATTGAAGGATATGCTCCAAGCTTGTGTCATTGACTTTGGAGGCTTGTGGGATGAGTGTTTTCCTTTAACAGAGTTTGCCTACAACAACAGCTACCAGTCGAGTATCCAAATGGCTCATTATAATTCTTTATATGGTAGGTGGTGTCGGCCTCTGATTGGATGGTTTGAGCAGAGAGAGGCTCGGTTATTGGGTACTGATCTAGTTCAAGAGGCCTTGGAAAAGGTCAGGATTATTTAGGATAGGCTTTGTACAACTCAGTCCAGGCAAAAGAGTTATGCAGAATGCAATTTTAGAGACGTGGCTTTTATGGTCAGTGAGCGGGTATTACTCGGAGTGTCGCCTATGAAGGGCGTGATAAGGTTCAGGAGGAAGGGCAAGCTTAGCCCTAGGTTCATTGGTCCATTTGAGATTCTTGATCGAGTGGAAGAGGTGGCTTATAGACTTGCATTTCCGCCGAGCCTATCATCCGCGCACCTAGTGTTTTATGTGTCCATGCTCTGGAAATATCACAACGATCTATCCCACATGTTATATTTTAGCATTGTCCAGTCGGACATGGACTTGTCTTACAAGGAGGAGACGTGGCTATTCTAGAGCGGCATGTTTGTCAGTTAGGGTCAATGAGTTTTCCTTCTATTCGTGTTCAGTAGAGAGGTTAGTCTACTGAGGCATTGACCTGGGAGTCCGAGTTTGATATGCGAACCTGTTATCCCCATCTTTTCCCCGACTCAGGTACTTCCTTCTTATGTTCGTTCGAGGACGAACGATTGTTTTAGAGGTGGAGGAAGTGATGACCCAAAAGGTCATCATTTATTTTTAAATTAAATTATGTGTTGCTAAGGCCTTGAAAACCTCTTTTAACCTTGCCTCAATTTTTATGCACAGTTCGTGCGTGTAGCCAGCAAGCATAAATATGAAAATCTGTGAAAAAGGTAAAATTTGGTTATAAAATGAATTATTTTGACTTCAGTCAACGTTTTGGATAAACGGACATGGACCCATAATTTAACGGTCTCGGAAGGTCCGTAGAAAAAATATGTGACCTAAGCGTATTCCCGGAATCGAATTCCGAGGTCTCAAGCCCGAGAAATAAATTTTTAAAGGAAAATGTTTTCTAAAATTGTTTAAGGAAACCAAAAATGAAATTTGATTAGAACTTATTAGTATCGGGACCGTAGTTTGGTTCCGGCACCCAGTACATGTCTTATATATAATTTAAGATATTTCTATAAAATTTGGTAAAAAAATGATGTCGTTTGACGTAATTCAGACCTAATATCTAAAGTTGATGTTTTGAGAAGTTTGAGGAAAATCTTTGATTTTTGAGATTTAATTTGTTGTTATTGAGGTTATTTTGGTGATTTTATCACACAAATAAGTTTGTATGATATTGTTGAGTTAGTACATCTGTTTGGTTAGGAGCCCCGAGGGCACGGGTGTATTTTGAGAAGTTTTGAACTTAAAAAGCATTGCAGAAAATAGCAGATCTGGTGTTTTGATACTTTCATCTTCGCATTAGGGGGAGAACCCACGCGAACGCGATGCATTAATTTTTGTTGAAGGAAAATCCTTCTACGCGAATGAACAGCTCAGGTCGCGAACGCGAATCAGTGGGGGGTTATCTCTTCGCGAATGCGAGCCTGGCCACGCGAATGCGAAGGCCAAATTTGGCCTGGGCAAGGATGAGGCAATTACCCTAAGCGAACACGACCCTTTGGATGCGAAACGCGAGGGCTCGAGGGGTTAAAGCTCCAGGAACGCGAGACCGTTTACGCGAACGTAAAGGCTTGTCCAGCCTGACCCATCGCGAATGCGAAGGGTCTGTCGCGGTCACGAAGGGCATTTTTGCCTATTTTTAGAAGACCAAAAACAGAACACTTATTGGATTTTTATAAAAATTTCACAAACCCCTTCTTCTTCAAAGATCTTAGGAAAATTTTGAAGCATTTCATCACAAAAACGTCTTGGGTAAGCAATCTTTAACTTGTTTTCGTCCATATTTATCAACACCCACTAGATTTATAGGTCTAAAATATGTTATTAAGGGTAGAAATTTAGGGGTTTGGGTAGAATCAGGGCTTTTGATTAGTTATGACTTAGACCTCATTTTGGGGTCGAATTCTGAAAATAATTATATATTTGGGCTCGAGGGTGAATGGGTGATTTGATTTTGATCCGAACCTCATATTTTGACCAAGCGGACCTGGGGTCGATTTTTAGATTTTTGGGAAGAATGATTGGAAAGAAATAATTAACACATTAAAATTGGATTGTTTAGCATTTATTGATGTTATTAAGTCGATTATGTACAACTTTGATTGAGTTGGAGCCAAATTTGAAAGGAAAAGCGGTGTTTGGGGCTTGAGTTGGTCGTGGAAGTTTGAGGTAAGTGTCCGGTCTGACCTTAGCTTGAGAAATTAGGAGTCGTGTCCTATTTTCTAATTGCTTCTTATTGAGTACGACACATAGGCATGGTGATGAGTATCTATACATTGGTGTCGACCATGATCGTGAGTGTTATATTGACAGATATTGTGTTCTTAAATATGGCTATAGATGCTTTAATTGATTATTCTAGATATTGGGCAAAGATTTGGTTTATTATCATGGATTTTATTTATGATTAAGTATAGGTTCTATTTGAGCTGAGTAAATATTGAGTTAGGATTTGTTATAGTTGATTTTCTCTTGACGGGATATTTGTTTTGTTATTGTTGTTCCTTGTGATGAACCAAAGGGCTATTACCTATTTTCCTCATATGTTCCGTACATCCAAGGCCTTGAAAACCTCATTTTATGCTGCCTCGATTTGTGTGCGCAGTCCGGGCGTGTATCTGTAAAGCTTTTATGCTGAAATATGTGAAATTTGTAAAACATTTGAAGAATTTTGATATTAATATGATTATAATTTACTTTGGTAAACATTTTTGGTAAATGCACCCGGACCCGAGATTGGATGGTCTTGGAAGGTCCGTAGGAAAATATGGGACTTAGGCATGTGCCCGGAGTTGAAATCCGAGGTCTAGAACCTAAGTAAAAGAATTTTTCTGTTAAATTATTTTTCTAAAATTATTAAGGAAAATGGAAAGGAAAATTGATTCAAAGACTATGGTATCGCGCTCGTATTTTGGTTCCGTCACCCGGTACAAGTCTTATATATTGTTTAAGCACTTTCTGTAAAGTTTGGTCGAAACCGGATGTCGTTTGACGTGTTTTGGACTATAAATACCAAGTTTGAAAGTTTATGAAGTTTAAAGGAAAATCATTAGTTTTGAGGCTTGATTCTATGTAAATGATGTTATTTTGGCGATTTTATCGCGGAAGTAAGTCCGTAGGATGTTTTTGAGGTTGTGTGCATGTTTGGTGTGGATCCCCGAGGGCTCGGGTGAGTTTTGGATAGGTCATGAGATCATTTTTGATGTTAAATCACAGCTGGTACTTTTTCCATCTAGTATCTTCGCATTTGCGAAGAAACTATCGCAAATGCGACTTTGCAAACGCGAAGTCCCCATCGCAAATACGAACCAAGGGAGACCTGGCAGGTATCGCAAATGCGAAGAAATACATCGCAAATGCGAAGGGGCAGGGATTGCAAATGCAAGGCACTCTTCGCAAATGCGAAGGCCCCCACTTCTGCAAAGTGTTTGCAAATGCGAACAAAGGGTCGTATATCCCAAGCCTATGATTTTCACAATTGCAAACCAATGTTCGCAATTGCCATATCCGCAGCCCAGCTGTTTTTATACCTAGTCAAAATTTCATCATTTTTCACTATTCTTACAAACCCCAAACTCCATAGGCGATTTTTCAAGAGCAGACTTCATCCCAAATCAGTTATAAGTCGATTTTTACTCAATGCTTTCAACTTTTAACATCATTAAACATGTTTTCCATTTGAAATCAAGGATTTTCATGGGTGAAATTGTGGTTTTGGGTAGAACCTAGGTTTTCTGTAAATTGGGGTGTTGGACCTCAAATTGAGATCCGATTTCAAAACAAATCATATATTTGAACTCATGGGGGAATGGGTAATCGGATTTTGGTACGAACATTGAGTTTGACCACGTAGGCCCAGGGGCGTTTTGGGAAATTTTGAGTAAAACTTTGGGAAAACCATTTTTACGCATTCAAACCAATTTATATAGTGTTTATTAAAGTAATTGAACAAATTGTGATTAGGTTCAAGCGAATTAGAGGTGGAACCGCAAGGTAAATCAATAGTTGAAGGTTAGGCGGATTTCAAGGCTTTGAGGTAAGTGTTTGGTCTAACCCTAGCTTGAGGGAATAAGAGTTGAGTCTTGTTGCTAATTACTATGTGATCGAGTATGATGTATAGGAATGGTGATGAGTATCTATACATTGGTGTCTAGCATGACCGTGAGTCCCTATAATGTGATTATCATGAGCTGGTTGTGAATCCCCTGTTATTGGAGGATGTCTATATACTGTGAATAACGTGTGGACAGTAAATGATCATTAAATTCTTTGGAGCGTTGGCTCAGAATAGTAAAGTGAATTATAAGATAAATAAAGTAAGGAAAAAGGAAACGTTGTTTATTATTCCCTTGCCGAGACGTAAGTATTTAATGTATTCTCACTTGCATGGATGATTGAACTAGAAATTGTGCTCCCCTGCCGGGATGATTGAACTGATAATTGTACTCCATTGCCGGGATGTTTGCTATGTATTTGTCTGGTGTATGTCCCTTAATTGTGACTATTACTTGGGGACTCAGACTGTTAAATGATATTGAGGAGCGGGTTGCTCAGTGCAACAAATGATACTGAGGATCGTGTTGCGCGTCGCAACAATGATAAATGATAAATAATGCGTGTCGGGTTGCACGCCGCAACAGTGATATGTGGAGCAGGTTGCACGCCACAACAATGGTAATTATGGAGCGGGTTACATGGCGCAACAACTGTTGATTTCTGTGGTTATGTATGAATATTGATTTCTTGTTTCATTGTGGACTTTAAGTTGTTTGGGTTGTTACTCCAGATTATTGTTAATTGTATTTCCTCATAATATGTCCCCCTCCCATGTTGTTAATTACTTGGTATTCGATTTCCACTGTATATTTATAACTGCATAGGTTTATATGACGTCCATTCTAGCCTCGTCACTACTCTACTGGGGTTAGGCTAGACACTTACCAACACATGGGGTCGGTTGTGCTAATACTACGCTTCTGTGCTTTTTTTGCACAGGTCCAGGTTTTGAGCAGCAACAGTAGTTGTTCGGTAGCAGGATCTTATTATCACGAGACTGAGGTAGCTTGCACGTGCCGCAGGCCCGACGTCTCTTCTTATGTTTTTCATTTTACTGTTCCCTCATTGTTTCGAGACAGACAAATTTTACATTTCTTTCACACCTTTATATATAGTTTATTCTTAGTGGTTTGTGAGTATGTGACGCCAAATCTTGGGTAGAGGATATTGTTGAGCATCTCGTATTTACTTCAGACTTATAAAATTAGACTTCGCAGTTATTGTTGTTATTATTGATGATTCAATAAATTGACAACATAATGGTTTTACTAATGAAAACGGTAGGTAAATTGTCTTGCCTAGATACCATGAGTAGGCGTCATCACGATCCCGATGGTGGAAAATCCGGTTCGTGAATGCGAGGCCCTCTTCGCAAATTCTAAGGCCCCCACTTCGGCACAGTGTTCGCAAATGCGAACAAAGGGTCGCATTTCCCAAGCCTGTGATTTTAACAATTGCGAACAGATGTTCGCAATTGCCATATCTGCAGCCCAACAATATTTATACATAGTAAATAATTCAACACTTTTCACCATTCTTTCAAAACCCAAACCCCATAGGCGATTTTTGAAGAGCAAAATACATCCCAAATCACTTGTAAGTCGATTTTTACTCAAATATTTCAACTTTAATATCAATAAACATGTTTTCCATTTGAAATCAAGGATTTTCATGGGTGAAATTGGGGTTTCGGGTAGAACCTAGGTTTTCTATAAATTAGGGAGTTGGACCTCGATTTGAGGTTCGATTTCAAAACAAATCATATATTTGAACTCGTAGATGAATGGGTAATCGAATTTTGGTTCGAGTCTCAAGTTTTGACCACGAGGGCCCAGGGGTATTTTGGGAAATTTTGAGTAAAACTTTGGAAACCATTTTTATGCATTCAAACCAATTCATATAGTGTTTATTAAAGTAATTGAACAAATTGTATTTAAATTCGAGCTAATTTAAGGTGGAACCACAATGTAAAGCAATAGTTGAAGGTTAAGCGGATTTCAAGGCTTTGATGTAAGTGTTTGGTCAAACCCTAGCTTGAGGGAATATGAGTTGAGTCTTGTTGCTAATTTCTATGTGATCGAGTACGATGTATAGGCACGGTGGCGAGTATCTATACATTGGTGTCTAGCATAACTGTGAGTCCTTATAATTTTATTATCATGAGCTGGCTGTGAATCCCATGTTATTGGAGGAAGTCTATATATTGTGAATAACGTGTGAATAGTAAATGATCATTAAATTCTTTGGAGTGTTGGCTCAGAATAGTAAAGTGAATTATAAGATAAATAAAGTAAGGTAAAAGGAAACATTGTTTATTATTCCCTTGACAGGACGAAAGTATTTAATGTATTCTCCTTTGCCGAGATGATTGAACTAGAAATTCTTCTCCCATGCCGGAATGATTGAACTGATAATTATACTCCCTTGCCGGGATGTTTGCTATGTATTTGTCTATTGTGTGTCCCTTAATAGTGACTATTTCTTAGGGACTCAGACTGTTAAATGATATTGAGGAGCGAATTGCACGCCGCAACAAATGATACTCAGGATCGGGTTGTGCGCTGCAACAATGAGAAATGATAAATAATGTGGGTCGGGTTGCATGCTGCAACAGTGATATGTGGAGAAGGTTGCACACCACAACAATGGTAATTATGGAGCGGGTTGCACGCCGCAACAGTTATTGATATCTGTGGTTATGTCTGAATATTGATTTCTTCTTTCATTGTGGACTTTAATTTGTTTGGTTTGTTACTCTGGATTATTGTTAATTGTATTTCCCCATAGCATGTCCCCCTATCATGTTGTTAATTACTTGGTATTAGATTTCTGCTATATATTTATAACTGAACAAGTTTATGTGGTGTCTAGTCTAGCCTCGTCACTACTTCGATGGGGTTAGGCTAGACACTTACTAGCACATAGGGTCGGTTGTGCTGATACTACACTTCTGTGCTTTTTTGCACAGGTCCAGGTTTTGAGCAGCAACAGTAGTAGTTCGATAGCAGGATATTATTATCACGAGACTGAGGTAGCTTGTAGGCGTCCGCAGGCCCGGTGTCTCTTCTTATATTTTTCATTTTACTGTTTGCTTATTGTTTCGAGACAGACAACTGTTACATTTATTTCAGACCTTTATATGTAGTTTATTCTTAGTGGTTCGTGAGTATGTGACGCCAAATCTTGGGTAGGAGATATTTGTTGAGCATCTTGTATTTACTTCAGACTTATAATATTAGATTTCTGTAGTTATTGTTGTTATTATTGATGATGCTATAAATTTACAATAGAATGGTTTTTCCTAATGAAAATGGTAGGTAAATTGGCTTGTCTGGCTACCACGAGTAGGCTCCATCACGATCCCGATGGTGGGAAATCCGGGTCGTAACAAGTTGGTATCAGAGCACTAGGTTACATAAGTCTCATAACTCACGAACAAACTTAGTAGAGTCTGAGGGGTAGGTTCAGAGACGTCTGTACTTGTTCCTTAGAGTCTATTAAGTTAGGAAACATCTCTCATTTGCTTTCTTGTCATGCTATTTGGTTCCTCAAATGATGATTGAATTTCTATTATGTTCTTTCACGGATGGCAAGAACACGTGCTTCCTCATCCGCTGATCAGCAGTCCGAGCCCCAGGAAGCTTTTGCTATAGGCAGAGGACGTGGCTAGGCTAGGGGCTGAGGTAGGGGCATAACCCAGCCACCAGCAGCAACACCGGTGGCAGATACTCAGGTTAACCTTGGAGAGGAGGTTCCGACCCCAGCCCAGACAGTTCCAGTGTGCCCAGCTCAGGTCCCAGAGGGGTTTATTGCTACCCATGTTCTTCAGGACGCCTTGGTCTGGTTGGTTGGCATTATGGAGAGTGTCACCCGAGCAAGATTGCTTCCTGTAGCACCAGCCACTCCTCAAGCTGGAGGAGGAGCCTAAACTCCTGCTATGTGTACTCCGGAGTAGGTAGCTCCCCAGACTTAGGTTCCACTGGTACAGATAGCTACGACAGTTCAGCTGGGGGTAGTTCCACAGACCGATGATGGAGCGGCTATGTCCGTAGATGTTTCATGGAGGTTGGACAGATTCACCAAGCTTTTCACAGCTACATTTAGCGGAGCTTCTTCTGAGGACCCCCAGGATTTCTTATACAGCTTCTATGAGGTTCTTCGTAATATGGGCATTGTGGAGTCCAACGGAGTTGATTTTGCAGCTTTTTGTTTGTCTGGATCTACCAAGACTTGGTGGAGGTATTACTATTTAGCCAGACCAGCAGAGTTGCTACCTTTGACTTAGGATTAGTTCTCGGAGTTATTTTTAGTGAAGTTCCTTCTCGTTACTTTGAGGGATGCTTATCGGAGGCAATTTGAGCGCCTCCAGTAGGGGTCTATGACAGTCACAGAGTACGAGACCCATTTTATCGATCTGGCCCGCCATTCCCTCGTCATACTCCCCACTGAGAGGGAGAGAGTGATGAGATTTATTGATGGGTTGATCCAGCCTATCCGTCTTCAGATGGCCAGAGAGGTAGGTAGTGATATTAGTTTTCTGGAGGTGGCCAATGTGGCCCGCATGATCGAGATGGTTTTACCATAAGGGGCAGTTATAGGGCAAAAAAAAGGCCCGTCACTCAGGTCGGTTCGGTGGTGCCTCATCTGGAGGCAGGGATTCTTATGATAGGGTCCAGTCTTCTAAGCCTTTTTAGTTAGCCCTCCAGGCTTCACAGGGTGGTTCAGGTGATCATGGCTTTCGTGAGAAGTATTCAGATCAGCAGCCCACCAGTGCACAACCTCTTTAGAGTGTTCTTGGAGGTCATTGGGCCGTTAGGGCTAGTCTCATTGTTCCGAGGGGTGTTATGAGTATGGAGAATAAGGTCACATCAGGAGAGCTTGCTTGAGATTGAGGGGTACATAGTTACAGTAGCAGGTTCCCCGCCTCATGATTCAAGCACTTGCTGACCCACAGCCTTCCCAGCCATCTAGGGGTAGGGGTAGGATCATATAGGTGGAGGTCGAGACCATTGAAGTAGCGATCGTCCCACTTGAGCTAGAGGTCAGTTGGTGGATGAATGTCCTAGAGACATGATTCAGGGAGGTAGTGCTTAGCCCCGATTTTATGCTTTTCCAATTAGGCCAAAGGCAGAGACATCGGATGCTGTGATTACAGGTACCATTCTGGTTTACGATAGAGATGCTTAGTACTATTTGACCATGGGTCTACATATTCATATGTGTCTTCCTCTTTTTCACCTTGCCTAGCTATGTCTAGTTATGATTTGGACATTCATGTCTATGTGTCTATACTGGTGGGTGACTCCATAGTAGTTGACCGGGTGCATTGTTCCTGCGTGGTTGAGTTTGAGGGTCTTGAGACTCGTGTTGACTTATTATTGTTAGATATGGTAGAATTTGATGTTATATTGGGCATGGATTGGTTTTCCCCGTAATGCTATCCTAGATTGTCACTCCAAGACCGTGACCTTGGCTTTGCCAGAATTACCCCGACTAGAGTGGAAAGGGACCCCAAGTCATGCCACCCGCAATGTTATTTCATACGTCAAGGCTCGAGCATGATCGAGAAGGGGTGTTTAGCTTATCTGGCATTTGTTCGCGACTCCAGTGCAGAGGTTCCTTCTATTGACTATGTTCCTATTGTACGGGAGTTCCCCGATGTTATACCTTCTGACCTGTCGGGTATGCGCCTGACAGGGATATTGATTTCTGTATTGGTCTGGCTCTAAGCACTCAGCCCATTTCTAATCTGCCGTATCGCATGGCCCCACCAGAGTTAAAGGAGTTAAATGATCAGTTGCGGGATTTGCTAGAGAAGGGCTTCATCAGGCCTAGTGTTTCTCCTTAGGGAGCTTCAATATTATTTGTGAAGAACATGGATGGTTCGATGCGAATGTGTATTGGTTACCGGCAATTGAACAAAGTGACGATAAAGAATAAGTATCCACTACCGAGGATTTATGATTTGTTTGACCAGCTCCAGGGAGAAAAGGGTGTTCTCAAATGTTGACTTGAGATATGGATACCACCATCTAAAGATTAGGGCATCTGATATCCCTAAGATAGCATTCCGAAGTCGGTATGGGCACTACGAGTTATTAGTCATGTCTTTTGGGTTGACCAATGCCCCAACAACATTTATGGAGTTGATGAATCGAGTGTTCAGGCCTTATCTAGACTTGTTCGTGATAGTATTTATAGATGATATCCTAGTGTACTCCCGCAGCCAGGAAGAGCATGAGCAGTACCTCAGAGTGGTTATTCAGACTCTGAAGGACAATTTGCTATATGCTAAGTTTTCAAAGTGCGAGTTTTGGTTGAGTTCGGTTGCATTTCTAGGTCATATTATATCAGTAGAGGGTATTCAGGTGGACCCAAAGAAGACTGAGGCAGTCAAGAATTGGCCTTGACCAGCTTCAGTGACCGAGATTCGAAGTTTCTTAGGGTTAGCAGGTTACTACCATCGGTTCGTAGAGGGGTTCTCTTCTATTGCAGCCCCGATGACCAGGTTGACCCAGAAGGGTGCCCAGTTCAAGTGGTCAGATAAGTGCGAGGCGGGCTTTCAGAAGCTCAAGACAGCTCTAACTACGACACTAGTGTTGGTTTTGCCCACGGGTTCAGGGCCTTACACAGTCTATTGTGATGCTTCCCGTACTGATTTGGAGCGGTATTGATGCAGGATGGCAAAGTTATTGCCTATGCTTTGAGATAATTGAAAATCCATGAGAAGAATTATCCGGTTCATGACCTAGAGTTGGCAGCGGTCATTCATGCCTTAAAAATTTGGAGGCATTATCTATATGGTGTGGCGTGTGAGGTATACACAGATCACAAGAGCCTTCAGTACCTGTTCAAGCAAAAGGAGTTGAATGTGCGGTATAGGAGATGGCTAGAGTTGTTAAAAGGTTATGATGTTACTATCTTGTATCACCTAGGTAAGGCTAATGTGGGGGCCAATGCATTGAGTAGAAAGTGTGCCAGCATGGGTAATCTCGCTTATATTCCAATCAGCCAGAGACCGCTTGCTTTAGATGTTCAGGCCTTGGCCAACCGATTTGTGAGGCTAGATATTTCTGAGCCTAGAAGAGTGTTGGCCTGTACGGTTTCTCATTCTTCTCTATTAGAGCGTATCCGTGAATGACAGCTTGATGATCCCATTTATGTGTCCTGAGAGACACGATGCAGTGTGGAGGTGCTACGAAGGTAACCTTAGGTGATGACATGGTGTTGAGATTGCAGGGGCGGGGTTTTGTGCCTAATTTTGATGGGATTCTAGAGTTGATCTTAGTAGAGGCCCATAGTTCTATGTATTCCATTCACCCGGGCGCCGCGAAGATGTATCAGGACTTGTGGCAGCATTATTGGTGGTGTAGGATGAAAAAGGACATTGTCACGTATGTCGCACGGTGTTTAAATTGTTAGCAGGTCAAATATGAGCATCAAAGGCCTGGGGGTGTGTTTGAGAGGATTGAGCTTCCCGAGTGGAAGTGGTAGCGGATTAAAATGGATATCATTATTGGACTTCCGTTGACTCGGAAGAAGTTTGATGCTATTTGGGTCATTGTTGATAGGTTGATCACTTCAGCACATTTCATTCTAGTAGCAGTCTCCTATTCATCTGAGAGGTTAGCTGAGATTTATATCCGGGAGATTGTTCCCCATCATGGGGTGACTGTATCTATCATCTCATATATGGGTATGCAGTTTACCTCGCACTTTTGGAGAGCGGTTCAGCAAGAGTTAAGAACCCAGGTTTAGTTGAGCATAGCATTCCATCCTCAGACGGATGGTCAGTCCGAACAGACTATTCAAATTTTGGAAGATATGCTCCAAGCTTGTGTCATTGACTTTGGAGACTCGTGGGACTAGTTTTTGCCTTTAGCAGAGTTCATCTACTACAGCAGCTACCAGTCCAGCATTCAGATGGCTTTATATGAGGCACGATATGGTAGGCGATGTCAGTCTCCAGTCGGATGGTTTGAGCCAAGAGAGGCTCGGTTATTGGGTACAGACTTAGTTAAGGAGGCCTTAGATAAGGTCAAGACTATTCATGGGAGGCTGCGTTCAGCTCAATCTAGGCAGAAGAGTTATGCAGACCATAAGTTCCGAGATGTAGATTTCATGGTTGGTGAGCGGGTATTGCTCCGGGTGTTGCCTATGAAGGGCGTGATAAAGTTCGGAAAGAAGGGCAAGCTTAGCCCTAGGTACATTGGTCCATTTAAGATTCTTGATCGAGTAGGACATGTGGCTTATAGACTTGCATTGCCACCTAGCTTATCAGTCGTGCATCCAGTTTTCCATGTATCTATGCTTCGGAGGTATCACGGCGATCCTATACATGTGTTAGACTTCAGCACTATCCAGTTGGACAAGGATTTATCTTACGAGGAGGAGCCGGTTGCTATTCTAGACCGGCAGGTTCGACAGTTGAGGTCGAAGAATTTCCCTTTAGTGCGTGTTCAGTGGAGAGGTCAGCCTCCGGAACATTGACCTGGGAGTCCGAGTCTGATATGCGGAGCTGTTATCCACAATTGTTCCCCGACTCAGGTACTTCTTTCTTTTGTCTGTTCGAGGACGAACGATTATTTTAGAGGTGGAGGATGTGACAACCCAAAGGGTCATCACCTATTTTCCTCATCTGTTCAGTGCTTTCGAGGCCTTGAAAACCTCTTTTTATAATGCCCTAATTTTTGTAAGCAGTCCGGATGCGTAGCCGAAAAGCTTTTATGTTGAAATATATGAAATATGTGAAAAAATTGAAGAATTTTGATATTAATATGATTATAGTTGACTTTGGTCAACATTTTTGGTAAACAGACCCGGACCCAAGAATGGACGGTCCCGGAAAGTTCGTTGAAAAATATTTGACTTGGGCATGTGCCCGGAGTCGAAATCCGAGGTCTAGAACCTGAGTAAAAGATTTTTTTTGTTAAATTGTTTTGCTGAAAATGGAAAGGAAATTTGATTAAAATACTATAGTATCGGGCTCGTATTTTGGTTCCGATGCCCGGTACAATTCTTATATATTGTTTAAGCGCTTTCTGTAAAGTTTGGTCAAAATCGGACGTTGTTTGACGTGTTTTGAACTATATGTTCCAAGTTTGAAAGGAAAATCATGAGTTTTGAGCCTTGATTCTATGTAAATGATGTTATTTTGGTGATTTAATCGCGCGAGCAAGTCCGTAGGATGTTTTTGAGGTTGTGTGCATGTTTGGTTTGGAGCCCTGAGGGCTCGGGTGAGTTTTGGATAGGCCACGAGACCAATTTTGAAGTTAAAACACAGATGGTATTCTTCCCATCTAGTATCTTCGCAATTTCTAAGAAACTATCGCGAATGCGACTTCGCAAATGCGAAGTCCCCATCACAAATGCAAACCAGAGGAGGCCTGGCAGGTATCGCAATGCGAAGAAATACAAGGGGCAGGGATCGCAAATGTGAGGCCTTCTTTGCAAATGCGAAGGCCCCCACTTCTGCACAGTGTTCACAAATGCAAACAAAGGGCCGCATTTCCCAAGCCTGCAATTTTCGCAATTGCGAACCAATGTTCGCAATTTCCATATCCGCAGCCCAACAATTTTTATACATAGTCGAAATTTCATCACTTTTCACCATTCTTTCAAAACTCAAACCCCATAGGCGATTTTTCAAGAGCAAACTTCATCCCAAATCACTTGTAAGTCGATTTTTACTCAATTCTTTCAACTTTTAACATCATTAAACATGTTTTCTATTTGAAATCAATGATTTTCATGGGTGAAATTGGGGTTTTGGGAAGAACCTAGGTTTTCTATAAATTGGGGAGTTGGACCTTGATTGGAAGTCCAATTTCAAAACAAATCATATATTTGAACTTGTGGGGAAATGGATAACCGAATTTTGTTTCGAACCTCGAGTTTTGACCACGTGAGCCTGGGGGCATTTTGGGAAATTTTGAGTAAAACTCTGGGGAAACCATTTTTATGCATTCAAACCAATTCATATAGTGTTTATTAAAGTAATTTAACCAACTGTGATTAGATTCGAGTGAATTGGATGTGAAACCGCGAGGTAAAAAAATAGTTGAAGGTTAAGTGGATTTCAAGGCTTTGAGGTAAGTGTTTGGTCTAACCCTAGCTTGAGGGAATATGAGTTGATTCTTGTTGCAAATTGTTATTTGATCGAGTACGATCAAATAACATTAGTGTCTACATGACCCTGAGTCCTTATAATGTGATTATCATGAGTTGTCTGTGAATTCCATGTTATCGGAAGATGTCTATATACTGTGAATAACGTGTGAACAGTAAATGATCATTAAATTTTTTGGAGCGTTTTCTCAGATTAGTAAATTGAATTATAAGATAAATAAACTAAGGAAAAAGGAAATGCCGTTTATTCCCTTGCAAGGATATAAGTATTTAATCTATTCTCCCTTGCCGGGATGATTGAACTAGAAATTATGCTCCCTTGCCGGGATGATTGACCTGATAATTGCACTCCCTTGCCGGGATGTTTGCTATATATTTGTCTGTTGTGTGTCCCTTAATTGTGACTATTACTTGGGGACTCAGACTGTTAAATGATATTGAGGAGCGGGTTGCACGCCGCAACAAATGATACTGAGTATCGTGTTGTACGCTGCAACAATGATAAATGATAAATAATGTGGGTTGGGTTTCACGCCGCAATAGTGATATGTAGAGCGGGTTGCACGCCGCAACAAAGGTAATTATGGAGCTGGTTGCACGCTGCAACAGTTATTGATATATGTGGTTATGTCTGAATATTGGTTTCTTGTTTCATTGTGGACTTTAAGCTATTTGGGTTGTTACTGTGGATTATTATTAATTGTATTTTCCCATAGTATGTCCCCCTCCCATGTTGTTAATTACTTGGTATTCGATTTCTGTTGTATATTTATAACTGCACAGGTTTATGTGGTATCCAGTATAGCCTTGTCACTACTTCGCCGGGGTTAGGCTAGACACTTACCAGCATATGGGGTCAGTTGTGCTGATACTACACTTCTGTGCGTTTTTGCACAGGTCCAGGTTTTGAGCAGCAACAACAGTAGTTCGGTAGCAGGATCTTATTATCACAAGACTGAGGTAGCTTGCAGGCGTCCGCAAGCCCGACATCTCTTCTTATATTTTTTATTTTACTGTTGCCTCATTGTTTCGAGATAGACAACTGTTACATTTCTTTCAAATCTTTATATGTAGTTTATTCTTAGTGGTTCGTGAGTATGTGACACCAAATCCTGGGTAGAAGATATTGTTGAGCATCCCGTATTTACTTCAGACTTATAAAATTAGACTCTCGCAGTTATTATTGTTATTATTGATGATGATATAAATTGAAAACATAATGGTTTTACTAACAAAAACGGTAGGTAAATTGGCTTTCCTAGCTACCACGAGTAGGCGCCATCACGATCCCGATGGTGGGAAATTCGGGTCGTGACATTCCTTTGTTGGGAAGTCATTATATTGCTTTTGTCCCCTTGCCTTTGTGTTTTTGTGTTGGCTTATCAATATGAATGGGTGATACGCCTACCACGGGATATAATAAAATGGGATCGGATGGTACGCCTACCATAAGATATAGTGAAATTGGGACCGGGTGGTATGCCTACCATGAGATATTATGAAATGGATCGGGTGGTACGCCTGCCACGAGATATACTAAAATGGGAGCGGGTGGTACGCCTATCACAAGATATGATAAAATGTGAGCGGGTGGTACGCCTATCACAAGATATGATAAAATGGGAGTAGGTGGTACGCCTACCACATGATAAGAGAAATGGGATCGTGTTGCATGCCTCCAACAAAATGTGAACTAAAAGTGAAATCAGCCTTTGTTTTCCTTATCCTTGTTAGAAATTGAATTTTGGTTTCCTTATTATTCTCTTGAGATTCTATTTTATCTATTAACCCCCGAATGTTCCCCTTCCCAGCTTTTAAATTGTTCTTTCCAGTTTATTTTTCTGTTGTGTGTGTGTGTGTATATATATATATATAGTTTATCTGGAGTCTGGTCTTAGGCTCGTCACTATCTCAACGAATTTAGGCCAGGCACATACGAGCACATGAGATTGGTTGTGCTGATACTACACTCTGCACTCTGTGCAGATAGCAGAGCAGAACTTGATCTGCAGCAGTAGGTGAGCCAGGCTTCAGTCCATCGAGACTCCGAGGTGGCCCTGCAGGCGTTCGTAGGCCCGACGTCTTCTCTATATTATTTTATGTTCTGTTATCACTTGTATCTGAGACAGACGATATTTCATTCTTTTAGAGTTTTATATGTAGTAATCATAGTTATATCGTGAATGTTGTGACATCGGTTTCTGGGTAGAGACATTTGTTGGCTATTCCTTTCTTCGTACGATTTTGATATTATAATTGTTTAAGTCTTCCACTTATAACTATGATTATAATATTAATGTTACGACCTGGACTTTCCACCATCGAGAGTTGATCACCGGTTAAATTCAACTTTTTTGATGGTTGATCACCGGTTAAATTATTTGGTTAAAATTGGCTAAAATGAAAAAAGATGAATTTTTCGCATCTCGTGGCTTGCCTAGCTTCTACGAGTAGGCGCCATCACGTCTCTCGATGGTGGAAAGTCCAGGTCGTAACATTAATGCTATTTTGTTTTATTTTTTTTTTAACTTTTTCAACTGTTTATTGAAACATTTAAAATTGACATGTCAATTAACCAATTAACTTAACCGGTGATCAACCATAAAAAAAGGTTGAATTTTTCATATTTCGTGGCTTGCCTAGCTTCTACGAGTAGGCGTCATCACGTCTCTCGATGGTGGAAAGTCCAGGTCGTAACATTAATATTGTAATATGCTATTTTGTTTTATTTTTTTTTAACTTTTTCAACTGTTTATTGAAACATTTAAAATTGACATGTCAATAAAAGTTGCTCATGTATATCTATTAAATAATACATAATTTTTATCAATAAAGTTTACTAAGGAGTAAATTTCTCTTATATTAATGCTTCAGCCTCTAGGTAAATGGACTGTTTAAGTCACTTACTTTTGGAACAGTTCCTTTCTTTCATAACCAAAATAATGTAGTTTTTCTAGTACAATTTCATTTCTAGCGTTGGGGTATTGCAATTTACAATTGCAGTTAGTAGTTGAATTAATGAACAATTAATCATAAATATTGCATATATATCCAAACTTTCCTACACTCGTTGCTTTTCTTTTATTTTTATGGGATACGTAGACGTTAAATGTTTCTTCAGTATTGCACGTGTATGACAGTTCTAGATAAACATTGATGAATTTTGTTTATAACAACGTTAATCCTTGTTTGTTACGATTCAGTGATCAAGTAGTAAAAAACAAGAAACAATTACGGGTTCACCTTTTTTCAATCTGACTCAAAAAAAAAAAAATTGAATCTTGACCTGTTTTAACGACTCGGGCGGATGGTTTGAGAGTCTGAGTACCGATTTCCTATTTATTGCTTCCTCTATTTTCATTTTGTGGTTATGTGATTTACCGGAAGGATTTATTTTTGGTTTCGGAGTGAAATGGTACATTTAATCCCTAAAATAGAATCTTAAGTTCTAAAAAATTGACCGTTGCTTTAATTGTGTGAAGACGACGCCGGAATGGAGTTTCGGCGGTTCTATAGCTTTGTATGTGTATTGGCAAAAAGTTGAATTTATATTAAAAGTGACGTGGCATGACACGTGAATTGCTCAAAAGAGTCAAAGCATAGCTAATGAGGAAAAGGCACGGATGACGACAGATACGGGAAGAGGAAATTAAAAAGGGACGAGAAGCAGTTTAGGCATGATGTTCGTATCTATTCAAATCAATTAAAGCCAACGGATCGAAAGACATTAAAGACATGGGCCTGAAGACAAAAAGGAATCCAAATTCATTATTAAATACCTGATGCGTTAGGAAATCGGTATTTAATAAGAGTGATTGTATAACTGCTTATTTAATGTCATTTATTTCTCATAATTAGCTCATTAAAGCTTAGATATTCATTCATTTATCTAGAATCAACTATAAAAGGGAGGAATTTCATCATTTGTAACACACGAAAACATCACTGGCATTGAAATACCATATTGTTTATTGCTTTATTTCTATTCTTAGAAAACATATTATATTTCGATCTCTTGATTATCAGTAACCCGATTTTCATCTTTAATTCTAGTTTTGATCAAAATACTATTTTTTGATTAAATAAATTGGTTCCGTTACCGGAAATCTGATAATTTTTTTTTTCTTTACATTATACTAAATTATTATTATCATGGCAAATAACACCAACAACCACAACAACAATGCTGGTGAAATTCAAATCCATCAAAATGAGGAGGATTTGCACAATGTTAACATAGTTCTTTCCAACTTCTCCACATCAATCTAGTGAAGGTACTCCTGCACCCGCATCACATGCTGATCAACAAGAACAATCAGAACACGTTGATGGACCGGAGGAAGCCCTACAAAGAATAATTGATGCACGAGTTAGCCAAGCCCTTCAAGCGCTAGTTAGCCGATTACCTGTTGCATCGTCCACACCTTCGCCTAATAATAACACACTGGAGAATCCTTAATCTGGCCTTGTCAATTCAAATGAAGAAATCCCCAGTGAACCTCGAGAAGTGGATCGAGGTAACACAAATAATTCTCATTTACAAAATTTGGTACTAACCTTGCAGGCACAGCTAAAGGAACAAAACGAGCACATCGAGCAAATACCTGGTGTTCCCCCAATAATCAAAGGAGTAGATGCGAATAAATACTCACAACAACCTTGGAAACCAAGCGCTGCTCCCCTTCCAATCCCTAAAAATTTAAAATGCCTGATATTTCAAAATGTGATGGCACAACCGATCCACGTGACCATGTTATAGCATTTACCACGGGATTCGAAGGAAATGATTTAACCATGCAGGAGATTGAGTCCGTGTTGGTCAAGAAATTTGGAAAAATATTTACCAATGGAGCTCTAATCTGGTATTCTCTTTCGCCTAAAAACTCTATAAAATCTTTTGCTGAGCTTGCAGATTCTTTCATTAAGGCGCACTCAGGAGCTCAAAAGGTTGAGAAAAGAATGGAAGACATCTTCAAAATCAAACAAGGGGACATAGAGCTGCTCATAGATTTTGTTGATAGTTTCCAGCGTGAACGAATGACTTTGCCGCGTGTGCCAGATAATTGGGATGCATTAGCTTTTGCGGGAAATTTAAATGATAAGAGTTCTGAAGCCACGAGAAGACTCAAAGAGAGCCTTCGAGAATTCCCTGCAACCACGTGGAATGATGTGTACTACAGGTACAGTACTAAGTTGAGAATTGAGGAAGATACCATGCCTCGACTTCAACATGAAGGAAGAAGCGGTTTAAAGAGATCCGAGATAGAAAAAAGATCAGGTAAAAATAGGTACAATCCTTATATGGGTCATGCAAGAAAAGATTCCCGAAATCAGCGATATGATCAAAAATCAAGAAACAGGGAATCCAGTTCTTCATTAATATTCGGAAATGATCAAATCAGAGTAGAGTCACGAGATGATGATGGAAGTTTGAAGGCAAGATTCGGTGGATATAATTTCAACGTCACCACCTTCGAGCTCGTAACTGTTTTATGAAGCATGGGAGATAAGGTACGATGGCCGAAGGAGATGTGGTCAAATCCAAACAAACGTAATCTAGGTCATTGGTACGAATTTCATAATGATCACGGGCTTAAAACTTCAGAATGTAGATTTTTACAGAGTGAGGTGGACTATCTATTGAAACAAGGATATCTCACTGAGTTATTTAGTGAGAAAGGAAAGCAAGCATACATGAAAAATAGGCAAGAGCTAACAAAAACTCCATCACCCAAGAGAACCGTAAATGTTATATGCGGGGGAGAAAATATTTATGGAGTAACATATACAGCTTCGAGGAAAGTTTCCAAAGTCACAATCACGCACGGTAAACGTGTGCGCCAAACCTTAGAAGATGAAATGATCACTTTCGATGATACAGATACAGAAGGAGTGATCACCCCCATAATAATGCACGAGTAATATCTTTACTTGTACATGATACTAATGTAAAAAGAGTTTTGATTGATCCAGGAAGTTCATCAAATATCATCCTATTAAGGGTACAACGAGAAATGCAAGCGGAAGATAAGATAATTACAAAAACACGTACTTTATCAGGATTTGATAATTCTAGTGTAGTAACAAAAGGAGAGGTAATTCTAACAACTTTTGCAGAGGGTGTTGTGAATTATTCCAAATTTCAGGTAGTAGGTATAGAGATGGCATACGACATAATCATGGGAAGACCATGGATTCACGATATTGTTGTTGTCCCATCAACTCTAAATCAAGTTATGAAATTCCCGTCACCATGGGGAATTTTTCAAATTTGTGGAGAACAACATACAGCTAAGAGTGTTAATATCGTACCAGATAAAGACCAAACCACAAGTGAACAAGGAAAGACACATTTAGATGCAAGACCCTATATAATTCATGAACCTGAAGAAAATGAGAACATCAAAACAACAATTGAAGAGCTCGAACCTGTGATATTATTTAAACAATGGCTTGAACGAAAAGTTTATGTGGGAGACAACTTAAGCTCAGACATGCGAGGTATGTTAATTGAATTCTTAAAAGCTAACATATATTGTTTTACTTGGTCCCATGCTGATATGACAGGCATACCACCTAATGTGATGACTCACAAATTAAATGAAGATCCATCTTGCATACCTATGAAACAAAAGAAAAGAAAGCAGGGAGCTTTCAAGAACCAGGTGATTCAAGAGAAGGTCCAAAAGCTGTTAAAAATCAGATCAATCTGTGCGGTAAAATATCGCGACCGGTTGGCTAACACGGTTGTCGTGCCCAAGAAAAACGGTAAGTGGCGGGTTTGTGTGGATTATATAGATCTCAATAACGCCTACCCAAAAGATTCTTTCCCTTTACCTCATATAGATCGGTTAATTGATGCAACTGCAGGGCCTGAGCTTCTAAGTTTTTTAGATGCATATTCGGGATACAACCAAATAAAAATGGACCCCAGTGACGATGAAAAAACTTCTTTTAGCACAGACAGAGGGACTTACTGTTATAAAGTAATGCCCTTTGGCCTCGAAAATGCTGGAGCGACCTATCAATGGTTGGTCACCAAAATGTTCCAAGAACATTTAGGGAAAACTATGGAAGTATATATAGACGATATGCTCGTCAAAACTCCACATTCAAATGATCATATTTCTCACTAATTGATTACATTTGAAAATTTGCGAAAATTTAATGTGAAACTTAACCTAGAAAAATGTGCATTCGGAGTTGCTTCACGCAAATTTTTAGGTTTTCTTGTTTCTAACCGTGACATTGAAGTGAATCCTTCTCAGATTAAAGTAATAGAAGAAATATCTGATGTCCTTACAAGCAAGAAAGAGGTTCAAAGATTAACAGGACGAATTGAGTCTTTAGGAAGATTTATTTCTAAATCTTCGGAGAAATATTTTAAATTTTTCTCTGCACTCAAAAAACAAGACCATTTTGAATGGAATGAAGATTGTCAACATGGTTTCAAAAATTTGAAAGCTTATTTATCAAACCCACCATTGTTAGCAAAACCAAAGCAACGCGAAAAGCTACTCATCTATTTGGCTGTATCAGAAGTTGCGGTAAGTGTTGCCTTAGTTCGAGAGGACCAAGATAAACAATCTCCTATCTACAATGTAAGTGAATCTCTGTTAGATGCTGAGGCATGATATCCACAACTAGAAAAATTAACTTTAGCTTTGATTATGGCATCTAGAAAATTGAGACCCTATTTCCAGTCCCATCCCATTATTGTGGTTACTGCTTTTCCATTACGAAGCATTTTGCATAAACATGAGTTATCAGGAAGGTTAACAAAATGGTCTATAGAATTAAGCGAGTATGAAATCAGTTATCAACCTAGAACTACAATAAAATCTCAAGTATTAGCTGATTTCATAGCTGATTTCAGTCAAGGAATGCATTTAGAGGCAGAAAAGGAGTTGCAAGTTTTTAATGGTGCAAACCCAGGGGCTTGGATTTTATTCGCCGATGGTTCATCTAATGTAAAAGGTGCAGGTTTAGGAATAGTTCTAGTACCCCCTATTGGTGAGACTATTAAACAAGCTATAAAATGTCATTCTATAACGAAAAATGAAGCAGAGTATGAGGCTGTAATTGCAGGTTTAGAATTGGCACGAGAACTTGGCATAACCCATATTATAATCAAGAGCGACTCTCAACTCGTCGTTAATCAGATACTGGGGACTTTTACAGCCACGGAAACTCGAATGCAAGAATACCTTGAAAGGATACGGGAATTAGTAAAAAAATTCCAAACTTGAAAGGTAATGCAGATTCCAAGAGATGAAACTGCGAAAGCGGATGCTTTATCTAATCTCGTATCTGCGGTAGACACAGCAAATGATGCAAATGCTTCAGTTATACATCTATTTCATTCTGTTCTTGAACCAGACAGCAATGAGGTAAATTTTAACCATTTAACATGGGATAGAAGGAACGAAATTATTGCTTTTCTACAGCATGGAACTGTACCTATTGACAAAATTAAGGCACACGCACTTCATAAGAAAGCTGCTCGTTACTGCTTGCATCAAGGTAATCTTTATCAAAAAATGTTTGGAGGACCATTAGCAAAGTGTCTCGGGCCTTCTCAAATAGAATATGCAATGCGGGAAATACACGAAGGACATTGTGGAAATCACGTTGGTAGGGGATCGTTAGTGAAAATATTGATTCGAGCAGGGTATTACTGGCCTAAGATGGAAGAAGACGCTAAATATTTTGTATCTAAATGCGATAAATGTCAAAGATACGGCAACAATATGCATAGGCCAGCAGAGTTACTCCACCATATTATAGCTCCATGGCCCTTTATGAAGTGGGGAATGGATATCGTAGGACCATTACATCAAGCAAAAGGTCAGGTAAAATTTTTACTTGTACTTACAGATTATTTCACCAAATGGGTAGAAGCAGGTGCTTTTAAACAAGTACGGGAGAAAGAAGTGAAAGACTTCATTTGGAGGAACATAATTTTTCATTTTGGAGTACCAAAGGAAATCGTTTGTGATAATGAACCACAATTCATAGGGGCCCAAGTCACAGAACTTTTTGAAAGTTGCCAGATTAAAAGAATAGCATCTACACCATATCATCCAGTGGGAAATGGACAATTTGAGTCCACAAATAAGGTTATCATCAACAACTTGAAGAAAATATTGCAGGGTTCAAAGGTAACTGGCCCGAGGTATTACCCGATGTATTATGGGCTTATCATACAACGACAAAATCAAGCACGGGGAAACCCCATTTTTGATGGTTTATGGTGCTAAGGCCCTAATTCCAGTAGAAATAGGAGAACTAAGCACGTGACACGATCAAGCAAAGGAAGACTCTAACAATGAAGAGTTATGGGTGAATCTTTATTTTCTTGAAGGGAGAAGAGAAGCAGCATAATAAGGATGCAGCTCAAAACAAGTAATTGAACAATACTACAACAGAAAAGTACGTCTTAGGTACTTCAAAATTGGGGACTTAGTGCTCAAAAAGGTGTTCCATTCCACGAAGGCTGCTAATTCAGAAAGCTAAGTCCAACATGGGAGGGACCCTACATAATTTGTGATATTGTAGGGAAGGGCGCATACGAGTTGGAAACTATGGATGGCAAGGTCTTACCTTCACATTGGAATGTTGTCCATTTAAAAAGATATAGTCACAATCTTGTATCCTCATGTTAATTTTTTCTTATTTGATTTATTAAGATTTTACTAACGATTTTAGATGATAGGAAAAATCCTAACTCGTCTTAAATGATAAGTCTTAACCTGCACGACAAAATGGAATATCCTGAAATTCCAAGCCTAGGGTTACATTAATCTGATGGAAATAAACACGGGTTAGGCAGTCCTAATCTACGATTGCACCTTCGAGTCCCGTATGTTTTTTCTATTTTAGGAAAAGCACCAAGTTATGAGTTGAAAACAAGTGCTCAAGGCTTCATACTTTACCGCTCAAACACTTGGGGGACTGCATATATTACATTGATGGATGCAAAAAAACAAGATGTAGATATCACAAGATATGAATATCAAACATAAGCTGATTAAAGTTTTGACAAGATTCTGCCATAAAATGACAAATATTGTGAAGAAGTCACTTATCAAATTCTCAGAACCCTTCCTAAATATGCAAAGACAGTGTTATCACTATGTACTAAAAGGGGTTATGAAAAAAAACCTTGTCTATTTATTTCATATCATAAACAATCTGTTACAAGAAAAACAGTTGCGAGAAAGTTACAGATGTATTTTAACACATGTAATAGTAAAAAACATGTCAAAAGTTCATGAAAACTTATCAAAATTTTGTTTCATATAAAACATGTGCATTCCTGTTATTTTCAACATATTATAACACCATTATGAAGTTGAGATGTCTTCTTCATTAAGTATCTATAAAATAAAAGGGCCCTCTTTCATAAGCCTCATGTTGATATTCCATGAGAAGAATCATAAAGCATTTTCAAAAAATAAAGATGCTAAGTTATTCTATAAGTCCTAAATGAGAAAATAGGCGAGAATAAAATTTAAAGAAGAACTCATAAAACTTCTTAGCATAAAAAAAAAATTAAGGCAAAAAACTTATGACGATCAATTCATCATCAAAATACTTGTTCGATAAGTACCCCATTATACTAATCGGGGACTTCACCTAAAGATCCCTTCAAAAATACCAAAGGATAACATTGACAACAAAGAAAAAAACAATAAAAATTTGACAACCCTAGCTGGTTACTGAAGGAATCGGAGCTGCAGAAGTTGTAACTTCACTTTCTGAAGGAGCAATAGCAAGTGTGTCCACAACTTCAGAAGAAGCAGCAATAAGAGTGGTTTCAACAAAGCTTGGAGCAATAACATCAATCAGGGAAGTAATAGGTACGAGAATTTTAATTCTCGTAGGCGGTGTCATACAAACTTCACCTTCGGATGTTGGAATCATAACTTCAAGTTCCTCAGTGACATATTCAGGATTCAATAATTTTTCCGTGCCGGGAACTTCGAGTGCTTGAGAAGAAGTATCAGTGGCTTCGAGAGTTGGAGGAGGAGTATCAATAGGTTTTTGACCTTTCTTGATAGTATCTATGACTTTGGCAATTCAAATTTCAAATCAAAATCTCATGTGAAGCTTCCATCAAAGTATCACGTCGAGAATTGAGAAAAGCCCAACTCACGTCAATATTGAAATTGTCTTTAAGAATATTATACTGCTTCTCCAGTTCCTTGAATTTCTTTTCCCACATAGCAATATCATTTTTCGCTATTTGGTATTCAGCTAAGTGAGAATTTAAGGAAGCTTCATGAGAGGTGTGAGAACTTTCTAAAGCACGAGCTTTGTCGGAAGAAGCCCGTAAATCACTTTGAGCAAGAGTTAAGCTTTGGGCTAACTCCTTTGCATAATATTCTTTCTTCTCTATAAGAGCTTTAAGCTCTTTAATTTCTTCATTTTCTTTAGATAAACAACACTCCAAAAGCTCTTGTCTCTTCTAAGCTGACCCCGAGAAGCATTGGCGATTCCCAGTTCAGAGGTTAAACCTCGATTCTGTTTCTCGAAGTAATTCTTGCTCTCTTGCAACTCTTCCACAGTTCCTTGAGCACTCTCAAATTGCTCTTTCCAATTTGTTGCCTCAAGTATGGCATCTTCAGCAACTCTCCTAGCTTCAGAAATAGCTTTGGTTGACTCTCGCTCCTTTTTCTCCAGCATAGAGACTCTTCCCATCATCTTAGTCCCAACAAGATTAGCCTGCGGGTAAGAAACCTAGAAGTGAGAATTTAAAAAGAAAAAGGAGAAAAGCATTTAAGGTCAAGAAAATTACCTTTAAATTGGAATGAACTATGGCATTTATCAAGGTGCATCAGCTATGGCTTTGCATCTTGCTCTTTTCAATCTCTCCAATAAGATGTTCAAGCTAGGAATCAGCTCCCCCCCGATTTTCTTAAGAGGTTTTGGTTGGCGGGGACTTCGAGTGTAACTTTTCTCGCAGCTATGTCTCTACTGCTAGAGCATGTTTCAATATGTGAGGCAAATGAAGATGGAGTAGCAGATGGGGGATTAGTAGAAAAAGTAAACACAAACAGGAGTTGAGGGAGTTTAAATAGTAACCGATGGAGCGAATGAGGAAACTAATATAGGAATAGAGGTAGGAGCAGTCAAAACTGGAGAGAAAATAGAAGTAGTCAATGCTGGCAAAGAAACACTCACGGATGGCAAAAAAGTACTCACGGCTGGCAAAGGAATGGAGGAAGTAGGTACGAATGAAGAAAGATGGGTTCATCGAGAATAGGTCTAAACTCGCTGCTCTTGAAACCACTATCAAAATGTCCATGAGTTAATTCATTCGTGTCTTTTAGTACGATATCCTTATCAAAAGGAATCAAAACAGGCTCGGTGCTTTAAGTTTGAATGGGAGAGTCTTCAAATCATCGTTAGTGACCCGTCTCTTAACTTTAGGTCTGGATGCTAACAAGGTATCTTCATCTTCCTCATTCCTAGAACTTTTTCCTATGGTTTTTCTTTCATTAAGCAAGTACTGAGCTTTATCCAAATCAAGTGCAGCATTACCAGAGTTACGGATAGCTGTGGCTACATCGACAGTTATTCCTTTGTTTCCAAATCCTAAAAAAATGGATATATGCTCAACATTAAGGAAAAGGTATGTAATATATATATATATATATATATATATATAAAACAAACGATACCGTGTGTTTTAACTTTCCGGCCATGTAGAGCGAAAATTGATTTCCAAGTTCTTTGCTCCTTGGGAGCAATCTTCAAAATCGATTCTATCCAACCACGAAAGTTGGGAATAGATTCCACATCTACCATGGTTGCTAAAAAAATAACCAAAAAAGAATGAAGTTATAAAAAGGATCATGATACTCAAAAATAGAGACGGGCAATTAAGAAAAAGACTTACGTGCAAAATTCCACTTCTCAGGAAAGAGAATATTTGTTTCACCAAGCAGGTCTACCGTACGTACAACAATGTAACGGGCATACCATCCGCGGTCATTGTCATCTTCAGTGTTTACCAAAACCATTTTGCTTCTTGCAGTAAGGGTAAAAACCTCATGGTAAATTAAGTTGGGATGGTATAAATGGATAAGGTGAGCAAAGGAAAAATCAACATTGGCTTTGGTAGATAGATACCTCAAACAAGCCACTACTCTCCATATCAAAGGACCAACTTGGGCCAAACAAATATTGAAGAAATGACAAAAATCGAGAATGATTGGGTAAATTGGAGGTTTAAAACCTAAAGTAAAGGGGTAACTGTAAACAAAAGAATATCCATTCCTAAAAGATGAAATTCTTTGGTTTATAGAAGGAATTGACATTCTTAGGCTATTTTTCCAATTACAATCTCCTCTGATAGTAGGGATTGTAAGTTCGGTCACAAGAGTGGGATAAGTATTAATTTTTTTCCAAATTATCAATTTATTTTTGAAGAGGTTGTTTATCGCTGACAAAAGATAAGTCGTTTGGCACGATTTCATCAATTAAAGGTTCTCGAGTAGGATCATGAACTTCTTTACCTTTATAAGAAGGAGTTTTGGAAGCGGAAGTCTTAGAAGCAGAACCAGAAGAATCACCTGGAATTCATTCTAATCCGGTGCGAAGTCTACCCCCTCCGCCTCTTCTATGTCTAACAGGTGCATTAGGAAATTCGTCTAGAATTGGAACTCTTTTAAGGTTGGGGTTTGTAGACGCCATTGTCGAGTAGGAATGAGTTAAAAGAGAATAGAAAGTGGTGAAGAAAATATTTGCTAAAGGTTTGTGAGGGAGAAGGCAAAGGAAGAAAAAGTTAAATATGTATATAAAGGCAACTGTTAAAAGTAATGATGGAAAGCCTATAATAAATGCAACTATCACTTCGTGAATAGTAGAAGTGAAGAAGCCTTGAAAAGGGGTGAAAAGTAGCAGAGTTAATCATAAAGTGACACGTGGATAGAACACTAAATTGAAAAGACAGCTAAGACGTCAATATTGCCATATGCATTGATTACGACAAAAAAATCCCTTTTTATGAAGATCCACTTCCCAATTATTTAACTGATAAATAAATAAAAAGTGGAGGGAATTTATATAATGGTAAAAAAATGAATTTATAATAAAAATGACGTGGTACGACATGTGGATTGGTCAAAAGAGTCAAAGCATAGCTAATGAGTAAAAGGCACGGATGGGAACAGATACGGGAAGAGGAAGTTAAAAAGGCAAGAGAAGCAGTTTAGGCATGATGTTCGTATCTATTCAAATCATTTAAAGCCAACAAATTAAAAGGCATTAAAGACATGGACCTAGAGACAAAAAGGAGTCCAAATTCATTATTAAATACCTGATGCGTTAGAAAATCAGTATTTAATAAGCGTGATTGTATAACGACTTATTTAATGTCATTTATTTCTCATAATTATCTCATTAAAGCTTATACATTCATTCCTTTATCTAGAATAAACTATTAAAGGGAGGAATTTCATTATTTGTAACACACGTAAACATCACTGGCATTCTATTGAAATACCATATTGTTTATTGCTTTATTTCTATTCTCAGAAAGTTTATTATATTTCGGTCTCTTGATTATCAGTAACCCGATTATCATCTTAAACTCTAGTATTGATCAAAATACCATTTTGGTTAAACAGTATGGTGATTTGTCTTAGAAGCGTGTCCGGATATTGATTCGGATGTCCATATGTTATTTCGGCGTTAATTGGCGAAAGTAGGAAAGTTGGATGAAATTTGGAAAGTTTTACCGGGGTCGGATTTTGAATCCAGAAGTTTGAGTATGTTCATAATGTTAATGATAACTTGTTTGCAAAATTTGAGGTCAATCAGACTTATTTTGATAGGTTTCAGCGTCGACTATAGAAGTTTGAAGTTTTAAATTCATTAGCCTTGAATCGATGCGCAATTCGTATTTTTAGCGTTGTTTGATAAAATTTGAGGGCTCGACTAAGTTCATATGATATTATAAGGACATGTAGGAATAATTGGTTTAGGTCCCGGGGGGCATCAGGTGTGTTCTGGACCATGTTCGGCGCATTTCGAAACTTTAAAGAAATTCTGAAGTTGCTGGTTTTTCTCAGATATGGTGTCCTTCTACGCGTTCGTAATGGTTATCCCGCATTCACGTAGAGGAGTCTGTGTGATGCTCAAAGATTTCCCTTCACGTTCGCAAAGGAGGTCTCGTGTTCGTGAAAGGGCAGAGCATTGGATCTACGCGATCGCGAACAAGGTTACGCGTTCGCAATGAGGAAGACAGCCTGGGTGAATCTCACATGTGGCCTACGCGTTCGCGAGAAGAACTTTGTGATCGCGAAACTTGTATTGGTCACCGCATTCGCGAGTGGCCACTCGCATTCGTGTAAAAAGAATTTCGGCTGTAACATCTTTTGTGCTTTCCGAACACAAAGAAATTCTCGTGCGTGCGAAGAAAGGATACCTGGGCAGCAGATTTAAATCCCAAAATCGAGGATTTATTCCATTTTTCACTATTTGGACTTGAGAGCTTGGATTAAGCCGATAATTTGAGGAATTTTCATAGGGATCGTCGGGGTAAGTGTTCCCAACTCCTTTTTTATTAATTTCCACTAATTATCATTTTCTTTATTTAATAAAGGATTTGGGTTGAAAATTTTAGGGGAAAAGATGTAAAGTTCTTAGACCAAATTTTGAGATTTTGATCGGGATTTTGATATCGGATTTGATTAATTCTGGTATGGGTGAACTTGTGATTGAACAGATGTTCCAATTTTGTGACTTTTACCCAACTCCGAAACGTGGGCTCGGGTTGACTTTTGAGGGCGATTTTCTAATTTTTTGTAAAAGTCTTGATTTCTTTAAGTAGATTATTTCTAATAGTTACATTTATAGTATGTACTTGCTTCTGGCTAGATTTGGGACATTTGGAGTCGGAAAGTTGAGAAAAAGGCGTTCTTATTAACGGATTGAGCTTGATTTGAGGTACGTGACTTATCTAACCTAGCGCGGAAAAAATTTACCTTAGGTTTTTGTACTGTTGTGATATTTGAAACATGTGAAGGCCAAGTACGCGAGGTGACGAGTGCGTACACGGGTTATATTTTAAAAAATCCGGTATTTGCTGAGTAGTTTTCTTTTAATTCCTTAATTGAGTTTTCCTAACCTTTCTAGTCATCATGTTTAGCCTAATGTCGCATGTCTACTTGCTTAAACTCTTATTTGCAATTTGCATAACATACTTAATTGAATTACCTACCTTCTTGATTCGTATTCGGTCTTTAATTTTAGGATTTATTGTTGTAAATTGTTGCTTCTTATGTTTTTCTTCTTAGGATCATGCTATATAACTCTCGACACCATGATCCCCATATTTTCGAAATTTTTCACATTAAGGAGTTAACCTTGTTATAACTCATAAAAGAGTTCTACTTTATAAATAACAAGCTAATAATATAGCTTCACCCAATGAACTCATTAATTATTCTTTCCATTTGTACAATTAGATTCAAAAGAACATAAAAATCTTATCTCATGATTATTTCTAATCACGTCTTAAATTAATATATGCCATGATATTATCGGTATTTCATCAAGGAACCAAAAGAAATAAAATATGCCTGTATGAATATGGCTCATATTGTATTTCGCGCATATTAACTTGCAAAAAACCTTTGCTAGATTTACCTTTCATGATTCTTATTACATAGTTAATCATTGTCGAATTGAATAATCCAATTTATCTTAATCTAGCAAATTCTATTTAACAAGAATGTCGTCATAGTAAATTATTCACTTTTTCATGCTCATAGGATCTACAAAGAACCTATACGACTTGGGTATAAAAATTAGGTATATTTTTATTTCTAACACTCCGAATTCACATCTCAAATTTATTGAAATTGAAGAATTTAAAACCACTATCTTAGAGCTTTCAAGAACAAGAATCATTCTAACAAAAAAAAAATATTTTATCACGGACAAGAGCCTACTATCAAAATTCACTTTTATGCTAGAAGTTTAACATATTACCACAAACAAGTTATAATAGGGTATGAATGCTATTAGAAAGCAATGAGAAAATATTTCTCGAGAGCATTTAGCATAAAGTGGATTCTTAAACGAATATACTCTTTGTTCCTTAGATTGAATTATATAACCACATAAGTCCACATTTACGTAGGCTTAGGCGCATTCAAATACTAGGAAAAACATATCTTAATTTTATGACGCATTTTGTCTTTTATAATGCCATAATGTGCAAAATTAAAATACCAATGTCACGACCTAAATCCGGTCGTGATGGCGCCCAACAATTAAGCTAGGCCAGCCAGACCAACTATTACTTATCACAACGACTATCAGTCCCAAATAGGCATTCCAAGAAGAATATATGAGTTTAAGAACTCCAATAATAATAGAAATGAACAAAATACTGACACTCCCAAAGATCCGGAGTCACAAGTCTAGAGCCTCTAACAAAATCCCAACAGGAATAGAGAGTACTATATAGAAATACTCAAGTCTGAATACAAAATAAAAAATAACAACTGGAAATGAGAGGAGAAGCTAGGTTTTGCGAACGTAGGCAGCTACCTCAGCAACTCGATATGACACTGCAAACGCTGGAAATGCCCGTCTACTGCTCCTGAGTACCTGAGTCTGCACACAAAAGGTCCAGGGAGTAGGGGTGAGTACTACGTACTCAGTGAGTAATAAATATATACAAGTAGCTGAAAATAAGAAATCAACAGAATACCACAATACGAAGCTACACTACAGTCCGAATCCCCTACGAACTGGCATCAACAGTACAATTCAGCTACCACAGAGTAATTCAGCAAATAAAGATGCAATGCACTGCACATAACCGCTACGGCGTGTAGCCCGATCCAATTTAACGTCGACGGCGCTCACTGGGGGTGTGTACAGACTCCGGAGGGGCTCCTACAGCCCAAGCGCAATACTGCTGCGGCGTGCAGCCCGATCCTCATATCAACCACTGTGGCGTGTAGCCCGATCCCATGCTCAGTCCACAATAAGCAAATAAGTCACAAAACAGTTCATTTTTCTTAATTCTAATTTCCAATTCATAATTTATGAAAAATACTTTAACTTTATTAAATTTTGCAAAAGCCGGTGACTTAGCATTTCAAAAAGGTGATTTCAATTTCCAGGACTGAGATCAGTGATTTAAGCAATTATAGCTATCACATAAATATTGTCCTCTAAGGACGCTACAGATCGGCACAAGGCCCCAAACAAGGCTTACAGCCCACAAATATATCAAATAGTGTATTTCCAACACTAATAACATATTATTCATTTCCGGGATGGACCAAGTCTCAATCCCCAGTCACAATCAATCCCGCACCTGCCACGGTGTGCGAGCCACGCCCTACTAGCGTCACAATGTGCTAAGCCGGGGTTTCGAACCCTCAAGCTACCATATACACAAACTACTCACCTCTAGCCGGTCGTAGACTCGTCCGCGATGCCTTTTCCTTTGAATTTAGCTCCCTCGTGAGTAGAATCTAGTCAAACCACAATAATTATATCAAATATGGGTCAAAGAATCATAACCCATTACAATTTACATGAAATTCGCATAAATACACCAAGTTGGTAAAACCCGACTTTCGGTACGCTTCTCAAAAAATTACGAAAGTCTTATATTTGGAACCCTCATCTCAATACGAGTCTAAGCATATCAATTTTACCAATTTCGGACTCCATTTGGTCATTCAAAACCTTGATTTTCTAAAGTTCAAGCCTAGGGTTAAATCTTCCATGAATCACCCCAAATTCTTCCATTTTCATGATATAATTGCATAATAATACCAATACTAATCATAGTTTAAGTCCATAGTTGCTTACCTGATCATTTCCCTTGAGTTTCTCTACAAAATCGCCCAAATCGCCTCTAAAGCCGAGACCCAAATGTGTGAAATGTTTCTGAAATTTTCTAACTTCTGATACACTTAACTCACTGCGATTTTCGCTTCTTCGCTTCTGCGATACACGGACCGCTCCTGCGGATCCGCTTCTGCGGAAAGTCTTCCGCTCCTGCGACCAAGAGTCCGCTCCTGCGGACTCGCCTATGCGGCCAACCACCCGGTTCTGCGGACTTCTCCATTTCGCCTCTTGACCGCTTCTGCGGTCTACCCTTCGCTCCTGCGACGCCGCCTCAGCGGACATATTTCCGCTTCTGCAAAAACAAGCGCTCCTGCGCCTCCTCGTCCGCTTCTGCGGACTCGCTCCTGCGCCCCCATTTCCGCAGGAGCGAAAACAACAGAACCAGAACACTTCCCTGCAATTTTTCCACATTTTCTCCCGTTTGGCCATCCGAAAACACCCCGAGGCCCCCAGGACCTCATCCAAACACACCAACATATCCTAATTCCTTATTCGAACTTGTTCCAATCATAAAAACACCATCCTAAACACCAAAAGCACCAATTACCCACGGATTCAAGCCTAAATTTCTTAAAACGTTCCGAATTACACATTCGATCAAAAACCCGATCAAACGACACCCGAATGACCTGAAATTTTGCAGGCACATCCAAAATCACCTAACGGAGCTACTGCAACTGTCGGAATTCCATTCCGACTCCCGGATCAAAATCTCACCTACCGTTCGGATTTCGCCAAAATTCATCCTTAGCCAATTCAAGCCTATTTCTACACCGGACCTCCGAATTCAATTCCGATTGTTCTCCTAAGTCATAAATGATCCCCCGGAACTAGTCGAATCATCAGAATCCAGTTCCGAGCACTCTAACTCAATAGTCAACTCTTGGTTGACTTCCCATATTCAAGCTTCCTTCAAACATACTATTTGCTTCATTTTCAATTCAATCACTCCTAACTCACCCGATATACCCTAATACTGATATAAAAGCATAAGATATGTAATTGCAAGGTAACAGGGTGGTAATTCCCGTAACGACGGGCCGGGTCATCACATTCTCCCCAACTTAATCAAACGCTCGTCCGCGAGCGGGTTAAGAAACATACCTGGAGTATCAAACAAGTGAGGATATCTACTTCGCATTTCCTGCTCGGTCTCCCAAGTTGCTTCCCCCATGGGACAACCTCTCCACTGCACTTTCACTGAAGCTATGTCCTTGGATCTCAGCTTACGAACCTGTCGACCCAAAATGGGTACTGGTTCCACATCATAAGTCAAATCTTCATCTAGCTGTATCGTGCTGAAGTCCAACACATGAGACGGGTCTCCGACATACTTCCGGAGCATAGATACATGGAACACCGGCTGAACTCCCGACAAACTGGGTGGCAAGGCAAGCATATAGGCCACCTGCCCAATTTTCCTAAGCACCTCAAAAGGTCCAATAAACCTTGGGCTCAACTTCCCTTTCTTTCCAAACCTCATAACACCCTTCATAGGCGAAACCTTCAGCAACACCTTCTCACCTACTGAATAAGACACATCTCGGACCTTCCGGTCCGCATAACTCTTCCGACGCGACTGAGCTGTGCGAAGTCTCTCCTGAATCACCTTCACCTTGTCTAAGGCATCTTGGACTAACTCTGTCCCCAACAACCTAGCCTCGCCGGGCTCGAACCAACCAACCGGAGACCTACACCGTCTCCCATATAAAGCTTCATACGGTGCCATCTGAATGCTGGACTGATAGCTATTATTATAAGCAAACTCCGCAAGAGGCAAATAATCAGCCCATGAACCACCGAAATCAATGACACAAGCACGCAACATGTCCTCCAATATCTGAATAGTACGATCGGACTGCCCATCCATCTGTGGGTGAAATGCTGTGCTCAGCTCTACCTGTGAACCCAATTCTCGCTGAAATGTCCTCCGGAACTGAGAAGTGAACTGGGTACCTCTGTCTGATATGATAGAAATGGGAACTCCATGCAATCTCACTATCTCACGGATGAATATCTCTGCCAACCGCTCTGAGGAATAAGTAGTACACACTGGGATGAAGTGAGCTGACTTGGTCAACCTATCCACCACCACCCAAACTGAATCAAACTTCCTCACTGTCCGAGGGAGTCTACTAATAAAGTCCATAGTAATCCTTTCCCACTTCCACTCAAGAATATCAATACGCTGGAATACACCACCAGGTCTCTGATGCTCATACTTGACCTGCTGATAGTTTAGACACCGAGCCACATGGCTCACAATATCTTTCTTCATCTTTCTCCACCAGTAATGCTGCTTCAAATCCTGGTACATCTTCGCGGCTCCTGGATGAATAGAATACCGCGAGATGTGAGCTTCCTCCAATATCAATTCACGAAGGCCGTCAACATTGGGCACGCATATCCGCCCCTGCATCCGCAATACACCATCACTATCAATAGTGACATCTCTGGCATCATCATGTTGAACTCTATCCTTAAGGACAAGTAAGTGTGGATCACCATACTGGCGCTCTCGGATACGATCATATAAAGAAGAACGAGCTACTACACAAGCCATCACCCGATTGGGCTCAGAAATATCCAGCCTTACCATCCGATTAGCTAACGCCTGAACATCAACTGCTAGGGGTCTCTCCCCAACTGGAATATACGCCAAACTGCCCATACTAATAGCCTTCCGGCTCAATGCATCAGCCACTACATTGGCCTTTCCGGGATGATACAAGATAGTAATATCATAGTCTTTAAGCAATTCAAGCCATCTCCGTTGCCTCAAATTTAGATCTTTCTGCTTAAACAAATGCTGAAGGCTGCGGTGGTCTGTATATACATCACAAGATACACCATATAGGTAATGCCTCCAAATCTTCAAGGCATGAACAATAGCAGCTAACTCCAAATCATGAACGAGGTAGTTCTTCTCGTGGGGCTTTAGCTGACGAGAAGCATATGCAATAACTCTACCCTCCTGCATCAACACACAACCGAGTCCAACTCTGGAAGCATCACAATACACCGTATATGACCCCGAGGCCGATGGTAACACAAGTACTGGAGCCGTGGTCAAAGCCTCTTTGAGCTTCTGAAAGCTCTCTTCACATTCATCAGACCACACAAATGGAGCATTCTTCTGTGTCAACTTAGTCAACGGTGAAGCAATAGATGAGAAACCCTGAACAAACTGGCGATAATAGCCTGCCAAGCCGAGAAAACTCCGAATCTCTGTAGCTGAGGAAGGTCTGGGCCAATTCTGCACTGCCTCGGCCTTCTGTGGATCAACCCGAATACCATCACTGGACACTACATGTCCCAGAAAACCCACAGTATCAAGCCAGAACTCACACTTAGTGAATTTTGCATAGAGCTTCTCTTCTCTCAACCTCTGCAATACCACCCTCAAATGTTGTGCATGCTCCTCCTGGCTGCGTGAATATATCAGAATATCATCAATAAACACAATAAAAAAAGAATCAAGGTACGGCCAAAATACATTATTCATCAAGTGCATGAATGCAGCTGGGGCATTAGTCAGCCCGAAAGACATCACCAGGAACTCGTAGTGCCCATATTTCGTCCTGAACGCTGTCTTCATAATGTCTGAGTCCCTGATCTTCAACTGATGATAGCCCGATCGAAGGTCAATCTTAGAAAATACACTAGCTCCCTGGAGCTGATCAAATAGGTCCTCACTACGAGGCAATGGGTACTTATTCTTCATTGTTACCTTGTTCAGCTGCCTGTAATCAATGCACATTCTCATTGTGCCATCTTTCTTCTTCACGAACAACACCGGTGCACCCCAAGGTGACACACTCGGACGAATGAAACCCTTATCTAAGAGTTCCTGAAGCTGTTCTTTCAATTCTTTTAACTCTGCTGGTGCCATGCAATAGGGAGGAATGGAAATGGGTTGAGTGCCCGGCACCAAGTCAATACCAAAGTCAATATCTCTGTCAGGCGGCATGCCCGGCAGGTCTGCTGGAAATACATCCGGAAACTCCCTCACAATGGGGACCGAATCAAGACCGGGTGTCTCGGCCTCAACATTTCTAATGAAGGCCAAATAAGATAAACAACCCTTGCCAATCATTCGTTGGGCCTTTATATAAGAAATCACCCCGTCGGACACATAATCAGTCAAGCCACGCCACTCGATCCTTGGATTACCTGGAATAGCTAGTGTGACTGTCTTGGCATGACAGTCCAGAATCGCATGGTAAGGAGATAGCCAATCCATGCCTAGAATTACATCGAAATCTACCATGCCCAGTAGTAATAGATCAACTCGGGTCTCCAGACCCCTAATAGTAATAAGACAGGATTGATATACCCGATCCACAACAACAGTATCCCCTACTAGGGTAGACACATGCACGGGCAAAGAAAGAATACCATGGGTCATATCCAAGTGATGTGCAAAATAAGTAGAGACATAAGAATAGGTGGATCCGGGATCAAATAAGATAGAAGAATCCCTGTGGCAGACTGAGATAATACCTGAAATAACCGCATCTGAAGCACTAGCATCCTTTCTATCCGGAAGAGCATAGAAACGAGCCTGGCCTCCACCAGTACGATCCTCGCCCCTAGGGCGACCTCTGGATACCTGGCCACCAGTCCTAGCCGACTGTGCTGGCGCTGAAGAAACAGGAGTAGAAGACGAGGGCTGATCCCTCTGCTGAGACCGTTTACGAAGCCACTGAGGACACCCTCTCCTGATATGGCCCAAATCACCGCACTCAAAACAACGGCCTGAAGATAGAAGAAGGGGCTGCTGAGGACCCCTCGCTACAGACGAACCCTGTGCTGAGGAAGCAGGTGCAAAGCTCTGAGCTGGAAGAGCACTCAGTGCAGGCTGACTCTGCTGACAGCTCTGCTGACCCTAATAACCTTGATGGCCCTGACGACCACGATCTGATGAAACCCCACTAGATTTTGGACGTCCAAACTGATGAGATCTGAAAGAACGACCTCTGCTATGCTGAGATTGGCCCCTAGACGGAGCACCACTGTAACTGCCAGTACCACGAGGCCTCTTAGCCACTCTCTCCTCCCGCTCTCTGCGGCGATCTGTCTCAATGTGACGGGCAGCATCAACCACCTCCTCAAATGAAACTGCCGAAACTCTCTCCCTGGTCATCAATATGTCACGGCCCGGATTTTTCCCCAACATCAGGATCGTGATGGCGCCTACTCGTGGTGGCTAGGCAAGCCACTGTATTCATACTATCCTGTTTTTAATACAATTTTAATTAAATAAATGCGGAATACTTTATCGAAATAGTATTAAGCAGTTTCAAGGTAAAACCATACTGAAAATCCTCTACCCAAGACGTGGAGTCACCAACTCACGAACTACTACCGAATACTACACATAAAAGTCTGAAAGAAATATAACATAATCTGTGTGTCTCGGAACAAAGAGACTACAACTAAAACATAAGTAAAGAGAGAGACGTCGGGCTTGCGGACGTCTGCAAGCTACCTCGGTCTCAAATATGATTAACTTCCACGCAATCGATTTACTGCTGTTGCTCCTGATCGTAACCTGGACCTGTGCAAAAACGCACAGAAGTGTAGTATCAGCACAACCGACCCCATGTGCTGGTAAGTGCCTGGCCTATCCCGCGAAGTAGTGACAAGCCTAGGACCAGACACCCACATAAACCTGTGCAATTCAATATATATGTATATATATATATATATATATATATATATATATATATATGTACATAAACATTTATAAGGAAATACTCTACTCTGCAATAACAATCAATAACTCATAATATCCAGATTAATCTAATCCACATAATTAAATCTTACTTTCGTGTCTCAATTCTTTATTTTTCTTTTCATATCTCGTGGTAGGCGTACCACCCGCTCCCAACTGTATCAATAAATTATATCTTGTGGTAGGCATACCACCCGATCCCATTGTATCAATAATTATATCTTGTGGTAGGCGTACCACCCGATCCCAATTCTTTAATATATATATTACCACAAATAACAAGAATTAACCAAGTAATAACATAATAAGGAATATCTCAAAGAACTCAACAATTAACAACAGTTAATAAGTTCACAAGGAAAACAAGGTATAATGGAAACACAAGTAATATCCAGTCAAGGAATAGCAAGTAGTTGCACGGCATCACCCAAATAAAATATAATGGAAAAACAAGTAATATCAAGTCAAGGAATGGCAAATAGTTGCACGGCATCACCCAAATAAAATATAATGGAAAAACAAGTAATATCAAGTCAAGGAATGGCAAATAGTTGCACGGCATCACCCTTCGTGCTTTTACTCTCATCCTCACCAAATAAGCAAATAAAGTGCACGGCATCACCCTTCGTGCTTTTACTCTCATCCTCACCAAATAAGCAAATAAAGTGCACGGCATCACCCTTCGTGCTTTTACTCTCATCCTCACCAAATAAGCAAATAAAGTGCACGGCATCACCCTTCGTGCTTTTACTCTCATCCTCACATCCATAGTACGGCATGATCCTTCGTACATGGTTCAATAACAGAGGGCACGGCATGATCCTTCGTGCATAATCAATAAATAAACATGGCACGGCATTAACCTTCGTGCATAAATAAATAAACATGGCACGTCATCACCCTTCGTGCATTATCACTCTTCCTGACCCAAATAACAATCACAGTTAAGGGCAAAGAAAGAAACAGTAATTCATAAACCGTCCCATCAAAGGCAACCAATAATTACCTTCACAACAAGTCCCAACAAGGGAAAATAATAACATTTCATCTGTAATATATCTCAAAATAATCATTTTTCAACGACTCACGGTCATACTAGACGTCAGTGTATGGATGCTCGTCACCACAGCCCATACACCGCACTCGATCACATAACACATAGAACATAATCATATTCCCTCAAGCTAGGATAGAACAAACACTTACCTCGAATGCTTATGAACAATTCAATCCGTGGAAATGTCTCTTTCTTTCAAATTTGGCTCCAATCCAATCGTATCTATACACAATTGATTTAATATCATCAATACTACTCAACAAACTAATTCTTAAGACCAAATACAACTTTTACAACATTCTGCCCGGAATAGTGAATTTCAACCCCGGGCCCACATGGTCGGAATTCGGGGTTAGGACCAAAATCCGGTTACCCATCCCCCCACGAGTTCATGTATATAATTTGTTTCAAAATCGGACCTCAATTCGAGGTCCAATTCCCCAATTTATGAAAAACCTATTTTCTAACAAAAACAAGAATTCTACCATGAAAATCTTTGATTTCTTATGAAAAACATGATTAATGATGTTAGGAATTGAAAGAATTAAGTAAAAAGTGACTTACAATCGTTTTGATGAAGAAGAAATCCGTGAAGAATCACAAATGGGTGTTTTTGTTTTGTAAAAAGTGAAGAAATGACTGAAAATCGTGTTTTACAGGCCTCTGTGTTCGCATTTGCGAACATGGGTTCGCAATTGCGAACCCCGACCAATTTCTGGAGTTTGAAAAATAAGCTAAGGTTGGGAAGTTCGCATTTGCAAACATTTGTTCGCATTTGCGAACACTGGCAGACAAGGGATGTTCGCATTTGCGAACTAATGTTCGCATTTGCGAACACAGGCTGTATAAGGCAGTGTTCGCATTTGCGAACAATGGTTCGCATTTGCGAACTAATGCAGTATGGGGAATGTTCGCATTTGCGAACATTGGTTCGCATTTGCGAACACAGGCAGGCTCTGGGGATTTTCCCAAATGCGAACAATAGTTCGCATTTGCGAACAAGGCTGGGTCAATGGGGCTTCGCATTTGCGATCAAGGTTCGCATTTGCGAGCCTTGCCTTACACTGTCCCCTTCGCAATTGCGAGAATTACTTCGCAATTGCGAAGCCAACAGCTGGGTGAAAAAACCAGTAGTGCAAAAATTCAGAATTTCATCCAACGGCCTATCAAATCTTTACCCGAGCCCCCGGGCTCCAAACCAAACATGTACACAACCTCAAAAACACATTATGAACTTGTTCGTGCGATCACATCGCCCATATCACCTCGTTTTCATCAAATCAAGCCTCAAATTCATGATTTTCATACTTTTGGTTGTCAAAACTTTCAAACTTGGGACTCAAGGTCCACAACATCTCAAACGACATCTGAATGTCACCAAACTTTACAGAAATCACATATATAATATTTAAGACTTGTACCGGGCGTCGGAACCAAAATACGAGCCCGATACCAAGGTCAATTAATTCATTTTCCTTTAACAATTACATCAAAAACAATTTCACATAAAAATTCATAACTTGGGCTCTAGGCCTCGGAATTCGACTCCGGACGCATGTCCAAGTCCCATATTTTCCTACGGACCTCTGGGGACCATCCAATCTCGGGTCCGGATCCGTTTACCAAAAATGTTGACCGAAGTCAACCATATCAATACTAATATCATTTTTATCCAAATTTCTCATAGAATTCATATTTTCTATCACAAAATCTTTTCGGCTACATGCTCGGATCATGCACATAAATCGAGGCAATATAGAATGAGGTTTTCAAGGCCTCAGAAGCTCGAAATGATTAATTAAATAAGTGATGACCCTTTGGGTCGTCACAATCTCCACCTCTAAAACAACCGTTCGTCCTCGAACGGACAAAAGAAAGAAGTACCTGAGTCAGGAAACAAGTGTGGGTAGCGGCTCCGCATATCAGACTCGGACTCCCAGGTCGATGCCTCAGGAGGCTGACCTCTCCACTGAACACGCACAGAAGGATAACTCTTTGACCTCAACTGTCGAACCTGCCGGTCTAGAATGGTCACCGGCTCCTCCTCGTAAGATAGATCATTGCCCAATTGGACAGTGCTGAAGTCTAACACATGTGTGGGATCGTCGTGGTATCTCCGAAGCATAGATACATGAAAAATTGGATGCACGACTGATAAGCTAGGCGGCAAAGCTAGTCTGTAAGTCACCCCTCCCACTCGGTCTAGAATCTCAAATGGGCCAATATACCTAGGGCTGAGCTTGCCCTTCTTACCGAACCTCATCATGCCCTTCATAGGCGACACTCGGAGCAATACTCGTTCCCCAATCATGAAAGTTATCTCTCGAACCTTGCGATCTGCATAGCTCTTTTGTCTAGACTGAGCTGTGTGAAGCCTATCTTGAATAATCTTGACCTTATCTAAGGCCTCCTGAAATAAATCTGTACCGAATAACCGAGTTTCTCCCGGTTCAAACCATTCAACCGGAGAACGACACCGCCTACCATAAAACGCTTCATAAGGAGCCATCTGGATGCTCGATTGATAACTATTATTATAAGCAAACTCTGCCAAAGGCAGGAATTGATCCCATCAGCATCTAAGGTGACCCGATTAGTACCTCCTCGCTGAACCGTGTCTCTAAGGTCACATAAATAGGAATCATTATATTGTTGATCGCGGATACGCTCCAATAATGAAAAGCGAGCGATCGCACAAGCTAGTGCCCGACTAGGCTCAGAAATATCCAACCTCACAAATCGATTGGCCAAGGACTGAACATCCAAAGCAATTGGCCTCTGATTGACTGGAATATAAACAAGACTGCCCATACTGGCTGACTTCCTACTCAAAGCGTCAGCCACCACGTTTGCTTTTTCCCTGATGATATAAAAAAGTGACATCATAATCTTTCCGCAATACCAGCCACCTTCTCTGCCTCAAATTCAACTCTTTTTGTTTAAACAAATACTGAAGACTCTTATGATCGGTGTATACTTCACATACTACACCATACAAATAATGCCTCCAGATCTTCAATGCGTGAATAATCGCCGCAAATTCTAGATCATGCACTCGGTAATTCTTTTCATGCATCTTCAGCTGCCTCGAAGCATAGGCAATAACCTTGCCATCCTGCATTAACACTGCACCAAGCTCTGTACGAGATGCGTCACAATAAACTGTATAAGGCCCTGCACCCGTAGGTAGTATCAACACTGGCGCAGTGGTCAAGGCTGTCTTGAAGCTCGCCTCACACTCCTCTGACCACTGGACACCCTTCTGGGTCAACCTGGTCATCGGGGCTGCAATAGAAGAAAACCCCTCTACAAATCGACGGTAGTAACCTGCCAAATCCCAAGAAACTCCGGATCTCAGTCACTGAAGCTGGTCGAGGCCAATTCTGGATCGCCTCAATCTTCTTTGGTTCCACTTGAATACCTTCCACTGATACAATGTGACCCAAAAATGCTACCGAACTCAACCAGAACTCACATTTCGAAAATTTGGCATATAGCTGATTATCCTTCAGAGTCTGCAAAGTCACTCTGAGATGTTGCGCATGCTCCTCATGACTGCAGGAGTATGTCAATATGGGAACAATGAAGACTACAACGAACAAGTCTAAATAAGGCACGAACACCTCATGCGTATGCACATATCCATGACTCTGAAGTCTGGCCATAAGAGTTGTTCTTAAATTACAACATCGTCAATTAACCCTGTTATCAAATACCTTATTCTACAAATCCCACTTTACTCAGAATGAGGTATGGAGACCTCGTGATATTTTTTTTTGAATTAATGAGTCATATTTATACACACCTGGGTGCTCGTCTCAAAGGCTAAGTTCAACGGTTTCAAAATAGAAATGGCTAAATATGAATAGAAACTATACAAGAATTGTCAAATAGTCCTAACGGGCATGACTTTTATTTACGAATGCAATACGAAGATATTAATTTCATAAAAGAAGAATTTTAAACACACAAACTCTTACTACCAGGACCCAGTCCTCATATGATATCCACCGCAACTTGAAGCTCGGCTTAGAAATATTTCACATTATGCCAAAAATTGGAGGATCTCATCCTCAACTCTGAATCACAGTGCTTGCACATCATATCATCTGAAATTTTTCATTTCCTTTCTTTTTTCCTTTCAATAATTGTCCGTCAAAGATAATCACGACATAAAATAAGCCCTCATATTGATAGGGAGCACAATTAACGATTAAAATTAGTTATCCCGAAATTATATCAAAACCCACTGTAATAAGTAATATAAAGTCACTCTTAGCCTCATGGATATTTTAGTGACTGACACCTAATAATAGGGATGTCTATCCTCATGTAATATCTCAATGTGAGTATTTCCCTAAGTAGATTTGATGATTACGATGCTCGCTCATGAATGGAGCATGTTAAAAGGACTCGCCTAAATTTTTTTTCAAAAACCAAATCAAATTAAGGGAAAATTATTCTGTCTATAACAATCTGAATTATACGTGTGATGACCACATTTGGTGTAGTGACCTCCCTCATATCATAAAAATTATATCAATGGTCGGGTCTCCACCTCTAGGATTTTCACCTCCACCTCTAACATCATAACCTCTACATCTGGCTGGCCATGTAGGATAATTATTAACTGCAATGGAGCGTGTAGCCTGAGTGCTTTCCTAAAATTGTATTTCTCCAATATTCCACATTCACAGCAATTCCTTTAAGGATCGGTTAACTTATTGCTCATGGCAATATATATTCGGACACAGTCATTGTGACCTGGTACAACCGTTCAGATCGCACATACCACATATTGCAGAGAATCTCGGGGTGACGTCTTCAGAACATTTTCTTAAAATAGAGTTTAGTAGATAGCGCTGCATTGACCGGTTTGCCCTCTTCGTAGGCTTGTCACAAACATCGACGGCCAATTTCTTCTTTTGCTATGTTGGCTTAACACTGCTGAGCTACCCCATTTACTCATATACTCTTCGTCATTCTCTGGGGGCGATTCTTACCCCATGAAAAGAACCAACCTTAAATATGTATAAATTATTTGGAGGACCTTTCCATACCATATATATACATTCCAATAACTCACCATATTTGTCCTTCACAACTCCAACACATCGACCGGACGTCTAGGTCCGTTGAAACCCAACACGATTTATTGGATGATCTCCTGATATAATTGCATCTTCCGTTGGGACCATAACTGGTGTGGTAAATACATTATCTTCCCACTACTTCTGTTTGCCCTCCATAGCACAGTAAAATGAACCCCCTCGCATTCGTCTATTCCCACGTTCTGTAATTCCTCATAACAACGGTCAAGCACGATCCCGTGGGTTCTCAAAAGATGCACCGCTGAAGGTGGTAGGGAAGAGTTTGGTGAAACCTATCCGACCTCCATAAAACTTTTGAAGGCATAGTTGATCTATCACCAGCCTGTGCCATTGTTCGGCTAAAGAAGCGGTACGTGACTTCGCCATTCGTGGGAAGACAAGAGTAGAAATTCAATTTAACATTTGAAGAATGAATTCGCACGATAAGAAAGAACAAATAAGAGACTTTTCCTAACTCAATAGACTCTGGAGGACAAGTACAGACGTCTCCGTACCTACCTCTCAAACTCCTACTAAGCTTGTTCGTGAGTGGTGAGACCTATGTAACCTAGAGCTCTGATACCAACTTGTCACGACCCGGATTTTTCCCCAAAATCGGGATCGTGATGGCGCCTACTCGTGGTAGCTAGGCAAGCCACTGTATTCATACTATCCTGTTTTTAACACAATTTTAATTAAATAAATGCGGAATACTTTATAGAAATAGTATTAAGCAGTTTCAAGGTAAAACCATACTGAAAATCCTCTACCCAAGACGTGGAGTCACCAACTCACGAACTACTACCGAATACTACACATAAAAGTCTGAAAGAAATATAACATAATCTGTGTGTCTCGGAACAAAGAGACTACAGCTAAACCATAAGTAAAGAGAGAGACGTCGGGCTTGCGGACGTCTGCAAGCTACCTCGGTCTCAAATATGATTAACTTCCACGCAATCGATTTACTGCTGCTGCTCCTGATCGTAACCTGGACCTGTGCAAAAACGCACGAAGTGTAGTATCAGCACAACCGACCCCATGTGCTGGTAAGTGCCTGGCCTATCCCGGCGAAGTAGTGACAAGCCTAGGACCATACACCCACATAAACCTGTGCAGTTGCAATATATATATATATATATATATATATATATATATATATATAAGAAAATACTCTACTCTGCAATAACAATCAATAACTCATAATATCCAGATTAATCTAATCCACATAATTAAATCTTACTTTCGTGTCTCAATTCTTTATTTTTCTTTTCATATCTCGTGGCAGGCGTACCACCCGCTCCCAACTGTATCAATAAATTATATCTTGTGGTAGGCATACCACCCGATCCCATTGTATCAATAATTATATCTTGTGGTAGGCGTACCACCCGATCCCAATTCTTTAATATATATATTACCACAAATAACAAGAATTAACCAAGTAATAACACAATAAGGAATATCTCAAAGAACTCAACAATTAACAACGGTTAATAAGTTCACAAGGAAAACAAGGTATAATTGAAACACAAGTAATATCAAGTCAAGGAATAGCAAGTAGTTGCACGGCATCACCCAAATAAAATATAATGGAAAAACAAGTAATATCAAGTCAAGGAATGGCAAATAGTTGCACGGCATCACCCAAATAAAATATAATGGAAAAACAAGTAATATCAAGTCAAGGAATGGCAAATAGTTGCATGGCATCACCCAAATAAAATATAATGGAAAAACAAGTAATATCAAGTCAAGGAATGGCAATTAGTTGCACGGCATCACCCTTCGTGCTTTTACTCTCATCCTCACCAAATAAGCAAATAAAGTGCACGGCATCACCCTTCGTGCTTTTACTCTCATCCTCACCAAATAAGCAAATAAAGTGCACGGCATCACCCTTCGTGCTTTTACTCTCATCCTCACCAAATAAGCAAATAAAGTGCACGACATCACCCTTTGTGCTTTTACTCTCATCCTCACATCTATAGTACGGCATGATCCTTCGTACATGGTTCAATAACAGGGCACGGCATGATCCTTCGTGCATAATCAATAAATAAACATGGCACGGCATTAACCTTCGTGCATAAATAAATAAACATGGCACGGCATCACCCTTCGTGCATTATCACTCTTCCTCACCCAAATAACAATCACGGTTAAGGGCAAAGAAAGAAACAGTAATTCATAAACCGTCCCATCAAAGGAAACCAATAATTATCTTCACAACAAGTCCCAACAAGGGAAAATAATAACATTTCATCTGTAATATATCTCAAAATAATCATTTTTCAATGACTCACGGTCATACTAGACGTCAGTGTATGGACGCTCGTCACCACAGCCCATACACCGCACTCGATCACATAACACATAGCACATAATCATATTCCCTCAAGCTAGGATAGAACAAACACTTACCTCGAATGCTTATGAACAATTCAATCCGTGGAAATGTCTCTTTCTTTCAAATTTGGTTCCAATCCAATCGTATCTATACACAATTGATTTAATATCATCAATACTACTCAACAAACTAATTCTTAAGACCAAATACAACTTTTACAACATTCTGCGCCCGAAATAGTGAATTTCAACCCCGGGCCCACATGGTCGGAATTCGGGGTTAGGACCAAAATCCGGTTACCCATCCCCCCACGAGTTCATGTATATAATTTGTTTCAAAATCGGACCTCAATTCGAGGTCCAATTTCCCAATTTATGAAAAACCTATTTTCTAACAAAAACAAGAATTCTACCATGAAAATCTTTGATTTCTTATGAAAAACATGATTAATGATGTTAGGAATTGAAAGAATTAAGTAAAAAGTGACTTACAATCGTTTTGATGAAGAAGAAATCCGTGAAGAATCGCAAATGGGTGTTTTTGTTTTGTAAAAAGTGAAGAAATGACTGAAAATCGTGTTTTACAGGCCTCTGTGTTCGCATTTGCGAACATGGGTTCCCAATTGCGAACCCCGACCAATTTCTGGAGTTTGAAAAATAAGCTAAGGCTGGGAAGTTCGCATTTGCAAACATTTGTTCGCATTTGCGATCACTGGCAGGCAAAGGTGTGTTCGCATTTGCGAACTAATGTTCACATTTGCGAACACAGGCTATATAAGGCAGTGTTCGCATTTGAGAACAATGGTTCGCATTTGCGAACTAAGGCAGTATGGGGAATGTTCGCATTTGCGAACATTGGTTCGCATTTGCGAACACAGGCAGGCTCTGGGGATTTTCGCAAATGCGAACAATAGTTCGCATTTGCGAACAAGGCTGGGTCAATGGGGCTTCACATTTGCGATCAAGGTTCGCATTTGCGAGCCTTGCCTTACACTGTCCCCTTCGCAATTGCGAGAAATACTTCGCAATTGCGAAGCCAACAGCTGGGTGAAAAACCAGCAGTGCAAAAATTCAGAATTTAATCCAACGGCCTATCAAATCTTTACCCGAGCCCCCGAGCTCCAAACCAAACATGTACACAACCTCAAAAACACATTATGAACTTGTTCGTGCGATGACATCGCCCATATCACCTCGTTTTCATCAAATCAAGCCTCAAATTCATGATTTTCATACTTTTGGTTGTCAAAACTTTCAAACTTGGGACTCAAGGTCCAAAACATCTCAAACGACATCCGAATGTCACCAAACTTTACAGATATCACATATATAATATTTAAGACTTGTACCGGGCGTCGGAACCAAAATACGAGCCCGATACCAAGGTCAATTAATTCATTTTTCTTTAACAATTACATCAAAAACAATTTCACATAAAAATTCATAACTTGGGCTCTAGGACTCAGAATTCGACTCCGGACGCATGTCCAAGTCCCATATTTTCCTACGGACCTCTCGGGACCATCCAATCTTGGGTCCGGATCCGTTTACCAAAAATGTTGACCGAAGTCAACCATATCAATACTAATATCATTTTTATCCAAATTTCTCATAGAATTCATATTTTCTATCACAAAATCTTTCCGGCTACATGCTCGGATCATGCACGTAAATTGAGGCAATATAGAATGAGGTTTTCAAGGCTTCAGAAGCTCGAAATGATTAATTAAATAAGTGATGACCCTTTGGGTCGTCACACAATATGCGGATGGGATAAATAAGACCATCGATAAATCTCTGAATCCTCTCTCTGTCTGTAGGAACCATCCACATGGCATGACGGGCCAACTGTGTGAATCTCATCTCATACCGATTAACCGTCATATCTCCCTGCTTCAACCACTCGAACTGACGTCGCAGCTCCTCTCTCTGAGACCGAGGCACGTACTTCTCTAAAAATACCGTGGAGAACTGCTGCCAAGTGAGGGGCACTGCCCCAGCGGGCCTACGCCTCTCGAAATCCTCCCACCACCGAAATGCTGCACCCGTGAACCGAAAAGTGGTAAATGAAACACCGCCGGACTCTATAATACCCGCGGTGCGAAGCATGCGCCGACATCCGTCAAGAAAACCCCGGGCGTCCTCGCCCTCGCACCACTGAATGTCAGAGGCTGTACCCTCTCAAATCTCTCCAAACGACGCTGCTCATCGTCGGGTATAACTGGAACCATATAAGCAGAGCTGGTGCAACGGGCGCAACTGGCTGGACTGGCTCGGGTGTGTGAGCCACAGGGGTCTGATTTCCTCCCCCTGCCTGTGAAGAAGATACTGCAGCAGTAGCTGCAACTACCTGAGGCAAGCCTGTGCACACTGATAAGATCTGAGCCAAGGTCTCCTGAAGACCCGGTATCACAATGGGCACTGCCGGTGCCTGAACCTGAGTTGCCGGAGCGTTTGCCACTGGAATCTGGTCCTGAGTCTGGGCCACTGGTGCAGGAATCTGACCCTGAGTCTGGTCAGTTGGTGGGTCAGCAAGTGCTGGTACTGCTGCCCTACCTCTACCACGACCACGGCCTCTAGGTGCCAATGGTGGTCGTCCGCCACGTCCGTTAGCTCGTGTTCTCGCCATCTGCGAGAGAATGGAACATGGAAAATTTTAATTTCATGATAACACAAATCGCACGATATGAATCCAAGAAAATGAGGTTTTTCCTAAACTTTCTGTAGCACTCCGAGGATAGATACGGACGTCTACGTATCGATCTGCAAAAGCCTACTAAACCGACTCATGACCCGCGAATCCTAGTAACCTAGGCTCTGATACCAACTTGTCACGACCCAAATCCGGTCGTGATGGCGCCCAACAATTAAGCTAGGCCAGCCAGACCAACAATTTCTGATTACATCGAATACCAGTCCCAAATGGACAACCCAAGAAGAATATATGAGTTTAAGAACTCCAATAATAATAGAAATGAACAAAATACCGACACTCCCAAAGATCCGGAGTCACAAGTCTAGAGCCTCTAACAAAACCCAACGGGAGTAGAGAGTACTGTATAGAAATACTCAAGTCTGAATACAAAATACAAATAACAACTGGAAAGGAGAGGAGAAGCTAGGTTCTGCGAACGTAGGCGGCTACCTCAACAACTCGATATGACACTTCAAACGCTGGAAATGCCTGACTACTGCTCCTAAGTACCTGAGTCTGCACACAAAAGGTGCAGGGAGTAGGGGTGAGTACTAAGTACTCAGTGAGTAATAAATATATACAAGTAGCTGAAAATAAGAAATCCACAGAATACCACAATATGAAGCTACACTACAGTCCGAATCCCCTACGAACTAGCATCAACAGTACAATTCAGCTACCACAGAGTAATTCAACAAATAAAGATGCAATGCAATGCACATAACCGCTACGGCGTGTAGCCCGATCCAATTTAACGTCGACGGCGCTCACCGGGGGTGTGTACAGACTCCGGAGGGGCTCCTACAGCCCAAGCGCAATACTGCTGCGCCGTGCAGCCCGATCCTCATATCAACCACTGCGGCGTGCAGCCCGATCCATGCTCAGTCCACAATAAGCAAATAAGTCACAAAATAGTTCATTTTTCTTAATTCCAATTTCCAATCCATAATTTATGAAAAATACTTTAACTTTATTAAATTTTGCAAAAGCCAGTGACTTAGCATTTCAAAAAGGTGATTTCAATTTCCAAGACTGAGATCAGTGATTTAAGCAATTATAGCTATCACATAAATATTGTCCTCTAAGGACGCTACAGATCGGCACAAGGCCCCAAACAAGGCTTACAGCCCACAAATATATCAAATACAGTGTATTTCCAACACTAATAACATATTATTCATTTCCGGGATGGACCAAGTCTCAATCCCCAGTCACAATCAATCTCGCACCTGCCACAGTGTGCGAGCCACGCCCTACTAGCGTCACAATGTGCTAAGCCGGGGTTTCGAACCCTCAGGCTACCATATACACAAACTACTCAACTCTAGCCGGTCGTAGACTCGTCCGCGATGCCTTTTCCTTTGAATTTAGCTCCCTCGTGCGTAGAATCTAGTCAAACCACAATAATTATATCAAATACGGGTCAAAGAATCATAACCCATTACAATTTACATGAAATTCGCATAAATACACCAAGTTGGTAAAACCCGACTTTCGGTACGCTTCTCGAAAAATTACGAAAGTCACATATTCGGAACCCTCATCTCAATACGAGTCTAAGCATATCAATTTTACCAAATTCGGACTCCATTTGCTCATTCAAAACCTTGATTTTCTAAAGTTCAAGCCTAGGGTTAAATCTTCCATGAATCACCCCAAATTCTTCCATTTTCATGATATAATTGCATAATAATACCAATACTAATCATAGTTTAAGTCCATAGTTGCTTACCTGATGATTTCCCTTGAGTTTCTCTTCAAAATCGCCCAAATCGCCTCTAAAGCCGAGACCCAAATGTGTGAAATGTTTCATAAATTTTCTAACTTCTGATACACTTAACTCACTGCGATTTTCGCTTCTGCGATACATGGACCGCTCCTACGGATCCGCTTCTGCGGAAAGTCTTCCGCTCCTGCGGAATGTTCCGCTTCTGCGACCAAGAGTCCGCTCCTGCGGACTCACCTATGCGGCCAACCACCCGCTTCTGCGGACTTCTCCATTTCGCCTCTTGACCGCTTCTGCGTTCTACCCTTCGCTCATGCGACGCCGCCTCAGTGGACATAGTTCTGCTTCTGCGAAAACAAGCACTCCTGCGCCTCCTCGTCCACTTCTGCGGACTCGCTCCTGCGCCCCCATTTCTGCAGGAGCAAAAACAACAGAACCAGAACACTTCCCTCCAATTTTTCCATATTTTCTCCCGTTTGGCCATCCGAAAACACCCCGAATCCCCCGGGACCTCATCCAAACACACCAACACATCCTAATTCCTTATTCGAACTTGTTCCAATCATAAAAACACCATCCTAAACATCAAAATCACCAATTACCCACAGATTCAAGCCTAAATTTCTTATAACGTTCGGAATTACACATTCGATCAAAAACCCGATTAAACGACGCCCGAATGACCTGAATTTTGCAGGCACATCCAAAATCACCTAACGGAGCTACTGCAACTGTCGGAATTCCATTCCGACTCCCGGATCAAAATCTCACCTACCGTTCGGATTTCGCCAAAATTCATCCTTAGCCAATTCAAGCCTATTTCTACACCGGACCTCCGAATTCAATTTCGATTGTTCTCCTAAGTCATAAATGATCCCCCAGAACTAGTCGAATCATCAGAATCCAGTTCCGAGCACTCTAACACAATAGTCAACTCTTGGTTGACTTCCCATATTCAAGCTTCCTTCAAACATACTATTTGCTTCATTATCAATTCAAATCACTCCTAACTCACCCGATATACCCTAATACTAATATAAAAGCATAAGATATGTAATTGCAAGGTAACGGGGTGGTAATTCCCGTAACGACGGGCCGGGTCGTTACAACCAACTTGCCAAGAGTGAATTCCAAAGTATAACCAGCAACAACAGCATAACATACAATGTAATAATAATATCTATCCACCTATCATGTATTACTGACGCGACCCAAATTTTCTACCGTCGGGAGTCGTGATTGTGCCTACTATTAGGAGCTCGGTAAGCCAATTAATTATTAATTTCCTAGACAAACATCGACAATATTGAGGCAATGAGACAATTAATATAAAATTGGAAGTGGTAAACATAAATAACTGAAAACAAGTGCGGAAATTCAATTACAACCTTTACCCAAGATTGGTGTCACTAACTCACGAACGTCTATATAATACTAAAAACAGAGTCTGAATAAAATACAATATTGTTTGTTCCGGTACAAGTACAACAAACAAAATAAAGATAGAAGAGACTCCGGGCCATGCGGGCGTCGACAAGGCTACCTCGGGATCTTTGGACTGAAGTCAGCTTTCAACACTCCTACTGTTGTCCAAAAGCTGTTGCTTCGGTACTGTGATCTATGCAAAATGACACAGAGTGTAGAATCAGCATAACCGACCACATGTTCTAGTAAGTGTCAAGCCTTACCCCGACGAAATAGTGACGAGGCTAGACCAGACTACTAGATAAACCTGTGCAGATATATATACAAGTACAACAAAAATAATAGCGAAAAGTAAACAATTAAAGCTGGGAGGGGGAATATGCTTATGGGGGGTAGCAGATAAAAATAGAAAATTAGGAATAAATGATCAAACTACATCTCATTTCACACAGAATAATGGAACAATATCCCACTTTCACTTATTTCAATTTCGTCTTGTTGCAAGCGTGAAATACGATCTCATTTCCTTATATCACGTGGTAGGTGTGCCACACAATCCCATTTCATAATTCATCGTGGTCGGTGTGCCACACGATCCCATTTCATAACATCTCGTGGTTGGCATGCCACACGATCCCATTTTATAATATCTCATGGTCAACGTGCCACACGATCCTATTTCTTTCAACATAATATACAATATAATTCCGGAAAGGGAGAAAGATATTATAATAAGCTATCGTGACAAGGGAATAAGGTAATATAATAAACTATCATGGCAAGGGAAGAAGGTAATATAATATACTATCCCAGCAAGTGAGATCCAGCTATAACCAAACTCATTCAATTTCTACTTACACAATTAAATCCATACTTAGTCTCGGCAATTACTAGCTCAGTGTTAAAGATTTCCAATCATTTCCTCATAGACAACAATTACGAATTCGATAATTTAGAAATTTAGGACTCGCGGTCATGCTCGACACCGGTGTATAAATACTCGTCACCATGCCTATACACCATACTGAACAATTAGCAATTAGCAAATAAGACTTTACTCCTATTCCCTAAGCCAAAGTTAGACCAAATACTTACCTCAACTTCCACGGCTAAATCAATCCACAACGATCGCTTTCCCTTTTGAATTTGGCTCCAACTCAATCAAATCTATGAAATAATAATTTTTTTAGTATTAATAATAGCTAAACAAATCAAATCCAATGACTAAATTAGATTCCCAACCTTTCTTCCAAAAATTCCAAAATTGACCCCAGGCCCGCTTGGTCAAAACACGATGTTTGGACCAATTCTATATCACCCATTCACCCCCAAGTCCGAATATACAATTTGTTTTCAAATTCGAACACAAAATAAGGTCTAAATCGAAGGAAATTGAAAAACCCTAACTCTAACCATTTCCCCCAATTTCAACGCTAGATTACATGTTTTAGGCCTTGGATTTCAATGGATGATGATAGAAAAGGAAGAAAACGAGTTAGATAATACTTATCCAAGAAGATTTGGTGAAGAATCAATCTACAAGTTGCCTAGGGGCTGTGGAGAAGAAGAGCTCGTGTGAAAATTGAAATAATCACGTCATTGTTCTGTTTCTAGCTTTTAAAATAACTTGGCAGAAATGCTCTATGCGATTGCGGAAGAGGGATTGCGATCGTATAGGGTAAGGCTAGTTGGGCACTACGATCGCGGGCTGGTGAATGCAATCGCATAGAAGGCTAAGATAGAGGCTAGGTTTTTGTACATTGCGATCTCAGGGGGAAGGGTGCGATCGCATAGAAGGAGTTGGCTTAGGTACGCGATCATGGACTCTACCATACAATCGCATAGAATAAAACAGGGCAGCTCAATATTTATACTATGCGATCACGGAAGCTCCTGTGTGATCGCATAGAACAACATACTAGATATAAAAACTGGACATTTTTGCAATTTTTTTCTAAGTACAACCACCCCGAACCACCTCCAAATCACTCCTGAGCCCTCGGGACTCCTAAACGAACACACACACTAACTCAACAACATCTTACGAACTTACCGAGCGATCGAATAGACAAAATAACATCATAAACGAGGAATCAAACATCAAAATTAACACTTTTCATCAAACTTCTTAAATTTTTATTTTTTAGATATTTAGGTCCGAAACACGTCAAATAACGTCCGATTTCGACCAAATTTCATAAAAAGTGATTAAACCATATATAAGACCTGTACCGGGCACCAGAACTAAAATACAGGCCCGATACCAACGCTTTCTAATCCATTATCATTTCAAATTTCCATATATATTTTAGAAAGACAATTTCTTTGAATATTTTATTTCTCCGGCTCGGGACCTTGGATTTTGATTTCGGGCATATGCCCGAGTTCAATATTTTTCTAAGGACCCTCCGGGATCTTCAAATCACGGGTCTAGGTCCGTTTACCCAAAATGTTGATCAAAGTCAACTTTAATTATACTACTATCAAAATTCATCAATTTTTACAGAGAATTCATATTTAAGCTTTCTCACTACGTGTCCAAACTGTGCATGCAAATCGAGGCAACTAAAAATAAGATTTTTAAGTTCTCGGAAGCGCAAAAAAGAGAGAAAATAAGTGATGACACTTTGGGTCGTCACAATTACTCTCGAGATTCCAAAATCGATGGAGAATGCTTAAGTTTCCTCCGCTTTAGCCAATTTGAGTTTTGTTAGAAACCATAAGAATTGATATGAATTGATAATAATAATTTGAAAAAAATAATTCAAAAGTCATTAATAGTTCATTAATGAAGGTTTTGTATGAATGTTAATAAAAGGTCAGTTATAATATTATAATAACAACTATTAATCATAGGTATTAAATGATAATGAATACGTTATATTTTTATTTTTAAAATATTAGAATTATCTTTTGACATTCCACACACATTTTCTAAAACCCTTTAAACTATTATATTTTTGTTAGTTTTCTACTTAAACTATTCGATATCCTCAAAATTTCCTGAACTAAATTGCCCTTCATATTATATTAATACTCTCTTGAGCGCATGTGTCAGCGAAAAAAAGGCCATCAAAATAGCTCACCTGACAGAAAATAATGGCTAATTAGCCTAACCATCTTTCAATTTTCTTTAAATAGTTATTCTCCTTATTTAGGTTATATCCACATTTCTTCCTCATTTTTTAACTATTCATTCTTATATTTTCACCCTTCTTGTTTATTTTTCACTTTCTTCTTCATTTTATCCTTTTTTATTCAGATCTCCGTATGGTTCCTTTGAAAAATTCTCTCTCTCTTGTTTTCTCTTAAATAATTTATTCTCTTTCTTGTTTTAGTCTTCTTTCATGTTTTACATATATTGTTAAAAGAATAAAAAATTATTCTTCTAATTTAACTCAACACCTTGTAAAGAATAAAATTGAATCTCTTGAAACTTCTTTATATAGTCTGGAATTAGAGAATATAAATGCTGGCCAACTAACTTTTTATTTGCAAAATTTTATTTTGTGTAGTGGCATATTGAGTTTTAATATATAGAGGTATGACGACCCGACCCATCGTAACGTGAGTTACCGCCCCGTTTCCCTCATCTTATATTTCTCTATGCTTCATAATCGGTATTTAAGTTGATCGAGTCGAATTGGATTGGTTTTAGATAGAATTATTTTGGTGATTTGGTTAGCCTTGAGGGATGATTTGTGACTTAGGAGCGTGATCGAAAGTGATTTTGGGGGTCCGATGTAGAATTAGGTTTGAATTGGCGAAGTTAGAGTTTGGCGAATCTGGTTGATATGTGAGATTTTGATCCGAGGGTCGGAATGGAATTTCGAGAGTTTCTGTAGCTTCATTAGGTTATTTTGGATATGTGTGCCAAATTACAGGTCATTCGAAGGTGTTTTGGACGGGTTTTTGATCAAATGCGTATTTCGGAAGTTTTTAGGAATCATAGGCTTGAATCTAATGTAATTCGATGATTTTGGTGTTAGTTGAGGTGTTTGGATGATTAGAGAAAGGTTGAATAATGTTTTAAGATGTGTTGGTACCTTTAGTTGGGGGTCTCGGGGGTCTTGGGGTGATTTCGGATGGCTAACGGGATGAAATTCAAGTTGAGGAAATGGCAGATTTTGCTAGTATCTGTATTCTCGCTTCTGCGGAAATGGACAGCAGAAGCGGTTCTGAAGAAGCGTAATCTTGATCGCAAAAGCGGTATGGAGCTGAGTTGGGTAGTTTCGCAGAAGCGGAACACATTTCACTTAAGCAAGTTTGCAGAAGCGGACATGCGGTCGCAGAAGAAGGTTTTGCCTGGAGGTGAGGTTCCACAGAAGCGAAAATTTGTGTCGCAGAAGCGGGACTTGAGTTTTAATGAAATTGCGCCTAAGTGGAAATAAACCACAAAAGTGGTTGCACGAAAGCGGGCGTGGGGACCGCAGAAGCAGAAACCACTGAAGCCAGTAGGAGTTTTATATTCATTTTTGTTTCGCGAGGGTTATGTTATGTCCACCATTTTTAAGAGAGCATGAGAGCTATTGAACGGATTTAATGGGGGATTTTGATTAGATGAAAATGGGTTGAAATTTATCAAAACATAGTGAAGTTACGGCTTGGGAACTTGGGAATTTAAAAATAGAAATTGAAGGGAAAATGGACTCTAATTTTGGTAAGATTGATATGTATAGACTCGTGGCAAAGCGAGGAATCTGGTGATGTAAATTTTGTAATTTTTTAAGAAGTAGGCTCGGGGCTCGAGTTTTGCTAACTTCATGATTTTTGATATTTTTCGAGTTTTTTCGATTGCGTTATGATTCATTAACCTATTGTGATGTATTCCTTATGGCTTTGGTTAGATTCGACGCACGTGGAGGTCGATTGGAGAGGAAAGGGCATATCGAGCTAGACTTTTGGCCGGCTAGAGGTGAGTAATGACTTTAAATAATATCCTAAGGGTCTGAGGCCCCGGATTTGCACAACTTGGTGCTATTTTGAGATGAGAACGCGTTCAATGACGGGCGCGAGGTCATTTACTATTGGGGATTGCGACTTAGTCCAGTCCGGATGATATTTACTGTGTATAAGCTATGACTTATTATTTTTCACTATGATTTGGGCTTATTGCCATATTTTGGACTTATTGCCGACTGTTTGCACTCCTTATGAGCTATCATCACTATTTTCTTCACTATTTAAAATATTATTTGAACTCAGTCGATTTCAATTACACGGTTTTTGGACTCAACTATATTTTACTCAAACTTAGAGTTTAACTGATATTTGAACTATTGTTGAGCTGAGTACTATTATCTTACTGATGCCCGAGGGGCTTTTGATTATTTTTGGAATGATTGAGGAGGAGGTCCATGTGTGAGGATATGATGAGTGATGAGAGGAGGATTTCAGGCTTGAATGTTATGTAAGGAGGCTTTCAAGCCTTGAGTGTTATGTAAGGAGACTTTCAGACCTCGAGCGATATGTGAGGAGGCTTTCAGGCCTCGAGTGTATTGTGAGCAGGCTTTCAAGCCTCACAATGATATCTTTAGGTTTTCATGCCTCGTTGATAGCGCTTGGGTTGTAGGATCCCCTCCGGAGTCTGCACACCCACAATAAGTGCAGGTAGACATGTCTTTGAGAGTAAGCTTGAGGGGCTAATATTGTACTATGTAGAGCACGCGAGGCTGACACTGTGATGAGAGTTAATATTACGCCCGAGGGGCAGGTTACTGGTCGTTCATACTGGTTGAGAACTGATTTTACTGCTTGAGATAGCTTTATTTGTGCCTTCATGGGATTTTATGTTCTCAGTCTTTATTTATTTTTATTACTCACTAGGTCGGAGTACTCGCATTACTCCATACAACATGTGTGCAGATACATCCATAGCAAAGTTCGTTCTTATGTGCTGATTTCCTTCCAGACCAGGCGGACCAAGAGTGACAAGGTAGTTGTCGTCGTTCACAGCCCCATTTCTTCCTTATCTTCTATATTTCCATTTATCTTCGGACTATGTTCCTAGTTCTAGACTTGTGGTATTTTAGTAAACTCTGTAGTAGCTCGTGACTTGTGACACCCCAATTTTGGGCTAGTTCGGGATGGTATCCCTGTGTAATATGTTTTGATTATGCATTTATGGTTATACTATCTAGGTTTTAGACTTATTCATGTTAATAACAGTTAAAAATAAGGTGTTAATGTTCTGTTGGTTGCCCTTATCATCATGAGAGGCCCCATCACAAACTGGTGGGTTTTGGATTGTGACAAGTTGGTATCGAAGCCTAGGTTACTAGGTCTCACGAGTCATGAGCAGGTTTAGTTGAGTCTCGCAGATCGGTACGAAAAAGTCTGTATTTATCCTCGAGAGGCTGCAGAACCCTTAGGAAAATTTCATATTCTATAAATTCTTGTCTGAACTAAACTTCTATGTTCTATTCTCTCGCAGATGGCGAGCACCCACACTACAGGATGGGACGGACGACCACCAGTACCACCTACTAAGGGCACTAGAGGGTGTGGATGCGATCGTAGTCATGGTAGAGGCAGAGCCGTGATGGCAGCACCTGTTGCCCCAACTCAGGATTAGGCTCCATTCCAGCATCACCTGTTTAGGCACCGGCAATGCCCATTGTGATTCCGGGACTCCAGGAGACCTTGGATCAGATACTATCAGTTTGCACTGGCCTAGCCCAGGTAGTTTCAGTCACCACTACAGCAACTACTTCTCAGGAAGGGGGAGGCAGTCAGACTCTCGCTGCTCGCACACCTGAGCAGGTGGTACAGGGTTTACAGACATCGGGAGCAGCTCTAGCTCAGCCGGTTGTACCTGTTTAGGATTGTTTCAGCTATGCCGGACGACGAGCAGCGTCGTCTTGAGAAATTTAGTAGGCTCAACCTCCAATTTTTAGTGGTTCTTAGGGCGAGGATGCCCAGGGATTTCTTGACAAGTTTCAACATATGCTTCGGATGGCATGGATTTTGGAGTCCAACAGAGTAGTATTCATCGCATTTCAGTTCACTAGGGCTGCCTTCACATGGTGGGAGGAATATGAGCGGCGTAAGCCGGCGGGTGCAGCGCCTTTGTCATGGCAGGAGTTCTCTACTATTTTTCTGGATAAATGGGCACCACAGTCATAAAGAGAGGAGCTGCATAGGCAGTTCGAGTGGCTTTGACAGGGAGACATGACTGTGACCCAGAATGAGGCAAGATTTTCTAAGTTGGCTCGTCATGCCTCCTGGATAGTTTCGACTGATAGAGAGAGGATGAAGAGGTTAGTAGATGGACTTAACTATCACCTTCGTGTTTTAATGGCTCGAGAGAGGGTTCTGGGTATTTCCTTCGAGGATACAGTTGATATTGCTCATGATATTGAGATGGCTCATCATCGGGACTAAGAGGAGAGGGAGGCCAAGAGGAATCGAGGTTCTGCTAGCTTCAGTTGTGCTTTATATAGGGGTCAGTTCTAGTATGGCAGAGGTCATTCATTCAAGCCTCCTCAGTCAGCTCGCTCTGAGTATCGTGGGTCATCTTCCGATTGGGATCATCAGGGTTATCAGTAGAGTTAGCCAACTCTTAGCACTCTTCCGACACAAGGTTCATCACAAGCCCCATCTGTTCAGGGTTCCTCCAGACCGAGTGCATCAACCAGTCACTCTGGCAAGCGGGGTTCCCTTCAGTCATATCTTTTAGCACCCGAGAGCTGTTATGAGTGCGGAGAGTTTAGGCACATATGGAGGTAGTGTCCTCGGCTTCGTGGTAGTCAGTCTTAGCAGAGGGGTCAGCCCTCTTCTTCTGGCCCAGCTTCTTTAGCACTCGCCCCGCCAGCTAAGGGTGAGGGTCAGGCAGCTAGGGGCCGCCCCAGAGGGGGAGGCCGATCGGGTGGTGTTCAGGCTCGCTTCTATCCTCTTTAGGGCTCGTCAGATGCTATTTTTTTTGGATGTTTTTATCACAGGTATTATTCCATTCTACCATAGGGATGCCTCAATTTTATTTGATCCCGGTTCTACCTATTTCTATGTGTCTTCTTATTTTTCTCATCATTTGGGTACGACCCGGGGGTGTCTTGCTTTACATGTTCATGTATCTACCCTGGTGGGTGATACTATTTTGGTAGACCATGTGTATCAGTCATATTTAGTGACTATTGGGGGTCTGGAGACCCGAGTTGACTTGTTGTTGTTGAGCATGGTGGGTTTGATGTTATTCTGGGCATGCATTGGTTATATCAGTGCCATGCTATTCTAGACTATCATGCTAGGACAGTCACATTGGCCATACCGGGTGTTCCGAGGATTGAGTGGCATGGTATGACTGACTATGTTCCCAGTAGGGTGATTTCCTTCCTAAAGGCCCAGCGGATGGTTGGGAAAGGTTGTCTATCGTATTTGGCTTTTGTGAGAGATGTTGGAGCTGAGACTCCTAGTCTTGATTTTATTTCCGTTGTGAGAGATTTCTATGATGTGTTTACAGTAGACCTGTCGGGTATGCCGCTGGACAGAAACATAGACTTTGGTATTGATCTGGTGCCGGGCACCCAGCCAATTTCTATTCCTCTGTGTCCCATGGCACCAGCGGAGTTGAAACAACTAAAGGGTCAGCTTCAGGAACTCCTATATAAAGGGTTCATTCGTCCAAGTGTGTCACCATGGGGTGCACCGGTCCTATTTGTGAAGAAGAAAGATGGCGCAATGAGAATGTGCATTGACTACATGCAATTGAATAAAGTGACGGTGAAGAATGAGTATCCTCTACTCTGCATTGATGATTTGCTTGACCAACTCCATGGAGCGAGTTTGTTTTCCAAGATTGATCTTCATTCAGGGTATCACTAGCTGAAGATCAATGATTCAGATATTATAAAGACGACTTTTAGGAGTAGATATGGACACTATCAATTTCTTGTTTACATCTTTTGGGCTGACTAATGCCTCGGCCGCATTCATGCACTTGATATACCGGCCGATAAAGTCTGCGCACTTCATTCCAGTATGTACTACCCATTCTTCGAAGCAGCTGGCAGGGTTCTTTATCCGGGGGATTGTCCAATTGCATGGGGTTCCAGTGTCTATTATCTCATATAGGGGTACTCAGTTCACTTCTCTGTTCTGGATAGTATTTCAGCTAGAGTTGGGTACGCAGGTAGACTTGAGCACAACATTTATCCTTAGACGGACGGGCAGTCCAATCGCGTTATTTAGATATTGTAAGAATTGTTGCGTGCCTGTGTTATTGATTTGGGGGCTCATGGGATGATTTTTTGCCGCTTGCAGAGTTTGCCTACAACAATAACAACTATCAATCGAGCATTCAGATGGCTCTGTATAAGGCGTTGTATGGGATGTGGTGTAGATCTCCAGTTGGATGGTTTGAGTCTGGGGAGGCTAGGTTATTGGGGACAAAGATGGTCCAGGATGCCTTATAGAATTTGAAGGTAATTCAAGAGAGGCTTCGTATAACACAGTCACGTCAGAAGAGTTATGCGGACTAGAAGGTTCGGGATGTGTGGTAGGTGAGAAGGTCTTACTGAAGGTTTCACCCATGAAGGGCATTATGTGGTTTGAAAAGAAAGGAAATTTGAGTTCGCAGTTCATTGGACCTTTTGAGGTACATAGGAGGATTGGGGAGGTGACTTATGAGCTTACTTTTCCACCCAGCTTGTCTAGCGTGCATCCAGTATTTCATATAATTATACTCTCGAAGTATGTTGGGGACCCGTCTCATGTGTTGGACTTCAGCACGGTTCAGTTGGATGATGATTTGACATATGATGTGGAGCCAGTGACAATTTTGGATCGTCAGGTTCGAAAGTTGTGATCAAAGGATATAGCTTCAATGAAGGTGCAATGGAGAGGTTAGCCCCTGGAGGAGGCTACTTGGGAAACCGAGCCGGAGATGCGGAGCAAATATCCTCACTTGTTTGAGTCTCCATGTATGTTTCTTGACCCGCTCGAGGACGAGTGTTTGTTTTAGTTGGGGAGAATGTGATGATCCGGCCCATCGTCACATGAGTTACCGCCCGTTTTCCTACACTTAAATTTCTCTATGCTTCATTATTGGTATTTGAGGTGATCGAGTCGAATTGGATTGTTTTTAGATAGAAATGAGACACTTAGTCTCTTTAAGGAAAGCTTGTTTTGGAAAGGTCAACCAGAAGTTGACTATTTAGTTAGAGGGCTCGTATGTGATTTTTGGTGATTCGGTTAGTGATTCACGTCCAAACAACGGTCGTAGTCAATATAATCCGGTCAATTAAGTCTAGAGTCGATCCCACAGGGAATTAACCTATCAACTGCAACTTTCACAGCCCAAGAGCACTTCTGAAGTAGCTTCCCAAATTTTGAATATATTTTTGTGGGTATTTTATTATAACTAACTTTTGCAAGAATTAAAGACTTGAATGAAAGAGTTGAATGCTGTAAAGAATGAAGAGAAAGACTAAGGTATTGATTTCCCCTATTGATGGAATCCCTTATGTTATGCTCGTACAAATTGTCAATATTATTTTATCAATCATGAACACTATTTTTATTGTAATTCTCTCCTGAGCAACGACAATAATTTACTAGTGCACTCTCCCGAGCTATCCTAGCTAGCTTTAATTTGAATAGTTCACTTTAGATTACACCCAAAGTTTCGTTATTCCTAATCCCACCTTTACGCCTAAAATTATAGATTCCTCCAATAATCTAGGTGTGGTGTTGTTCAACAATATACCTAAATCTGTACTATTTTCCAAGTTATGCACACTAAATAGGCACAGCTAATTGAGAGCTCTATCAATTAACTACAATAAGAACGAAGTTGAACAAATAGAAATCTAGCTAACAATTTGTAATCACATAACCTAGAAGTTCATCACTCAATAGGTTCCATCAAAACCTTAGATAAAGAATTAGCTACTCATAATCAAAGAAACAAGAATAATAATTGAATTCACAATCAAAGATTCAATGTAAAAAAAAGAAAGATGTTGAGAGAGTTCTCTCTTACAAGTTTTCTTGCAAAAGTAAAGAATAATACATTACTTGCCTCTCTTGGGCGAATCCTATAATTATATAGAGGGTTTTGGTTACAAAAATTACATATTGACAAGTTTATCCTTCAGAAATTCGACGTTGCCCGCGGTCCTCTGAATCTGTTGAGGTTCCGCGAGCCCCTTCAACCGTGGTTCATCCGCGGTCGCAGATGGACCGCAGATGAACAGTGTCGCGGATTCTTCTTCCTATTTTTTTAATGCAAACTTCACTCTTGCTCTACACTTGACCTTTTTACCATCTTATGACTCCAAAATTGCTCTTTTAGTCTCCAATGGCTCATGTGTACCTATAACACACCATAAACACTAATAAAAGCATTTTGTCATCATAAACAATATCAAATCAACAATAAAGCGTGATTATTTAGGACATAATTATAGTCAAATTCACCTATTATCAATACCCCACACTTAAACCTTTTCTCTTCCTCGAGCAACCTTAATCACACTTTAGGCTAATTTTATTAATGTCTCCCCCAAATTATGTCACAAAAGCTATCTTTCATGATTAACCTAAGACATGCACAATCCTTACCTAACCGTAAACTCAAATGCCAGCACATTATTTCTTACTCTAGTTATTATCACAAACTTGCAAATTTACCTTTTTCTTCCTGAGTTACATGCCCTCACACAATTTATTGAGAGAAGTTCCCACACATAAACAATTTAGAACATGAAACATATAGATATAGGAAAAATTCACTCACTCTCAACAAAGAACATTCATACGCATACAAATACACCATAGTCTTGCCCCTAGCGTAATACTCCACTAATCGAGTTATTCAATCACAGATCAAGAGGTCTTTAAGGGTTGTAATGTTGGCTAAGGGACGGGTAGGATACTTTTGATTATAGTGGCTAACCTCCCTAAGTACTTTCTTTCTTTTTCACAACTTCCCTTTTTGGCTTTCTCCTTATGTCTCCCCTAAACATTCCTTCACCTTTATTTACTTTTAATCCCCAATTTTCTTTTATTGGTGTAACTAGCCTTTCTCTTTTACATATATACATTGATATATTTGTTTTTTTTTGTTTTTTTTTCATCAAAGCATGTAGCATTTACAGTATTTTGCCAGTTCACCATTTTCTACCATTCATTCTTGATTTTTCCTTTTTCAACTTCCCTTCACCCCACACTTAGACTTTTGCATATTCATTACAACACAAGTGCTTCTAGGAGGTAAAGTAGAACAATATATGATTTCGATTTTTCATCAAAATTCAAGGGTTATCAAAGAATAGGCTTTAAGCTCAAAGGGGTTAACTAGGATATTATGTAAAGGTGAATTCATAGATTATTGATTTATGAAGAAATGCCTCTATCATCTCTACAACCAAACAACTTCTATTTCGCTTTGCAAACACATATGGCAAGTTCTAGGTATCATGTAAAACATATAATGTAGGTAAAATCTCACACACACTAAGCATGTAACTCATTTAGAATGAGGTTCATCTACAAAATCCTATCAATGTTCAAGCAAGCTGTATTATGCAATTTAAGGCATATCCTAGAATCTACAGTCAAGCTTAGATCATACATTCTCAAGTTCATTTAGTTTTGCTAATGTGCATAATTGGGGTTACATGTTAACCTTTGCCCTAAAAATGAAAAATCTACCTAACCCGGTTCAATAGAAACCCTTGGAAAAGAACCGTGGTCAAAAGAAAAACCAAGGGGGAGGTGATACTTGTCCAAATAGTCCGTCATCAGGAAGAGTCCTCTACTCATATTTTTGGATTTTTCAAATTTTTGATTGTTTTTTTGTGTTTTTATTCCGACTTAGACCCTTAAGAAACCCGTCACCAAGTGTCCATCATCGGGCCAACCCAGCTAATATAATTTACAACTACAACTACTATGTACAACATACAATACAAGATAAGTCTCCCACCCCACACTTAAGATCATGACATATCCTCATGGCATAATAATCAATGTACAACACAGAAGGGTGAGAAACCTTACCTGGGACCTACCCCGTGTCTAGCAACTTTATCACTTTCTTTTTCACCAGATCGTTCATATTCGGGTTCAGCCTTCTTATTGTTTCCTGGAGGGTTTGTGTCCCTCTTCCAGGAGAATCTTGCGCATGTAGTATGTGAGGCTGATCCCCTTTATGTCTGCCATGGTCCAACCAATGGCAGTTTTACATTCCTTGAGTACCTGTAATAGCTTTTGATCCTGCACATCTAGAAAACCAGATGAGATAATAACAGGTAACGTGGAGTTAGGGCCTAGAAATCCATACCTGAGATGAGCTGGTAGTGGCTTAAGCTCCAGCTTTGGTGGCTCTTCAATGGATGGTTTTGCTGGAGGGATCTCTCTCTTTTCTATGTGTAGAGGTTCAAACTCCAAATCTCTATCCCAAAACCCCTTACCTTCCAATGATAGCACCCACTCTGCCAGGCTTTCACCGTTTACCTCTTCTAAGTTTATCAGGCATGCCTGAAGTGGATCTTCAGCTGTCAATTCTATATCATTTGTCTCCACTATCACATCTAACGCATCAATGAGAGAGCAATTCGCGAACTCACTAGGGCGCCTCATGGATTTTTGCACATTGAATATGATCTCCTCATCATTCAACCTCATCTTGAGTTCCCCAGTCTCACAATCAATCAATGCTCTCCCTGTGGCTAGGAATGGTCTTCCTAAGATTATAGGAATCTCCCCGTCCACCTTGCAGTCTAGAATCACAAAATGAGCGGGAAACACAAATTTCCCCCACCTGAATGAGCACATCATCCACTATTCCGAATGGACGCTTAACCGTCCTGTCAGCAAGCTGTAATAACATAGAAGTAGGCCTGGCTCTCCCGATGTCCAGCCTCTTATAAATCACCAGGCATAAGATTTATGATTGCCCCCAAATCACATAATGCCTTAGAAAAGGCAAAGTTTCCTATAGTGCATGGAATGGTGAAGCTACCTGGGTCGGATAGCTTCTTAGCTATGGGTATAGAGACCACTGCACTACATGTCTGTGTAAGATTTATGGTGGCCAAGCCTTGGAAATCAAATTTCCGCGACATCAAATCTTTCATCATCTTAGCATACCCAGGCATTTCTTTGAAAGCTTCAATTAAGGGAATGTTTACCTGGATTGCTTGAGCATCTAGAAGAATATCTTGTATTGCTCCTCTTTCTAGTGCTTGTCCAACATTTAGGGGAATGGGGTTGGATGCCTCTTCTTCCCAATCACTTGGGATTTTTCTTTCTCTATAACCTGTTCCACAATCGGCTGCTCTACCGGTTCAGCTACTTTCTCCGTTCCCTACTGCCCATCATTACTTTCAGCTACTAGCTGGACTGTAACTTCTGTCAACCCGGTAGACTCATCCAGATCAATGGGTACTGGAGTGAGTGTCTCAGCCTGCAAAGTGCCTTTATCTATTTCTTGCTCAGCATCAATGTCACGACCCCAAATCTGGTCGTGATGGCGCCCAACACATTGCTAAGCCAGCCTGACCAATCACTAATATCGACAGAGCTGGAAGCTCACTTTATCTCATTTAATTATATCAAAACATGAAGCAATAGTGATACATATATCGAAAACGGGGGACCAAGTCCCAAAATATACCAACTCCCATAGACCGAAGGGTCAAGAGTCATGAGCCTCTACTAAACATGAGTGTATAAAGGTTTACAAGATACCAAGTGCGGAAAGAAATGTCAATACAGAATCAAGAGACAGTAGGAAGGAATATCGGGTCTTGCGGACTCTGCAGCTACCTCGTATATCCCACAAACTTCGCCTCGCACAGCTACTGGATCACTGCTGAGAGGTACCTGGATCTGCACACAAGGTGCAGGGAGTAAAATGAGTACTGCCAGACTTAGTGGTAATAAACAAGGGTAAGACAACGCAGATAAGAAATCCGCAATAAAGCACTATGTAAAGCTGTAATCGAATACCCTGTCACAGAATCCATATCAACTGTACCTGTACCAATAAGTACCAGCAAAACAGTATAACGACTAGCAGATGTAGCTAAATGCAATGCAATGCATGATATGACCGCTACGGCGCGTAGCCCGATCCAATTTGGGTACCCATGCTCACTGTGGGGATTCAGACTCCGGAGGGGCTCCTACAGCCCAAGCACAATATCACTGCGGCATGCAGTCCGATCCAACATATGTACCGCTGCGGCGCGCAGCCCGATCCACTACCAGTCAGCTAATATGCAAATACAGCCTCGCAGGCTCAAAAGTAGATTTGAAAACATCTTTTTTTTTAGTTGTTAAACAGTAATACCAAGTTCCAGAGATTGGAAATAGCATGATAACAGAAATAGCTACGGATCGGTAGTAACTAACATGTCAATATGATAAGACAATGATAACGATCCTCGCGGGATCCAATAACCGGCTCACGGCCCACAAGTATACTCAACCGCCCAAGAAGGGGGTTCCTCGGCTCAAGAGTGGCCAATATCACAATATATAGTATGCAACCATCCGGGATGGAGGTTCGACGGCTCAAGAATAGCCTAATATCATAACACAGTATCAGCAAGTCGGACTAAGCCATAGTCCCCAATCACAATCGACCATGCACTCACATGACAGTACGTGTCTCACCGCTATACAGCGTCACAAAGTGGTATACCGGGGTTTCGAACCCGCTGGTCATCACTCACATCTATTACTCACCTCAATACAGCTCGATGACTAGTCCGCGATGCCCTTGCCACGAGAATCAAGCTCCGCACGCATAGAATCTGATCAAATACAGTAGAAATATAATAAATTAGGCCAATGGGATGACACCCAATCAATACAACTCAATTTACATCAAAATCCCCAAAGTTGTCAAAACCCAACTTCCGGTACGCTTGTCGAAAAATTACAAAAGTCACATATTCGAAACCCTCATCTCGATATGAGTCTAAGCATATCAATTTACCAAATTCGGACTCCATTTGCCCATTCAAAACCTTGATTTTCTAAAGTTCAAGCCTAGGGTTAAATCTTCCATGAATCACCCCAAATTCTTCCATTTTCATGATATAATTGCATAATATTATCAATACTAATCATAGTTTAAGTCCATAGTTGATTACCTGATTATTTCGCTTGAGTTTCTCTTCAAAATCGCCCAAATCGCCTCCTTAAGCCGAGACCCAAATGTGAAATGTTTTCTGAAATTTTCTAACTTCTGATACACTTAACTCAGTGCGATTTTCGCTTCTGCGGACCATTTTCGCCCCTGCGAAACCGCTTCTGCGACCAAATGGTCGCTTCTGTGAACCCAAGCCTACTTGGCCATTTCCGCACCTGCGATCCCATGGACCGCTCCTGCGGGTCCGCTTCTGCAGAAAGTCTTCCGCTCCTGCGGACTCGCCTATGCGATCAACCACCCGCTCCTGCGGACTTCCCCATCACGCCTCAAGACCGCTTCTGCGATCGCCCTCTCGCACCAGCGAAGCCGCCCCTGCGGGCCAGGCTCCGCTTCAGCGGTCGACTCCGCTTCTGCGCCTCATTGTCCGCTCCTGCGGAGTTGCTCCTGCGCTCCCATTTCCGCAGGAGCGAAAACAACAGAACCAGTGCACCAGGTCTGCAATTTTTCCATAATTTCTCTCGTTTATCCATCCGAAAACACCCCGAGGCCCCCGGGACCTCATCCAAACACACCAACGCATCCTAATACCTTATTCAAACTTGTTCCAATCCTCAAAACACGTCTAACAACATCAAAACCCATAATTCACATCGAATTCAAGCCTAAATTCCTTACACATTCCGAATTACACAATCAATCAAAAACCCGACCAAATGACGTCCGAATGACCTAAAAATTTGCGGACATATCCAAAATTACATAACGAAGCTACAGGAATTGTCTAAATTCCATTCCAACTCCCGGATCAAAATTTCACCTACCGTTCGGATTTCGCCAAAATTCAACCTTAGCCAATTCAAGCCTATTTCTACACCGGACCTCCAAATACAATTCCGATTGCTCCCCTAAGTCACAAATCACCTCCTGGAACTAACCGAATCATCAGAATTCAATTCCGAGCCCTCTAACCAAATAGTCAACTCTGGGTTGACTTTCCTTATTTAAGTTTCCTTCAAAAAGGCTATATACCTCATTTTCAATCCAAATCACTCCTAACTCACCCGATAGACTCTAACACTGATATAAAATCATAAAACATGTAATTACAACATAACGGGGTGGTAATTCCCGTGACGACGGGCCGGGTCGTCACATCCTCCCCAACTTAAACAAACGCTCGTCCTCGAGCGTACCAGAGTGGTACTAGAAGCAACTCAATAGCTGAATGACCTTACCAAGCATATATTCGGGGTGATACCACGTCACCCTATCTATCATAAGTCCGACAATACGATATAGCTGAAATTTCACAGACCATCTGAACCATAAACCACATTGTACTTTCCGAAATCATATACCAATTGCTAATCTCATGCCTATACTCAAGATACACTAGAATCCACTGCAATAAGCCTTACTCACCGCTCCGGGTGAGGTCACATGATGTATCAAACAACCCAGTCACTCGAGATGATAGTCTCTAATCACAACAATTTCCCACGATAACCAAATACCAACTGAAAAACCTTTTTCATTAGCTAAAGTCTTATTCCAATACTTTCATATACTGCCCATGGCAACCGAACACGTGATATATCGAACCCACCTCTCAGGTCACCCATTTATGAATCCATTTCCCTTTTTAACTGATACCATAATAGATTTCGGAGCTGAACCTCGATATTACCTTTCTAACCAGCTAAAATCACATATGTTAGCTCTCCATAATGACTCAAATGATCATTTCGATTATAACACACCGCACTGGTGATATGTCACCTCAACACCAGCCTAAGCCACGACGACCATAACACAGGCTCCAATAGAGACATCCGAACATACTCAAATCATGACAACTGTCTTCAACAAGAGAGTTGTAATTCAATTACTTTGTGCCATCATAACATAGAACTGAGATCGCGTCCCGCGTTATAGAAATAGAGTACATGACTCCTTCTTGAAAGGTCATAACATTACGTGGCCTTGCCACGATTCATGATTCTATCCAAACACTATTACTCATGAAGCACTTCAAGTTACTAAGCTCAAAATGGTTAGCCACGCACAGATCTAGGTCTTGGACCCAAGCAATCAACCTCACCCACGGTGAAACAATTAACGTATGCAATCAAATCCTGAAAGGACACAACTGATGTTCCATTTGCCAGGCAATACTCAATACGTACTTTTCCTCAGAAGCCAGGAAGTATTGTATACCAGGTAACATATAACTAACTTTATTTTCACATTACACTGTTGCGGCATGCAACCCGCTCCAGTGACATACCCGTGGCAGCGTGCCACCCGATCCAAATAACAGTACCTGTGGCGGCGTGCCACCCGATCCATATAGAACCCTCGCCAAAAAAATGCGCGTCGAGTCAAGTTGCTCATTATGGTAAACATATATAGCCTCAAGTTCGGCCACAAGAAACGTATCCGACAAAGTTACTTAATACCAGAACCAGATCAACGATAGAAACATCTGCACTGATATCTGCCACGAAGGCCCAACCGACAAAGCAATACCCATCAGCCGTCCGCTGGTTCTGAGGTACAACTACCCCGCTGGAGCATACTCTGATGAACTCTGCTACATAATTTGTGCCATGCCATCATAGTCTATATCACATTAGTCTAGACAACCTGGCCCAATGACGACCAGTCAGCAATCAAGTATCATAATCCAAATTTGTCATATCAAGTTGAGAAAGAAAGCCACTAGAGCTTCTGATTTTCGATAATCACAAAACGGTGTCGATACACATGATATACAACCACTGCATAGGCGGACTAACGAGAACTTCAAGTCTCCAACACATATATAACACATGAATCACAATGCTTGATCCCGTACTTCACTGTACAAATACATAACGCACATCAAGTGTCTATTCATACCACGAAAGCCATTCAGAAATTTCACTATGCCATCAACGACTCGGTTATTATAGTCGATCCAACAAGAGAATACCACCATACCACTGGATATTATCAGTTTACATTACCTTGTCCTTTTGGACCATATACCTTGCCAAATTACTAGAATAGCAGTACCATTTTCTTTAATCACCAGAAAGATCGATTCTTTAAATCACATGCAGCCTGCCCACGCTGCTAAATAATTTTAATGACTCCCCATATATTATGAACTGATCACAAAACCTTGAATATGCCATTATCAACTTTTCCATAACACATCGCATATACAATACCATACTAAGATAACATGGAAATTCTTATCTCATTCCTACGCCGCAAACATCGACACACTCAACTAGTCAAGGACTTTCATGATCCCATATAGAGAAAACTCATTACACCTTCCAAGCTTTGCATACCAACAGGAAATACACTCATTTTCAAACTACGGTAAAGCACTTCACCAACTCTTTCTCCTAATTACATTGCATAAATTAAACTGCCAGGACTGAGTCCTTATTCCCATGTCGAGTTACGCAACTGCCAGCACTCAAAAGCTTTATTGCACAATATCTGCGAGACTCATTACTCCAAACATATACCAGGAATTAATCGTATTCCTTCTCATACCGTTTCGGTTTATTAAAAAGTTGCTCCATCTACTCAGTTTCTTTTCTGATCCATCTTTAACTTAGTATTAGCCTTTACTGTAGCACTATCATAACTCAACTCATGTTACCACACGAGACTCATATATAAGACCACACGGTCTAAAACCCATAGGCCACTCTCAATGTTTCCCAGGAGTACCACATTCTACAATACTTGTTTTGAAGAACTTCATGCGATTTTTGAATTCGTTATCATTATCTTACCATACAGTTACATAGAATCTCATCATTCACATAATATAACACAAGTCTTGATCTCTTCTAACGAAATCAACGTCTTTAGCCACATCCACAATCTTAAGACACCTGACTGTTACAAGTAAAATCTTAAACACCGTAAAACAAATTCTCGGGTGTCATTCACCCTCATTCAGCTGTAATTCAACTGTCTTATTGAACAGAACCACTCGTGCCTTGCTAGAACTCTGACACCGCAGAATATGATCACATACAACTACAATTATCTATCTTTCTTTTCTATACACCGAACATTCTTTACCAACACAAGTTCACAACATCCTAGTATTTCTTCAAATCTACGAAGCACCATAAGCCTTTATCAAAATTTCCCAACATACCTAGAGACAGAGCCAACACAGAACACGACAGTGCAATCAGTTAATCAATAACAACCTCCCCAACTTAGCTCGGAGTCATACATCAAAGCACTTTTAGCCACTCATAGCCTTCTTACTCAAATGATTCCACAATGTTATGGTGAGATTAAACTCAAGTCATTTACAAGCTTGACAAAGACTCGAATCAGTAGAGACCTTAACCCTTCTGCAATTCTTGCATTTATACACACACCACAGTTAAGCCTACTCTCTTTAGGTGACAGAAATATTTTCTAAGTCCCAAATTTTTTTAAAAAAAAAAAATTTCGGCAGAGTTTCCTTTGTAAATTGGCCTATACACCTGCCAGAGAATCACCAAACCATTCTAACAATACATCCACAACTCAACAAGACATCACAATGCATTTCCACAATATTAAATCTCAATACTATACGAATCATATTATCACAATTTATACCTGAACATGTGCTACACCTGCTCGCATCAATCTAGTATTTCAGTACAACACCTTCCACCAGGATATACACAGCATAATCACTTTAGTCTCCCTGAGTTTAAACTCGTTCCACTACACATAAGGCACTTTACCTTCCAATTACGAGATATGATAATTATTCACCACGCCCATAGCTCAGGGCTACACAACATATTAGACAAGAGTCGAACAATTAACAGTTCATACATTAGTAAGCCTCACTAAAACTCTACAGATCGGCACAAGGCTCCAAACATGGCTACCAGCCCAAATACATAGATATAAGCCAGTCTCAGTCATTATACACAGTAATCTATCAATCGGGAAGGATCAAGTCCAAATCCCCAGTCACAATACCACCACACTCGTCACATGACGCATGTTCCATCTCAGCACAGCACTGTATAGTGCAAATACGGGGTTTCAAACCCTCAATACATTATCTATTGCCACCACTCACCAAATCAGCACCTCGATGCTCAAGTCATAAACAAGGTCCAGCCTTAAGTCATCCTGACTGGCCCAACATGAACTCACAGAGATTATATCTCGCCCCTCATTTGAGGAAATCACAAGCCATAAGGCAATTACATTACTGAGCGCTAGATGCGTACACAGACGTGTGGAAGGAATTTCAAAAATTAAATCTCAAGCTGAATCAAGTACGCACAATAAGAATTCCAAGAAATGTGAAGTGTTTCCTAAAGGTTCGTAGCCTCCCGAGGATAAGTACAGGCGTCCCCGTACCGATCCACAAGACTCTACCAACCGGCTCAAGACTCATGAGGCCTAGTAAACCTAGGCTCTGATACCAACTTGTCACGACCCCAAATCCGTTCGTGATGGCGCCCAACGCATTGCTAAGCCAGCCTGACCAATCACTAATATCGACGGAGCTGGAAGCTCACTTTATCCCATTTAATTATATCAAAACATGAAGCAATAGTGATACATATATCGAAAACGGGGTACCAAGTCCCAAAATATACCAACTCCCACAGACCGAAGGGTCAAGAGTCATGAGCCTCTACTGAACATAAGTGTATAAAGGTTTACAAGATACCAAGTGCAGAAAGAAATGTCAATACAGAATCAAAAGACAGTAAGAAGGAATATCGGGTCCTGCGGACTCTGCAGCTACCTCGAATATCCTACTGATGTCGCCTCACACAGCTACTGGATCACTGCTGGGAGGTACCTGGATCTGCACACAAGGTGCAGAGAGTAAAATGAGTACTGCCAGACTCAGTGGTAATAAACAAAGGTAAGACAGCGCAGATAAGAAATCCGCAATAAAGCACTATGTAAAGCTGTAATCAAATACCCTGTCACAGAATCAATATCAACTGTACCCGTACCAACAAGTACCAGCAAAATTGTATAACAGCTAGCAGATGTAGCTAAATGTAATGCAATGCATGATATGACCGTTACGACGCGTAGCCCGATCCAATTTGGGTACCCGTGCTCACTGTGGGGGTTCAGACTCCGGAGGGGCTCCTACAGCCCAAGCACAATATCACTGCGGTGTGTAGTCCGATCCAACATATGTACCGCTGCGGCGCGCAGCCCAATCCACTACTAGTCAGCTAATATGCAAATACAGCCTCGCAGGCTCAAAAGTAGTTTTGAAAACCTTTTTATCATTTTTCAGTTGCAAAATAGTAATACCAAGTTCCAGAGATTGGAAATAGCATGATAACAGAAATAGCTACGGACTGGTAGTAACTAATATATCAATATGATAAGACAATGATAACGATCCTCGCGGGATCCAATAACTGGCTCACGGCCCACAAGTATACTCAACCGCCCTAGAAGGGGGTTCCTCGGCTCAAGAAAGGCCAATATCACAATATATAGTATGCAACCATCCGGGATGGAGGTTCGACGGCTCAAGAATAGCCTAATATCATAACACAGTATCAGCAAGTCGGACTAAGCCATACTCCCCAATCACAATCGACCCCGCACTCACATGAGAGTACGTGTCTCGCTGCTATACAGCGTCACAAAGTGGTATACCGGGGTTTCGAACCCGCTGGTCATCACCCATATCTATTACTCACCTCAATACAGCTCGACGACTAGTCTGCGATGGCCTTGCCACGAGAATCAAGCTCCGCACGCATAGAATCTGATCAAATACATTAGAAATACAATAAATTAGGCCAATGGGATGACACCCAATCAATACAACTCAATTTACATCAAAATCCCCAAAGTTGTCAAAACCCAACTTCTGGTACGCTTGTCGAAAAATTACAAAAGTCACATATTCGGAACCCTCATCTCGATACGAGTCTAAGCATATCAATTTACCAAATTCGGACTCTATTTGCCATTCAAAACCTTGATTTTCTAAAGTTCAAGCCTAGGGTTAAATCTTCCATGAATCACCCCAAATTCCTCCATTTTCATGATATAATTGCATAATATTATCAATACTAATCATAGTTTAAGTCCATAGTTGATTACCCGATGATTTCCCTTGAGTTTCTCTTCAAAATCGCCCAAATCGCCTCCTTAAGCCGAGACCCAAATGTGAAATGTTTTCTAAAATTTTCTAACTTCTGATACACTTTACTCACTGCGATTTTCGCTTCTGCGGACCATTTTCGCCCCTGCGAAACCGCTTCTGCGACCAAATGGTCGCTTCTGCGAACCCAGGCCTACTTGGCCATTTCCGCACCTGCGATCCCATTGACCGCTCCTGCGGGTCCGCTTCTGCGGAAAGTCTTCCGCTCCTGCGGAATGTTCCGCTTTTGCGACCAAGAGTTCGCTCCTGCGGACTCGCCTATGCGATCAACCACCCGCTTCTGCGGACTTCCCTATCACGCCTCAAGACCGCTTCTGCGATCGACCTCTCGCACCAGCGAAGCCGCCCCTGCGGACCAGGATCCGCTTCAGCGGTCGACTCCGCTTCTGCGCCTCGTTGTCCGCTCCTGCGGAGTCGCTCCTGCGCTCCCATTTCCGCAGGAGCGAAAACAACAGAACCAGTACACCAGGTCTGCAATTTTTCCATATTTTCTCTCGTTTATCCATCCGAAAACACCCCGAGGCCCCCGGGACCTCATCCAAACACACCAACACATCCTAATACCTTATTCGAACTTGTTATAATCCTCAAAACACGTCTAACAACATCAAAACCCATAATTCACATCGAATTCAAGCCTAAATTCCTTAAAACATTCCGAATTACACAATCAATCAAAAACCCGACCAAACGACGTCCGAATGACCTGAAAATTTGCGGACATATCCAAAATCACATAACGAAGCCACAGGAATTGTCGTAATTCCATTCCGACCCCCGGATCAAAATTTCACCTACCGTTCGGATTTCGCCAAAATTCAACCTTAGCCAATTCAAGCCTATTTCTACACCGGACCTCCAAATTCAATTCCTGATTGCTCCCCTAAGTCACAAATCACCACCCGGAACTAACCGAATCATTAGAATTCAATTCCGAGCCCTCTAACCAAATAGTCAACTCCAGGTTGACTTTCCTTATTCAAGTTTCCTTCAAAAAGGCTATATGCCTCATTTTCAATCCAAATCACTCCTAACTCACCCGATAGACTCTAACACTGATATAAAATCATAAAATATGTAATTACAACATAACAGGGTGGTAATTCCCGTGACGACGGGCCGGGTCATCACAATCAAGATCTCTTCCACTTCTTAGACTAACTGCCATCAACTGCTTTGGGATGTGATCCTTTGGGTTTATTTGTGTATCTGCAGGCAATGTCCCTTGAGGACGATTGTTAAGTGATATAGCAATCTGGCCCACCTGTATTTCAATATTCTTGATAGCTGCGTCATGTGCATCTATCCTCTCATTGGTTTTGGCATGTGACCCAATTACCTGTTGCATCATAGCTTTCAACTCTGTGAACCCATCGTCATGTCTACCCTCATGTTGTGGTGGAGGTGGATGATACCCCTGCTGCTGATTGTTGAAGTTCTGAGGTCTAGGATATGGAGTCATGTTGTTTGGTGGCCTCATACCTGCTGCATTGTACTGTAGTTGAGGAGGCATGTACTGTTGTGGATCCTGCTGACCCCAACTCTGGTTACCTTGTCGCTTCCTCCATAATTAGCCACATAATTCTTGTCTTCATGCTGATGATGATGTTCTTGGTTTGCAGCCCATGGATTACCTATGGGTTGGCTAATGCAAGATGTGCATAAACCACCATTGGTAGTGTCTACAATGTGAACTTGCTGCTTGACCCCATATTATTCCACGTTCATCGTTAGGATGCTCATTTGTGTAAGTAAAGTTGCCATGTTCTCCTCCATAGTGTTGGAAGGATTCAGAGGTACAGAGTTTACCACTGGAGTAATAGGAGCATTCCTGGTAGTCCACCCGGAGTTTTGAGCCATCTTGTCAAGCAAATTCTGGCCTTCTCTCTAGGTCTTGCTCAGAAAAGCCCCACCTGCTGAGGTATCTACTATATTCTTCATACTGTCTGAAAGACCCATGTAGAACCTTTGACCCAATATCTGTTCAGGAACCCCATGGTGAGGACACATAACCAGCATACCTTTGAATTTGCCCCAAGTTTCATGTAATGTCTCCATTGGTTTCTACTTGAAGCTCACAATCTCATCAATTTGATGAGCTGTCTTGTTAGGTGGATGAAACTTGTTGTGGAATTGCTTGACTAACTCAGCCCATGTTGCAATAGAGTTTATGGGGAGTGAGTTTAGCCATACCTGCGCAGCCCTTGTAACTAAGAACAGAAATAGCAATAGTCTGATGGCTTCTGGTGTCACATTTGGTTGCCTCTGCGTCTTGCATATAGAGAGAAAGTTCTTCGGGTGCTGTTGTGGATCTTCAACCTGAGTCCCAGAGAATAATCCCTTGTTTTGCAACAAGTGTAGCATGTTGTTAGTAATCTGGAAAGACTCAGCTTGAATCGCTGGCACAATAATGCCAGTTGCAACATTATCCGCTGTTGGTTGTGCCCAGTCATATAGTGCACCTTCCTATGCCTCCTGTGTGTTCAACCTAGCTTGCTGGTTTGGATCGTTCACGTCTCCCATGTCGAAATCTAGTTTAATGGGTTGCTGAGATTGCTAAAGTTGTTTGGTTGCCCTGTTACGTGCCCGGAAATTTTGCTCTGGGTCTGAGAGTCCTTCAATTAGTTCTTCAGTCCTTGCAGATTTCCTAGGCATGCACCTGAGTACCCAATTCAACAACCGCAAAAAATTTCAATGTAAAGTGTAGAAAGAACCTGACTACACAAGAATCTTGTAGTTCTGTCAATGGCAATTGATAATTCCGTTAATTCCCCGGCAACGACGCCAAAATTGATTCATGTCCAAACAACGGTCGTAGTCAATATAATCTGGTCAATTAAGTCCAGAGTCGATCCCACGGGCAATTAACCTATCAACTGCAACTTCCACGGCCCAAGAACACTTCTGAAGTAGCTTCCCAAACTTTGAATATACTTTTGTGGGTATTTTCTAATAACTAACTTTTGCAAGAATTAAAGACTTGAATGAAAGAGTTGAATGTTGTAAAGAATGAAGAGAAAGACTAAGGTATTGATTCCCCTTATTGATGGAATCCCTTCTCTTTATGCTCATACAAATTGTCAATATTATTCTATCAATCATGAACACTATTTTTATCGTAATTCTCTCCCGAGCAACTACAATAATTTACTAGTGCTCTCTCCCGAGCTGCCCTAGCTAGCTTTAATTTGAATAGTTCACTTTAGATTGCACCCAAAGTTTCGTTATTCCTAATCCCACCTTTACGCCTAAAATTATAGATTCCACCAATAATCTAGGTGTGGTGTTGTTCAACAATATACCTAAATCTGCACTCTTTTCCAAGTTATGCACACTAAATAGGCACAACTAATTGAGAGCTCTATCAATTAACTACAACAAGAATGAAGTTGAACAAATAGAAATCTAGCTAACAATTTGTAATCACATAACCTAGAAGTTCATCACTCAATAGGTTCCATCAACACCTTAGATAAAGAATTAGCTACTCATAATCAAAGAAACAAGAATAATAATTCAAATCATAATCAAAAATTCAATGTAAAAGAAAGAAAGATGTTGGGAGAGTTCTCTCTTACTAGTTTTCTTGCAAAAGTAAAGAATAATATAATACTTGCCTCTCTTGGGCAAATCCTATAATTATATAGAGGATTTTGGTTACAAAAATTACATATTGGCAAGTTCATCCTTCAGAAATTCGGCGTCGCCCGCGGTCCGTCCGCAGTCGCAGATGGACCGTGGAAAATCAAGTCCTCTGAATCTGTTGAGGTTCCGTGAGCCCCTTCAACCGCGGTTCGTCCGCGGTCACGGATGGACCGCGGATGAACAGTGTCGCGGATTCTTCTTCCTATTTTTTTTAATGCAAACTTCACTCTTTCTCTACACTTGGCCTTCGTACCATCTTATGACTCCAAAATTGCTCTTTTAGTCTCCAATGGCTCATATATACCTATAACACACCAAAAACACTAATAGAAGCATTTTTTTCATCATAAACAATATAAAATCAATAATAAAGTGTGATTATTTAGGGCATAATTATTGTAAAATTCACCTATTATCAGTTAGCTTCAGGGGATAATTTGTGACTTAGGAGCGTGATTAGAAGTGATTTTGGAGGTCCGATGTAGAATTAGGCTTGAATTGGCGAAGTTAGTATTTTGGCGAATTTCGGTTGATAGGTGAGATTTTAATCTGAGGGTTGGAATGGAATTTCGAGAGTTTTTGTAGATTCGTAAGGTGATTTTGAATTTGTGTGCCAAATTTCAGGTCATTCGGAGGTATTTTGGACGAGTTTTTGATCAAATGCGTATTTCGGGAGTGTTTAAGAAACTTAGGCTTGAATTCGATGTAATTCGATGATTTTGGTGTTAGTTGAGGTGTTTTGATGATTAGAACAAGTTTTAATAATATTTTAAGATGTGTTGGTACCTTTGGTTGAGGTCCTGGGGGCCTCGGGGTGATTTTGGATAGCTAACGGGATGAAATTCAAGTTGAGGAAATGGCAGATTTTGCTGGTATCTAGAATGCTCGCTTCTACGAAATGGACCGTGGAAGTGGTTCTGCAGAAGCGTAATCTTGGTCGCAAAAGCCGTCTGGAGCTGAGTTGGGTAGTTTCGCAGAAGCAGAACACATTTTGCTTAAGCGAGTTCGCAGAAGCGGACAGGCGGTCGTAGAAGCGGGTTTGGCGTGGAGGTGAGGTTCCGCAGACGCAGAAATTTGTGTCGCAGAAGCGGCCCTTGAGTTTTAATGAAATTCTGCATAAGCGGACAAAAACCACAGAAGCGGTTGCGCGGAAGCGGGTGTGGGGACTGTAGAAGCGGAAACCCCTGAAGCCAGTAGGAGTTTTATATTCATTTTTATTCCGTGAGGGTTATGTTATTTCCACCATTTTTAAGCGAGCTTGAAAGCTATTGGACGGTTTGAAGGGGGATTTCGACTAGGTGTGATTGGAGGTAAGTCCCTTGGCCTAAATACGTGAAATTATGATAGATTCAACATGAAAATATGTTGAAATTTATCAAAAGAGAGTGAAGATAGGGCTTGCGAACTTGGGGATTTAAAAATTGATAATTGAAGGGCCAATTGGACTCCGATTTTGGTAAACTTGATATGTATAGACCCGTGGATACATGAGGAATCCGGTGAGGTGAATTTTGTAATTTTATAAGAAGGGGCTCGGGGCTCGGGTTTTGCCAACTTCATTATTTTTTATATTTTTCGAGTCTCTTAGCCTATTGTGACGTATTCCTTGTGTTCTTCGGTCAGATTTGACGCACGAGGAGGTCGATTCAAGAGGAAAGAGAATATCGAGATAGACTTTTGACCGGCTAGAGGTGCGTAATGACTTTAAATGATGTCCTGAGGGTTTGAGACCCCAGATTTGCACAACTTGGTGTTGTGTTGAGATGAGACACGCGTTCAATGATGAGCGCGAGGTCATTTACTATTGGGGATTGCGACTTAGTCTAGTCCGGATGATATTTTACCGCGTATTAGCTATGAATTATTGTTTTTCACTATGATTTGGGATTATTTCCATATTTTGGAATTATTGTCGAGTGTTTGCACTCCTTATGGGCTATCATCACTATTTTCCTCACTATTTGAACTCAGTCTATTTGAATTACACGGTTTATGAACTCAGTTATATTTTACTAAAACTTGGAGTTTTAACTGATATTTGAACTATTATTGAGCTGAGTATTATTGTTTTACTGATTCCCGATGAGCTTTTGACTATTTTGGACTGATTGAGGCCAAGGGCCATGTGTAAGGATATGATGAGTGATGTGAGGCGGCTTTCACGCCTTGAGTGTTATGTGAAGAGGCTTTTAGGCCTCGAGCGATATGTGAGGAGGCTTTCAGGCCTCGAGTGTATTGTGAGCAGGCTTTCAGGCCTCACATTGATATGTTCAGGCTTTCAGGCCTCGTTGATAGCGCTTGGGCTGTAGAAGCCTCTCCGGAGTCTGCATACCCACAGTGAGTGCGGGTACCCATGTGTTTGAGAGTGAGCCCGAGAGGCTGATATTGTATTGTGTAATTGATATTGATCCCGCGAGGCTGACACTGTGCTGAGAGTTGATATTGCGCTCGAGGGGCAGGTTATTGATCGTTCATACTAGTTGAGAATAATTGTTTTAAACTCTTTTTAAAGAGGATTCTTGCTATGTTTCACTAATTTTACTACTTAACTGATTTTACTGCTTGAGATAGCAGTATTTGTGCCTTCATGAGATTTTATGTTCTCATCCGTTAGTTATTTTTATTACTCAATGGATCAGAGTACTCACATTACCCCATGCACCATCTATGCAGATACAGGCATAGCAGAGTTTGTTCCTGAGTGCTGATTTCCTTCCAGACCAAGAGCGACGAGGTAGCTGTCGACATCCACAGCTCTGTTTCTTCCTTATCTTCTGCATTTTCATTTATCTTCGGACTATGTTCCTAGTTCGAGACTTGTGGTATTTTGGTAAACTCTGTAGTAGCTCGTGACTTGTGACACCCCAATTTTGGGCTGGTTCGGGATGGTATCCCTGTGTAATACATTTTTATTTTGGATTTATGGTTATACTATCCAGGTTTTAGACTCATTCATGTTAATAACTGTTAAAAATGAGGTGTTAATGTTCTGTTGGCTGGCCTTGTCTTCCCAATAGGCGCCATCAAGACCGGGTGGGATTTGGATCGTGATAAGGGGTATAGAGTTCATGGGGATTTTGGGGGCACCGGATAGTTTAAGTAGGTAACTAACAAAAAAATGATAGTTTAGGCGAATTTTAGGTTGATTTAAATAGCCACGTGTATTGATACATACTAGACGGACCTCTAAGAATGCAATGAGAGATTTTTTAATATGAATGAGAATATAGTTCATGGGTTTTTGGGGACGCCGAATAGTTTAAGTAGTAAACTAACAAAAACAAGATAGGTTAGGTGATTTTAGGATATTAACTCTATTTTGTACTGATAAATTATTATGTTCAATAGGTACATAGAGAGCTGCTAAACTACCACACTGGCGTGACCACACTTTGGCCACACCAGTGAAAGGACATAATTGACCCTCTAACTAGTTTGCCTATATTTTTCCCTCCAAAATCCAACATTAAATTCCAAGTCTTGATATATGTGAAAATTAAATATTGGGAGATGAAGAGTCTTGTATTTATGTGTATTTTATACAAATTATACGTTTTTTAATTGTTGTATTTTCCTTGTATTTATGTGTATTTTATACAAATTATACTTTTAAATTATTGTATTTTAAGAAAATCAAATATGGTATACGATTTTGTATACTTCCTCCTTACCAAACCCTAAACCAGCAGACACTCTTTCCTTCTCTAAAAATGGATTCAAATCAAGAAAATTTGGTGGTGCAACAAAATATGAATCCAAATGAACATAATACAAATACCACAATCATGAATATCAACCAAGATATTAGGGACGAGTTGTACAGATCTTTAAGGATGGCATCTGACGATAGTTTGTTGAATGAATACGAAGAGGTCGATGTTGATTCTCATGGCAGTTTCAACAATGTTGTGCACTTAGATGATGATGATGAAGAAGTTGATGGAGAATATCACGGAGAAGCTAACGATGATAAGGAGCAAGTTTTAGGAAATGAGTTAGAGTTATGTGATGTTAATAGGTAAATGGAGAATGAATTCACTGAAGAGGATTTTGTTATAGGTCCAACCTCTGGAATGCGATTTAGAGATAAAGATACTTTGTTTTAATTCTACAAAGAACATGCACGACTGAGAGGATTCTCCATCATCAAAATAAATTCCAACAAGAAGGGTGGTGAGACTGCCAGATATATAACCTACTGTTGTGATAGGACTAGGATTCGCAGAATAAAGTTTACCACCAAGAGTAACAATTGTAAAGCTAGGGTAGCTGCTGTTTTGGATATTTCTGGTTGTTGGTGCGTCTCTAAGGTCATTCACGATCACAATCATGAATTGCTCCCATCCGTATCACGCCTGATGGCTGGACATAGGTCTGTTTATGATTCATTGAAGAGGGATCTTGTAGCTCACGATCGATCTGTCATTAGACCCTCCAAGAATATTAGACTTGCTGAGGTTCAACGTGGTGGACCGCAAAATTTGGGTTGCACTCCAAAGGATTGTAGAAATTATATTTTGAAGAGTAGGAATTTTGAAATGAAAGAAGGGGACGCACAGTCTCTACTCAACGTTTTTTGTGAAATCCAGGTAAAGGATAGAGAGTTTTTCTATTCAATCGATGTTGATAATGTCGGTAGGCTACGAAATATGGTATGGGTGCATTCACACTGTAAGGCAGCGTATGAACATTTCCATGATGCGATATGCTTTGATACAACGTACCTCGTCAATAAATATAATATTCCATGTGCTTCATTTGTTGGCATCATTCACCATAGACAGTCCATCTTACTAGGATGTGCTCTCATGTCTCATGAAGATATTGATAGTTACAAATTAGTTTTTAGAACTTGGCTTGATGCCATGGGAAATGTTCATCCAGATGCGATCATAACTGATCGGTGTCAGAGCATTAAGGTAGCCATTGCTGAAGTGATGCCAAATACAATACATAGGTATTGTATTTGGCATATATTCTCAAAGTTGCATGTTTACTTAGCTGGAGTTCGTCCTTCTAAAGTTGCACGTGCAGAATTTAAATCCATGGTCCTTGATAGCATTACTGTTGAAGTCTTTGAGAGACAATGGACAGAATATATTCAAAGGTATAATTTACATACAAGGAAGTGGTTCATCAAGTTTTACTATGAGAAGGAAAAAATGGGTTCCTGTCTACCTTGATGTATTTTTTTGGGGTGGTATGCTATCTACGCAAAGGAGTGAGGGGATTCATGCGTTCTTTGATGGATATATTACTCGTCAAAGTACTCTAAAGATGTTTGTTGACCAGTATGAATTAGCTATAAGAGCTAAGCATGAGAAAGAGTTGGAAGCGGAATACAGGTCAAAGGGCTTTCAAATTGTGTGCGAGTCAATGTTCAAGTGGGAGCAGCAGGCAATTCAGTGTTATACGTGTACAGTGTATGAATTTTTCAAGACACAACTAAGAAAATTATATCATTGTAAAGTCAGCAGCCCCGACGAACATCAAGCTGTCCCGGGTGTTGAGAAATTCATCGTTAGTGATTATTCGTTAATAACAAAAAACAATGGAAATCCAGTTGACTACACTATTGAATATATACTTGTGGGTGATTATTTTAGTTGCAGCTGCAAATGGTTCGGGTCTAGAGGGATACTTTGTTGTCATATACTCAAGATCTTGTCGCACAAGAAGATTGATAAAATTGATGAAAGGTATATCCTGACAAGGTGGAGAAGAGATGTTATTAGGCCACACTTGAATCGGTTCCATCAATTTGGTTACCCAACCATGACGCCTGAGTATAAGACATACAGGAGCATGTTGAAGTATTTTCACATGGCTTGTGATATAGCACTGGGCACTAGCGGGAAGGTTCAATATGTTAAGCATAATTTGAAGAAAATGGTGCATGATCTTCAAAACTGGGACGACGAAATAATCGTGCCAAACCAAGACCAGGATGACTTGGATGACAATATTGATGGAACAACTCTACGAGATCCCCAGTACACTAATTCACGTGGTAGACCGCGTTTGAACCGATATAGAGGAAGAATTTACGACTACTTTACTAGTTCACAGCCGCGTGATGTATTTGGAGCAAGTAATGGTGCAAGAACTGGTGTTAGAGGGGGTGGCAGGGGTGGTGGCAGAGTTGGTTTCAATTGTAGTGGTAGAGGTGGTTGTAGAAGTGGTGGACGTAGGGGTAGGGGTAATGGGCAAGGCAGAGGTACAAACGTTGATAATGATGGTTCCCTAGGTGTGAATGAGGTATAATTTGTGCGACTACATATGATTTATTACTTAAACATTTCATGTTTTCTTATAGTGTTTTTTTGATTTTAGTTGCAGCAAATTGACGCTACACAATCCCAATCAAGCATGTTTGATCTCAATGCCGAACCAAGCATGGAAATATAATATTGCTGAAAATTGGAGTTCTCAGTTGGCCTAGTTGCATTGTTGTTTTTTTCTGGTGTAAAACTTTTTGATTTTGAAGAAATTTGCTTGTTTTGAATATTAAACTTAAACATATCAAAATTTTTTCTTATAACGTTTGTAATGGCATATTAGGTACTATACGATTTTGGATTATATAGGTAATGACAATAAATTATTCTCTTTTTTTAAAAAAAATAAATTTCTGGTTTCTATTACAACTGAAAAAACTATAACAAGCAAAAATCTTATACAAAAGTATAAGAAAATCATATTACACTTGAACACGGACGTAGATGAAAAACCTAAGCATTAGATGCTCCTATCCTTGCACTTCAACATCGAATAATACTACACTTGATGTACCCTCTACAAGTTCAAAAAGAAGAACACTCCCTTTCGTTAACTTGTTATCCACAACAAATTGTTTCCACCCGTTAACGAGTCTTCTTCGAACAACACATGTTAGAGTCACATTCCATTCCTTCCCCTTACATCATAGTAACGTCTTAGCCGTACTAGGAGGAAAATATTGACAGATTTTCTTTGAAAGGAACTGCACAAGCATAATGGAAAAATATGGTAAAATCATGTAATGTTAACAAAAAAAGAAAAAAATAAATTTACCATAGAATCGCGCTTGATGTACGATCTGAGCAATTTCATTCTAAACCATAGATAGAATTCCTCTCCTTCAATAGACTCGTCAGCATTCATATGAAACATTTCTTCCATATTTTAAATGATGGTTAACTTATGTTTAGATATATGTGTTTATATACATATGTATAGTATTTCTGGCTTTTGGAATTTCTGCCACATTAATTGTAAATTTCTGTTCCTGGCTTTTGGAATTTCGGCCTTTAATGAACATAGAAGATTAAATGAAGAAGGGTTGTAAAGATGAATGAGAGGATTGTTTGGCTACTTGCATTGAATTGTTATGAAACTCCTCAAATTCTCCTTAATTGCCACATTAATTAGGTAGTATGATATTACTGTATTAACATAAAATCAGAGTCATGTACTTGTAATTGGTTCAAAAAAAAGGAGAACATTGATAACTTCAAAACATAGTAATTTCATTAATATTATTAGATCCCAAATATTATATGGTTCACATGATAATTTCACCAAACCATAACAATAAAAAAAAAAGAAAAAAACACAACCATAACAACAAAACAAGTAAAAACACCACAATAACTAAACATCACAAAACACTACTCAATATTTTGGTTCACTTCAATTGACTTTGAGGTCTTAGAGACAGATTCTGTATCACTACTGATAATAATGATAGAATTGCTCTTGGCTCCAACAAAGACGGATGATGTAGGCATATCATCAAGCATAGTGTATAGAGAGGTTAGAGGATGCTCCTCTAACATTACACTCTTGAGGTAGTCAACGCTTGAGTCTCGCACGACCCTCTCGATCAATGCATGAACCTCCCGCTTGAGCTTGCTATAATCCCTCTTTAGATCCTGGTACAAAATGTTGTGACTTACGGGTGAGCCATGGAGCGGTTTCTCAACAACATTCTTGGTGGGAGTCTTATCCATCGTTGATCTTAGATGTAAAGGGTTCACTGGGTTGTTTTATATAGATAGCATATTTCACTCAATATATATAGGGAGGTTTATAATCTCTCTCAATGTAGCTATTCCAATTCCCAGTAACTATCTTTGGAGAGCCCCTATGCAGCCATTTCACTTCCCAATAGGCATATCCTCTCCTCCATGCGGATATTACACATCCCAACACACCCTACCACTCGCCCATGCATCTGTTGCACTTCTCCATGACTACAATTAATTATAGAAGCTTTTCTATACAAATATTTGAATTTTGTGGCAAAAAACATCATCAGCCATATAGTGGCAGTGCATGTAACGATTTTATGTCATAGTCTTAACGATGATGTAACGATTATTTCAACCTTGGTCATGTTTAGGTTCTTTTGGTTTAGGTTTTGCTTTTCCGTGTTTATTTTTCCACATCTATATAAGCAAATTAATGTTGAGTTTTAATATGTTGAAAAGAATTGGGGGACTTCTGCACTAAATATGTTGTTAAATGACTTCCAAATTTTAATTCGATATTTTTTAACGAGTGGTCTCCTTAAAATTAAGAAATATAACAATAATAAATCGAAAAAACAAAAGCAATAAACAACAAAACATATTAATCATTAATATGATCCATTTTGTAGTCATTACGTAAAGAAGAAATTATCAAGCTAAGCATTAGTTAACGCTAGCTCTTTAACAGAAAAGATCACACCCCCTGAAGTAGCCTTAACTAGTTTAAAGAGAAGGACATTCCCTTTCTTCATATTATTGTCGATAACAAGTTGCTTCCACCCATCGACAAGTCTTCTCCGACTACCACATGTGAGGGTCACACCCCACTTCTTCACATTACATCGAAGCGTTGTTTGAACCGAAATAGGAGGAAGATAGCCACATATAGTCTTTGGAATAAACTACAAAAACACATTGTAAAGATAGAGTTTAGGGTTCATCGCTAGGTTGGATAGTCAACAATTTTAAAATCATGAAAATTTAAGAAAAATAAAATTACCAAAAAATCACGATTAATGTATGTTTTAGGCACCCTCATCCGAAACCATGAATAGTGGTCTTCCTCAATCCATCCGTTAGCATTCATGTTTACACTATCTATTTTGTTTAGAGAGAGATGGAGATTTTGTTCTTGGGTTTAAGAGATATATAAAGAGTAAAAACTTTCAATTTCCCTCCAATTTTGTTTTTACTTTTCCCTCTGTTTCCCTCCAAAATTGATATGATGTTTTCCCTCATATTTTAGTCAAATGGACGTATATGGTTGTTGTAGTCCGATAAATGAATGGCCCTTACTAAATGAATCAAATTATATTCATAGACGGTCAATTACTAAATATCAACCACGATATATAAACGGTAGGTCATATGATATTCTCCCTCATATTTTAGTCAAATGGACGTATATGGTTGTTGTAGTTCGATAAACATATGGCCCTTACTAAATGAATCAAATTATATTCATAGACGGTCAATTGCTAAATATCAACCACGATATATAAACGGAAGGTCATATGATGTTCTCCCTCATAGTTTAGTCAAATGGACGTATATGGTTGTTGTAGTCCGATAAACGTATGGCCCTTACTAAATGAATCAAATTATATACATAGACGGTCAATTGCTAAATATCAACCACGATATATAAACGGAAGGTCATATGATGTTCTCCCTCATATTTTAGTCAAATGGACGTATATGGTTGACGTAGTCCGATAAATGTATGGCCCTATTATATGATGCTACTCTCAATCACAACAATAGTATATGCATAGGTAATCATATTAGTAAATGGGCCTACACGGTTGCTATAGGCCGATACGTATGGCCCTTACTGGATGAATCAAATTATATTCATAGACGGTTAATTACTAAATATCAACCACGATATATAAACGGAAGGTCATATGATGTTCTCCCTCATATTTTAGTCAAATGGACGTATATGGTTGACGTAGTCCGATAAACGTATGGCCCTTACTAAATAAATCAAATTATATTCATAGACGGTCAATTGCTAAATATCAACCACGATATATAAACGGAAGGTCATATGATGTTCTCCCTCATATTTTAGTCAAATGGACGTATATGGTTGACGTAGTCCGATAAACGTATGGCCCTATTATATGATGCTACTCTCAATCACAACAATAGTATATGCATAGGTAATCATATTAGTAAACGGTCCTACACGGTTGCTATAGGCCGATACGTGTGGCTCTTACTGAATTTATCAAATTATATTTATAGACGGTCAATTGCTAAATATCAACCACGATATATAAACGGAAGGTCATATGATGTTCTCCGTCATATTTTAGTCAAATGGACATATATGGTTGATGTAGTCCGATAAACGTATGGCCCTTACTAAATGAATCAAATTATATTCATAGACGGTCAATAATATCAACCACTGTGAGCACGTGATTTTTGCCCTGCATGAGATTTACTCCCAAAATCCAAAAATAGAACAGTGAGTTGATTTTTCTTAATTTTGTTTGATTTTCTTGATATTCATCTTTGCATGTTTATTTGTTAAACTAATAAAATATAAAATAAAATACAAAAAATAATGTTACATTTGCATTTAAGCCTTATTTGGAGTAATTAAGTTCATTGTTTAAATAATATAAAAATCACAAAATAATTCATCTTTTACATTTTTAGGATTTAAATGCATAAATTTATATTGAGTGTGTTAATTGTTAGTATTAATTAGTATTTTTGTATAAATTATTTGGATTTTTGTAGTGCATTTAGAGTTTTGTTTATTAAAAAAAACAAGAAAGAAATCAAGATAAAGAGTTAAATGGATTGGGCCAATTAAAAGAGTAAAACCAAGCCCAAAGGCATGTCTAGTGACCCTGCCCAAATCGGTTCGCCCAGCCCATTAACCAACTCGACTCATTCCCGTTCTAATCTGGACCGTTGGTTTTTATCCATCCAACGGTCCTAATTAAATCCCTAATTTAATTATACTAAACCCCCCCCCCCCCAAACCCTATTATTCATCTTTATTTCCCATTTCTCTCTCAAAGCCCAGCCGACACCGACGCTGCCCACCGTCCGCCGTCCGCCGCCGCCGGAAATCGCCTCACGGCGGTTCCGGCGGTGCAAACACCACCATCTTAACACCAAATGACCATCTCGATACCCCCAATCCAAATCCATACACCATCTAGTTCGAATCAACCCGGAGCTTCTCGAATCTTCATTTGAAGATTCGAGTCAAACTTGAACTAACACCAAACACTCCCAAATTGATACCATACCTTCGCCGGACCTCCCCCATGTCCATACCAAACTTGGTTCGGCTCAAATCTAACCGGAAACCAAAGAACCCCAAATCAAGATTTCAAGAACCCTAGAATCCGAATTAGGGATTTTCGTTTGAATTCAAAAGAAATTGGGGTCTAATAGACCTTAATTGGATTGCTTTTACTTAAAAAACATTTCAATTAAAGTCTTTTCGACCCCGAATGCAAAAAAAAAATCAAGCCGCCGAGTTTCCCCAATTTCTTGTTTCAAAGGTATTTCTTTTTCTTTTCTGTTCTTGGTTAATTATATTCGTCGCTTTAATTTAATTGCTTTGTAGTTGGCGTTTGTTGTTGATTTTTGTGGTGAATATTTCCAAATTTTTCTATTTTTCTTCATCTACTTGGGACCTTTTATTTGGTCGATTTGTTTGCTTCTGATTGTTTGTTATAAATGACGTAGTTATAAGATAGGAATTCGATTCGATATTTCGTCGAATAGCTAATTCTTCACTTTTTGATTACTCTGGCCGAGAGTTTTTAAATTAATGTCTCTGCGATTGGTTTTTTATCGATTGCACGTGTTGTTATTCGACTGATTGAAGGTTGTCGATTAGTTTCGTTAGGTTCGTTTGTTAGAACATTGGAAAAAATTTCAGATTTTGCTATTTTGATTCAACATTGTGTTTGGTTGTAAGTTTCTACTTGTTGTGCTAATGAATAGGATTGGAATTGGATTTGGGTATTAGTTGTTTGAGTTTGGTTTAGAAATCTGAAAAAAAACAATATTCAAGGGTGCAAAGTGGTGCATTGCACATGGAAAAGATAATGGAATCTGTAAGGCAGCTTGACATTCCATTTAGAGTTCAACTTTAGAGTTTAAAATAAATAAATCAAGTTTGAATAATGTTTTGAGTGGAAGTACAGAGGGATGTAGTAAGCTGGACAGATTTAGAATTGATTAAAAAAAGGGTTGCTGGATCTGTTGATGTCTATAAAGGAAAACAGATTCATACACAGATGGATACTCACACACATTCACAAATTTTTCATTGGCAGAACACATACACTCACAGATATACATACTCACTGAAAAATCAGAACAACAGAGAAACATCCATTGGAAACAGTGCGAAAACAGAGAGAAGCTCCCTGAAAAATAGACTCACATTCTTGAAAAAAAAAACAGAACTTCCTTTTCTGATATACATTTTTTTGAAACAGATTTTCACGGAAACACATATTGAGAATCTGTTTGAATCTGTTTTGTTTGAATCAAGATTTCATAACAATTGGTTCGGCCAAGGTTGTTTTGGTTTGTTTTGGTTTCTACTTGGTTTCGCACTATTCGTGGTTTGTTTGAATTGAGATTTTTGGTCAATTCCCGTCGGTTATTCTTGCTGGATTTTTTTTGCTGCCGCCGCTGTTATCTTGCTGTTCTTGTTCACTGCGGAACAAGTTACTCACTTCCTCTTTTTCTTTTAAATTCCAGGTACACATCCTTGGGTTGTCTATTGCTTTTACTGGAAATGAAATGAAAGCATTTTTTTTGAATATTACTGTGAGGCTATCATACGAATGATTATGTTAGTTTAGTTATTAAAGTTTTTTGACTTTTTTTGTTAAAATAGATATCGTACAGTTAGTCATTAGAAGATCAAGGGTGCATTAGTCTTGTATGTCTACTTAGCCCTTACCTTCATTATATACGGATTAAAACAAAACTTGCTAGGCCTGTATTTGTAAACTTGGATTATTTTAGGCTGTTGATAAAAAATAGATGTCAGTTTTCATTTACACTTAATTAGTTTTTTTTTATGTTTTAGTATACGTTTGGATTTGTGTAAGTAAAACTAGCCAATTCGGATTGAGATTCCTTTTGGTATTTTACATAGTTAATTTGTTAAAAATCAAGTAGTTTAAGCACGTTCAAGATGTTGGGTCGGTTAAAGTTTAACTATTAACATAAGATATTTGGAATCATCTTCTTTGGATTTTTCTTTACTTTGATTTTCTTTTGAGGTCTATTATAATTAAGCAAGCAAGGCAAGTTAGCCAATGCTTTTAGATAACAACGTTAGTCGTCTTTAATCGTATAACTTCAATTTCGTCAATTAACGTCAGATTGAAGATAGCAAAATCCAAAGTAGACAACTTCACGTCTAAATAATTAACCAAGGCGAATTATCTTTATGTCGTATATTTTGGTCGATTTTCCATTAGTTCACATCTTTTCATTCAATCTCCGGCCATAAGTCAAAAGCTAAGAAATAACACGTCATTAAGTACAGTTCTTTAATTGGGAATAATTTTTAAGAGATACGCTTTTAAATAAATTGATTTTTTTTTTTTTTTTTTGGGTTTAGTTTTACAATGGTTTTAAACCGGCATGGTTTCAAATAAGTAATCCGGATACTTTTCTTTTATTATTATTTCCCTATCTGTTAAAATCTGAGTCTATATTGTAATTAATTTTTCTTTTGGTATGGTTTCAAATTAATAGAGTGGTTTTTGAGGTTTAACTAGAGCATATAATTTATGAGCATATTAAAATCAGATAATTTTTAGCCATTTATAATAATTGAAGCGACCGTGCTAGAACCACGGGATCCGGGGGTGCCTAACACCTTCCCTCGGGTCAACAAAATTCCTTACTTAGAATTTCTGGTTCGCGGACTTCATTTGGAAAGTCGAAATTTCCTCGATTCGGGACTTAAATAAATTGGTGACTTGGGACACCTTAATTTATTCCAAGTGGCGACTCTGAAATAAATAGAATAATCCCGTTTCGAATATTGTCACTTAAATTGGAAAAACTCCCTTGCGCTTCTACCCCGGGTAGCGGGCGCGCCAAAAGGAGGTGTGACAGCTCTGGCGACTCTGCTGGGGAAACAAACCCAGAACCACTGGTTCAGGGTTTAAGAATTCGAGCTTTGAATAATTATTTTATTTGGCTTATTTATTATCTGATTTTATTACATGTTTATATTTGATATGCTAAATGTTGCTTTACCGCTTTGATATTTTGTGAACTGTATATAAATTGTGCCGATACCCATTTTTTTTTTCTCTTCTGAGTCGTTTGAAATATAATACCGGGCATTTGCTGGACATAGCCCGTTTTTCTTAAGATAGCCGTGGTGCTTGGCACCCGGTGAAGGATTTTGTAGTCACACATGTTTAGGCGGAGAGTTTGTCAATTAAGCCGGAAAGCCATGCTACCGGTGCACTGACACTCTTCGGCTCGAGTTGTCCGCTCGAGTTAAAGCCAGTCTAGACACTTTTTCCAACAGGATGATGACTTAAAATAACAAAACCTTATGTCGGATCCCCGATAGGAACGTTTATTTGCATCATGTGCATATTTGACTTAGGAGGCTCAACACGGGGGTTGGGCCTGTCTAGGACAGGTGTACCTGAAACAAAAGACCAACTTGTTGCATCTTTCTGTGTGCATTTATTTGTTTCGATCTTACATGCCGACCGGTTTGTTAAAAAGAGAGGAAGAAGTGGAAAACATTAGGGTATAGAGCCAAAATAATTTTACGAAAATAGTTAGTTCTTTAAAAATAAATTTTGAAAAAAAAAATTCAAAAAATTCCAAATAAATTTTCTTAATTTTACGAAAATAGTTAGTTCTTTAAAAAAATAAATTTTGAAAAACAAATGCAAAAAAAAATATTCCAAATAAATTTTCTTAATTTTACGAAAATAGTTAGTTCTTTGAAAATAATTTTGAAAAAAGAATGCAAAAAAAAATTTCAAATAAATTTTCTTAGTTCCTTTGAAAATAATTTGTCTTAGAAATGTTGTTTAAAAATAGTTTGTTTTCTTTTCTTAAAATGATTTAGTTCTTTTATTTTCGAACTACGCAAGTTTGATTCTCACCAAACATGAGATACGTAGGCAACCCATACCGGGCTCAACTAACACTGATTTATTTTAAAAAAAGGGAAAAAATAATAAAATATTAGAATTAAGATTTTTTGGTTTTAGTCGAGAGTTAGGAAATTTTGCAAAAATAGCCAAACGCCTCAAAAGGGGCGCCGGAGGACTAATTTCGCAAAATGGAATATAGACATCACACGGGTATCCTGTTATACAGCCTTCAAATCTTCTTCAAGTGTTGAAAGGCCGTATTAACAAGATTCATTTTTTTATATACATAATAAAAAAAATAAAAAAAAAATTGAAAAAAAAAATCTTAAGTTCATTTTTATCTTTTCTAGGATCAGCATGACTTCCTCGCAACGAATCGGCCAGAAAAGGGAAAGAGACGAAATGCCACCCATGTTCATGGTCCAAGACAAGACCCCAGATCGGCTCTGTAAATGGTGGACTAGTTTCTCGGCTTGGGAAAGAAATCAAGTTCACAAGCACCTCAAGTTTCTTCCGGACATCATGATGATAAAATCGGACAAAAATGTGATCAGAGCTTTAGTGAGTTTTTGGGACTCAACAAGCAATGTGTTCAGATTCCGGGATTGCGAAATGACACCCACTTTGGAAGAATTGGGCGGACTCACAGGACTCGGAAGAGATTTGCACAAGATGAGACCTACAGCTCCTAGGTAGATGGATGTAAATAATTTCTTGAAAAAGTTATGTCTCCGGCGGGTTCCCATGGGTTGTTTAGAGAACGATTGGGTGCCACTGGATTATCTCTACGACAGATTTGGTGATAAGAATGGGTTCGTGAAATTCTCAAACACTGAATTTGTCAACCAGTTGAATTATGACACCTGGGGAGACTTAAGGATTTATGCCTTTATGATCGCCTTTTTTGGAGCCATGGTTTTTCCTGAACGTGGCGGACGCATCAGAATCCGTTTGGCTGTGGTGGTCTCATATCTACAGAGTAACGAGGAACATACTGTTCTTCCGATGATCCTAGGAGACATCTTACGGGCCTTAACTCGGTGCCAAGAAGGACAAGATTATTTTGAAGGTTGCAATATCTTATTACAAATGTGGTTTGTAGAACATCTCTATCATCACCCAATTGTGATAAACTTCAACACGGATTGGCTGAATTATATTCGTTGTCATACAAACAGAGCCGCCCGTTGTAACCTTCCAGAAGATTTGAGGACTTGGCAAGAACTTCTCAACTCTTTAAGGGCAGATCAACTTACCTGGAATTATTATTGGTTCCCTTCTGCCAAAATCATGCATATGTCGACATATCGCCCATTCTACATACTAATGGGTTTCAGGGGTTTCCAACCATATGCCCCGCTACGTGTCATGCGGCAGTTGGGTAGAGAACAGAAAAGGCCCCCATTTGAGGATATGCAATCGTTTACATGCGAATTTGTGATGGAGGAGACCCCGAGGGAGACTTATGCACAGAAAGTATGGTTCGGTAGTCGACTCTCCGACATCAACGAAATGGTTGCCGATCGAGAATGGGGAGAAATGAGTCTCGCATATCTTGAATGGTTCCACAACCAATTAATGCCAGAGCAGAGGTCAGAAAGGTCAGTGAAGTATGCCGTAGATTGGGAGAAAGAGGTAGAAGCCCGAGTAAGGGAGGCTAAACATGAGACAGCGCAAGATTTCCAATCTTGCATTAACACTTTAGAAGAAGACAAGGGAATTTTGGAAGCTGCCATGGATATACAACAGGCTGATTTTGATCGAGAAAGGACCGGTTGGGAGCAGGAAAGAGAAGCACTCCAAACTCAGATTCAAGAGATGCAATTGGCCGCAGAAAGGTCAAGGAGAAGTCGGAGTGATGAGATGTTGATAAACGATTTGGAAAGGAAAGCCTTTGAACACCAAGAAGACTTGGAGAAGGCAAAATCGGCTTTAGTTGCAGTCCGGACAAAGTGGAAGAGAGCAGCCCACCAAGAAGCGCTCCGTCTACAACAAGTAGAAAAATATTATGATGCAATCATCGTTGATTTAAGAAAAGCAAATGCCACTCTTAGAGAGCGAACTCTCAGGCAAGTCCGGGATGCCAAAGCAGATAGAGACCGTTTCCACGACTTGATGGCACGGATGGAAAGACAAATAGATAGGCTCTTGGACCATATCTCCGGCAACGCTCAAGTCTTAGGGGCAAAGAACCGACACATAGGGCAGCTGCTCAGAGAAAAAGACATGATCAGGACCAGGATCAATGAAACCGGACACTACATCACTATGAAGTGTTTGACTTGCGAACAAGTACCTCGGCCTGCCCTTTTCTCTTCAATCATGGAATGTGTCCACCAAGTCATGGAAGAATTGGGGAGTATACAGAAAGATCTTACACCAAGAACTGCAGCAAGGCCAAACAACGCCCCCCGGGCGCGCAGATTCGAGGTGTTGGAACATGCTTAGAAGAGTCTGTTATTTTAGAGTCTGTTTGTCCTTTTAAAAGTTTTTCTCCATTGTTGTCTTTTGCAAGTGTTTCAAGTTTGAAGTTTGTTGAAATAAAATTCATGAACATTTCATTAATATCTTATGTCTATTGTTTCCGAACTACGCCCGGTCTGATTCATGCGGGGACATGATACATAGGCAATCCACATAAGATTTGACCATCACTAAAAAAAATAAATAAAAAAAAAGGGGGGGGAGAAGTTAAAAGAAAAAGAAGATTGATAAAGGGTGAAAGTGAAGGAAAATACAAACCGGAATGACGCATCGCAAACGAATACATGTAGCAACATCATCACCTGTATAAGTGCACCACACCCAACGTGAGATTACTTATCTGTTATGTTGTTTGAGACTAACCGTTTGTTTGCCAAACTCCAGGTTTTAGTAAAAAAGTGGTTGATTTTGTGGTAATCTGGCACCACATTCGTACTTCACAAGGTCCAAAGGAAAAGTTCGGCATCCTGAAAGTACTCATCCCTATTTCACTAGGTCAAAAAAGGGTGCCGATATGTCTTCAGAAATGCCTTTAGCAACCATTCCCGTTTCAGAGGAAAGCTCATTGACAACCATCCCGGCTACTGAGTCGGCAGCTTTGGAGGAGAATAGAATTCTGCGTTGCCGCATGCTCGAGATGTTGGATGATTGGAACAATGGGAAAGAGCCCCCGAGTCTGATCCCTGGGTTCCCTGAAATTCTTCTCAGATCAAGCGGAATTTCCAATACCCCCATCAATTACCCGCCTACTTTGTTCGGGTATTCTAATGCTACAACCCTCTCTGAATCACCTTCCACCTCCCATCCTCGGGTGACACCACATGATACATCCGCAAGAACGTCGGTTGAGTTGCCAGTTCCAGTCACAACGCATCCCACCGCACATGCTCCTTTCTTCGACTCCACATCCTTTACATTCCCAGCACCACCGCTTACACGGGACCATACCCAGGTTGCAGCCAATATATATCCTCAGCCACCTCGATATGAGTTTCTACCAAGCCAAAATCCAAAGGCCCCGAGCAGGATGAGATGGCAAAAAGAATGAGGAGTTTGGAACAAAGCCTGAAGAACATGCAAGGTCTAAGTGGACAGAAAAGTGTATCTTACACCGATCTATGCATGTTCCCGCACGTCCACTTGCCATCAGGTTTTAAGACACCGAAGTTCGAAAAGTATGACAGCCATGGCGACCCCATTGCTCATCTGAAGAATACTGCAATCAATTGCGAGGTGCCGGCGGCAGGGAAGAATTGTTGATGGCGTACTTCGGAGAAAGTTTAGTCGGAATAGCATCAGAATGGTATATGGATCAAGACATATCTCGATGGCACATTTGGGATGATCTGGCCAGAGATTTTGTGAAACAGTTCCAATACAACATCGATATTGCTCCAGACATGAATTGTCTATCGAACTTAAAGAAGAAGCCCTTAGAAAGCTTCAGAGAATATGCCATCAAATGGCGAGAGCAAGCGTCCAGGGTGAAACCCCCTATGGACGAAATTGAAATGGTCACGACTTTTCTCCAAGCTCAAGAGCCGGACTACTTTCAAAATATGATGTCGGCGATGGGAAAACCTTTCGCCGAAGCAATCAAGATCGGAGAAATGGTAGAAAATGGTTTGAAAACAGGGCGAATTTTGAGTCAAGCGGCCATTCGGGGAACTTCCCAAGCCATCCAAGGCGGGTCTGGAGGGATGCCCAGAAGCAAGAAGAAAGAGGAAACTGCCATGGCGGCAGTAGAAGACAGGAGATATCGAACCTCAAGACAGGTATTCTCCGACAGGGCCCCCCAGCATTACTATCCACCTCACAGCATGGCCTATGCTCCTCCACCTCCACCTTATGCAGTCAGGAACATTCAACCTCTGGCACGGCCACAGCCACCAGCCAACAAGAATCCACCTCCTTTCCAGAGAAGCTAACGTCCTTATCCAAACCAGTATAATCCACGGCCAAATCACCCGCCACCGTGAGCAACCCAAAATGAGCTTTACGCCGATTGGGGATCCGTATTCCACTCTTTTCCCAAAACTCAGGCAAGAAAACCTCCTGCAGCCCGTTCCGCAGAACAGGCAGAATCCAGACTCTCCTGCCTACCAGAGGGGAATATACTGTGCATATCATTCGGGTGTTGAAGGACACAGTACTGACAATTATTAGACGTTGAAGAAGGCAGTACAAGAATTGATCAATCAAGGGAGGATTGTCTTTGCAGATGAAGACATCCCAAATGTGACAAACAACCCATTACCAGCCCACAACAATGGGCCAGTGATTGGAAGGATTTGTGACGACAAGGAATTTGACCCAGTTTGAAAGCAATAATCGCCATCGCCAACATAGAGAAGCGGCCTGAGGCTACCCCGAAACAAGAGAAAATGGGGAAAAAGGTTGAGGTTCTTGAGACTAGATCTGAAAAGATGATTGAATTGAAAGCATCGTCTCAGAAGAGCGGAGTCCTTTACCTCCCACGAGGTCGGTTGGAAAAACCATTGTCAATAGGTGCCCCCAAGAAGTTCCACTTAAAGAGGGAAACATCAATGTATGTACCAAAGGGAACTTATGTGGCCCGAAAACCGGATGAACCCGTGGTTATTGCACGCGTGCAACAAAAACCAATGACAAATCCGTCCGCAGTACCCTAGAGCTACCAACGAACACTTGTTACGCGCAAAGGGAAAGAGGTTGCGGGAAATTCATCTGAGAGCGTCCTGGGCAGAAGTACTTAAACACGCAGGAGGTAAATAACGCCACACAAAGGCGCTTCCCATCAAAGAAACCTGTAAGTGCTGAAGAGGCAGAGGTCTTTTTTCAAAAGATGCAAATGCCTGACTATGAGGTGATAGACCAACTGCGCAAATGCCCAGAACAGGTGTCGAGTTGTCCCTTCTAATGAAATCTACTGAACATCAGAAGGTTTTGTTAAAAGCTTTGAACCAGGCATACGTGCCTATTGAGACTTCATCCAAACAACTTGAAAGAATGACAGAGAGATTCTTCGCGATCAATCAGATTTCTTTCAGTAAAGCTGATCTGCCTTTGGAGGGTGCCGCCCACAACAAAGCTTTGCATTTGACTGTCAAATACGAAGGCTACTATATGAAGAGGGTCATGGTTGATGGGGGTTCGGGGGTAGACATATGCCCGCTTTCCACTTTAGGCCGCATAGGAATCGGAGCTGAAAGGATTCGGCCTAACAACATATGTGTGCGAGCTTTTGATGGTGTGAAAAGAGATACTGTCGGAGAGATTGATGTAATTATGACCATCGGCCCGGTGGACTTCGAAGTGACATTCCAAGTTTTGGATATGGACACTTCTTACAACTTTCTTCTAGGGAGACCATGGATTCATGCGGCCGGAGCTGTGCCCTCTACCCTCCATCAGATGTTAAAATTCGAACACAAGGGACAAGAGATCGTGGTCCACGGGGAAGACGAGCAATCAATTTATCGAGATCCGTCCATCCCTTGCTTAGAAGCGAAAGCGGGAAGCGAACACATTGTCTATCAAGCTTTCGAGATTGTGTTGGCAGATCAACACGAAGAAGGGAACCCTCTTCCCCAACCTTTCTTATCTAATGCCTCTATCATGGTGGCAAAAGAAATGATTAAGCATGGCTTCCAGCCGGGAAAAGGTTTGGGAAAGTCCCTACAAGGAGTGCCGAAGCTGATAACTTTACCCGTAGCTGAAAAGTTCTTCGGAGTAGGCTTTCGCCCAACCCCCGAAGATGAGAGATGGGCCAACAAGAGAAAGGAGAAAGGATGGGTTCTGCCGCAACCATTGCCACATCTGTACCAAACTTTTGTCCGACCAAGGTACAGTGAAGAAGAAGAAGACGAGGTCTTCACAGCGGAGGAAATTGAAGAAATATGTGGGGCCATGAGGCAAATGCTCTATGATGTTAATATCGTCCAATCGGGAGAAGGAACAAGCACCGCTGAGGTGCTGTATGTGGGCCCTGAAGCTAAATTGCAAAATTGGAAAGCCACACCCTTCCCTATCAGGCGGGAGTTCTGGTAGATTTGTCCTGTCGTTTTTCCTTCATCACAACTTACTTCAGGACGTAGCTTGGATGTTTTTCTTTGTTTTCTTGTATTTTTTTTTGTTTCCCCAATGTAATTTTGTTTATTTTCAGAAAATTCCAAGAAAATAAAATAAATATTTCCTCATTTTTGCACTCTTTCTAATTTTGTTATTTATTCTTCCTTTTCAGTCCTAATAATGCGGCTTTAAATAACATGACATGCTTGCGGAACTCATGCTCAAATCTGAATACGCCACCTAACTTGGAAATAATGAACCAAGAACCGGAATACGATGAAGACGAGGCTTTTAGTGAAATAAATCGAGAATTGGAACACTTCGAGAATAAACCTAAGCCAAACTTGAATGACACCAAACCGGTTAATTTGGGAACTGATAAAAAGGTCCGAGAGACCAAGATAAGCATCCACACATATGAGAAAACACGAGATGCAATAATCCAACTCTTGTTTGAATTTAAAGACGTGTTTGCTTGGTCTTACGACGACATGCCAGGATTAGGAGCTGATCTAGTGGTGCACAAGTTACCAATCTACCCTGACTGTCGCCCAGTGCAACAGAAGCAAAGAAAGTTCAAGACTGACATCGGTGATAAAATCAAAGAAGAAATCACTAAGCAGAGTTGAAAACAGGGGTAATTCGAGTGGTACAATACACCACGTGGTTGGCTAATGTTGTGCCCGTGCCAAAGAAGGACGGAAAAACTCGAGTATGCATTGACTACCGAGATCTGAATAAAGCAAGTCCTAAAGATAACTTTCCCTTACCGAACATCCACATCCTTGTTGATAATTGTGCCAAGTATGAGATACAATATTTTGTGGATTGTTACGCGGGATATCATCAAGTGTTGATGGATGAAGAGGACGCCGAGAAGAATGCTTTTACCACACCTTGGGGGACTTACTGTTACCGGGTCATGCCATTCGGTTTGAAAAATGCAGGAGCAATGTACATGAGAGCTATGACTGCCATTTTCCACGACATGATGCATCAGGAAATAGAGGTGTACGTGGATGATGTGATCATCAAATCCGGAACTCAGGGCGATCATGTGCGAGACTTGAGGAAATTCTTTGAGAGGTTGAGGAAGTACAATTTGAAGTTGAATCCAGCCAAATGCGCTTTTGGAGTCCCATCGGGTAAACTTTTGGGTTTCATAGTCAGTAGAAGAGGTATTGAATTAGATCCCACAAAGATAAAATCCATCCGGGATTTACCTCCTCCCAGAACAAAGAAAGATGTAATGAGTCTTCTAGGCCGACTGAACTACATCAGTAGGTTCATCGCTCAGTTGACTTCCACATGTGAACCCATATTCAAGTTGTTGAAGAAAGACGCTGCAATCAAATGGACAACAGAATGTCAAGAAGCTTTTGACAAAATCAAAGAATATTTGTCAAACCCTCCGATCTTGGTCCTGCCAGAGCCAGGGAGACCTCTTTTCTTGTATTTAACTGTCTTGGAAAACTCTTTTTGTTGTATCCTCGGACAACGTGATGCGACAGAGAAGAAAGAGCAGGCGATTTACTACCTGAGCAAGAAGTTCACTAGTTATGAGGTCAAGTACACTTTGCTGGAAAGAACGTGTTGTGCTTTAACTTGGGTCGCTCAGAAATTGAGACATTACCTCCAAGCCCATACGACTCACCTCATTACTCGGTTGGATCCTTTGAAGTATATATTCCAGAAACCGATGCCTACCGGAAGATTGGCAAAATGGCAGATCCTGCTCATGGAGTTTGACATAGTCTATGTCACTCGCACGGCAATGAAAGCTCAAGCATTAGCAGACTATTTGGCTGAGAACCCGATCGACGAGGAGTATCAACCATTGAATACCTACTTTCCTGATGAAGAGGTAAATACGACAGAAGTTGTTGCAGAGGACAGTCATGCTTGGAAAATATTTTTCGATGGGGCGGCAAACGCTAAAGGTGTAGGGATTGGGGCAATCTTGATCTCTCCTGCTGGTCAGCATTACCCAGCCACGGCTAGGCTCCGTTTCTTTTGCACGAACAATACGGCTGAGTATGAAGCTTGTATCATGGGTATGAACATGGCGATTGATCAAGGCGTCGAAGATTTGTTGATCATGGGAGATTCAGATCTAATTATCAAACAATCTCAAGGTGAATGGGAAACTCGGGACGTTAAACTCCTCCCTTACCGACAGCACGTGAATATTCTTGGCAAGCGATTTGCATCGATAGAGTTCAGGTATATCCCACGATGTCACAATGAACTAGCTGATGCACTTGCCACTTTAGCTTCAATACTACCTTATCCGGGCAACGCCTATGTCAATCCCTTGGAAATCCAAATCAGGGAAAGCCACGGTTATTGCAATGCAATCGAAGAGGGACCAAGCGTCAAGCCATGGTACTACGATATCAGGAGATTTTTGAGAACACAAGAATACCCAGAACATGCTACTGGAGATCAAAAGAGGACCATTAGGCGACATGCCGGTGGTTTCTTTTTGAGCGGCGAGGTCATGTATAAAAGAACCCCGGATCTTAACCTCTTAAGGTGTGTTGATGCCGAAGAAGCAGGAAGAATCATGCACGAAGTACATGCAGGAGTATGCGGACCTCATATGAATGGGTATGTCTTAGCCAAGAAAATCCTTCGAGCAGGTTATTATTGGATGACCATGGAGAAAGATTGTTTCGGTTTTGTCCGAAAATGCCATCAATGTCAGGTACATGGAGATCTGATTCATGCACCTCCAACTGAGCTACATCCTATGTCAGCGTCATGGCCATTTGTCGCTTGGGGAATGGATGTCATAGGCCCATTGAGCCGAAAGCTTCGAATGGGCACCGATTCATACTGATCGCTATCGATTACTTCACAAAATGGGTCGAAGCCGTCACTCTCAAATCGGTCACTAAGAAAGTCGTGGTGGATTTTGTACACTCAAATCTTATCTGTCGTTTTGGTATACATGCAACTATCATCACAGACAATGCTGCGAATTTGAATAGTCGTTTGATGGAAGAAATATGCGAGCAATTCAAAATAACGCATAAGAACTCCACCCCGTATCGGCCCAAAGCAAATGGTGTCGTGGAAGCAGCAAACAAAAACATTAAGAAGATTTTGAGGAAGACAATCCAAAGCTCTAGACAATGGCATGAACAATTACCGTTCGCCTTACTTGGGATACCGTACTACAGTACGCACATCGGTAGGAGCAACTCCATACCTGCTAGTCTATGGAACCGAGGCCGTGATACCGGCAGAGGTAGAAATTCCTTCACTTCATACGATTGTTGAAGCAGAGATTGAAGATAGCGAGTGGGTTAAGACTCGTTTGGAGCAATTAACTTTGATCGATGAAAAGCGAATGGCTGCAGCCTGTCATGGACAACTGTACTAACAAAGAATGGCTCGTGCTTACAACAAGAAAGTACGACCGAGAAATTTCGAAGTAGGTCAGTTGGTTTTAAGATGCATTCTTCCACATCACCAAGAAGCGAAAGGAAAATTAGCTCCTAATTGGAAGGGACCATACATCATCAGGAAGATACTGCCGAGAGGAGCGTTATACTTGGGAGACATGAAAGGGGAAGACCCTGAAACAGCCGTGAATGCAGATGCTGTGAAAAGGTATTATGTCTGAATTTGCTTCAATGATGTCCTCACAAGTCGAAATGATTGAAAGCTTTTATTCCCGCTACCCAAACACTACCAACCCTTTTGTAAACCCTTTGAGCCGTTTACCTTTCTTTGGCTACCCTCTTTGGAATCCAAATCAAAAAAAAACCCAAAAACCAAACAAAACAAAGTACCTGAACTACGTTCTGACTTGATTCCGAAAGGATACGTAGGCAGCCTCTCCTTGAGGTTCAGTCACACCAAACCAAAAATCCCAGTTTCCCCAAAAAATAAAATTGGGGCAGATGATATTGTTGATTCGGATTAAGATCCGTCAAGATGATTCCAAAGTTGTAATTTTGTCCACAATTCTTGTTACCCAAACCGAGTACAAGTCCTTCAAGATCGATTGGAAGCTGTGAAAACATCATTGTTGCGATCCGAATTTCCTGGAATGAAAAGAAATAAAGTGAGAGAGTCTTGTTGGTGAAAACCTTCGGGCACCATAAGACGATGGAAGTAGAGAAATACAAAATGAGAGAGCCTGTTGGTAAAAACTCACAAAGAGTGCTATCTGGCGATGGTAAGAAGAGAAATGAGAGAGGTCGATTGGCGAAAACCCGCAAAAGGGCGCTATCAACCGGAAAGGTTGTTTCACCAAGAGAAGTCCTAGCACGGCTCCTTTGCTCGAAAACATAGACCCGTTTTGGTTCATAAGAAAATGGGAGTTTGTGACGATCAAGCATATAGTCCGAGAAGCATGTCATGTTGGTTAAAGTCAGCATATACCTCAGATAAGTCCTTCTTTTTCCCCCGAAAGGGACTCCTTTATCTTTGATACGTTTTTCCATTCTTTGTTCATTCTTTTTCTTTGAATCCCTTTCGGTTTAATTTTAATTCTGAAACTATTACAAAGGAAGGCAGACAAGACCGGTTTTTACAGGACTCCGCCTGGTAAGGAGGAAAAGAAAAACAGCCTCAGTGGTGTATTAATACAATCCATGATTGGATCGTAATGATCGATTGTTTCCAAAGAAACGGAGTTTAGAAAGGAAATGGAAATCAAAGGCCAAGGTCTTAGAAGAGAAGGAATAAGGCTGAAGGATAGAACCCACACGGAAAATCCTCGTGGAATTTCAGGAATGAACCCGGTCAGTTTGAAAGGAAGTCACCCCAAAGACAATTGGTAGGAAATTTCTCAATGGAAATGGGGAAACGATCGAGCAATGAAGATAATCAAGGCCATAAAGTCAACCACTTTTTCAACTGATAAAATGTGCTTTGTTGAAAGCAGGTCTGTTTAATTATGCAAGAAGAAGGTACCACTCAAAGAAGTGAAGTACGCAAGCATTAAAATGGCTTCGGAACAAGGAAAACACATAAAAAGGGAAGTTTCTTTTTAGAGCTTTATCTTATGCATTTATTGATGGTTGAAAAGAAAGCCTAAAAGAAGGTCCAAAAGGAAGAATAAAAGAAAAGAAAATGAAAACTCCAAAAAAAAAAAAGAATCAAATCATATCGGTCCAATATCTGTTTGGACCCCGGTCAGAAAAACCGAGGGTCTTTCCGGCAGAAAGCCGTGGAAACTTTTATCCCCGGTCAAAAACCGAGGATCTCCTAGTCAGAAAACTGCGGAGCCATTTACTTTTACCCCGGCCAAAAAACTGAGGTTCTGACGGCCAAAAAACCATTAGATATTGTTTGAATTCCGGCCAGAAAGCCGTGAAACTTTTATCCCCGGTCAGAAAATCGAGGATCTCCCAGTCAGAAAACTGCGGAGCCATTTACTTTTACCCCGGCCAAAAAACCGAGGATCTGACGACCAAAAAACCGTTAGATATTGTTTGAATTCCGGCCCGAAAGCCGTGAAACTTTTATCCCGGTCAGAAAACCGAGGATCTCCCAGTCAGAAAACTGCGGAGCCATTTACTTTTACCCCGGCCAAAAATCGAGGATCTAACGGCCAAAAACCGTTAGATATTGTTTGAATTCCGGCCAGAAAGCCGTGAAACTTTTATCCCCGGTCAGAAAACTGAGAATCTCCCAGTCAGAAAACTGCGGAGCCATTTACTTTTACCCCGGCCAAAAAACCGAGGATCTGACGGCCAAAAAACCGTTAGATATTGTTTGAATTCCGGCCAGAAAGCCGTGAAACTTTTATCCCCGATCAAAAAACCGAGGATCTCCCAGTCAGAAAATTGCGGAGCCATTTACTTTTACCCCGGCCAAAAAACCGAGGGTCTGACGGCCAAAAAACTGTTAGATATTGTTTGAATTCCGGCCCGAAAGCCGTGAAACGTTTATCCCCGGTCAGAAAACCGAGGATCTCCCCAGTCAAAAAAACTGCGGAGCCATTTACTTTTACCCCGGCCAAAAAACCGAGGATCCGACGGCCAAAAAATCGTTAGATATTGTTTGAATTCCGGCCAGAAAGCCGTAAAACTTTTATCCCCGATCAAAAAACCGAGGATCTCCCAGTCAGAAAACTGCGGAGCCATTTACTTTTACCCCGGCCAAAAAACCGAGGGTCTGGCGGCCAAAAAACCGTTAGATATTGTTTGAATTCCGGCCAGAAAGCCGTGAAACTTTTATCCCGGTCAGAAAACCGAGGATCTCCCAGTCAGAAAACTGCGGAGCCATTTACTTTTACCCCGGCCAAAAAACCGAGGGTCTAGCGGCCAAAAACCGTTAGACATTATTTGAATTCCGGCCATAAAGCCGTGAAACTTTTCTTCAAAAATCCCGGCCAGAAAGCCGTGGAACGTTTATTTGTGAAACTGTGATTTTCTTACCCAAAGAGTCTTTTTAATCGCTTTCTGTGTCACAACTAACTCACGAAATTTTCCCAGCAAAACTGGGGCAGAAAAATTTCGTTCGTTTGTTTGTTTTGTTGTCTAAATAGGTTTGACCTCGGGACGCAAGGATCGAGATAACCTACAAATGGAACATCAATCCAGAGTGAAGAAAAGAAGAAAAGAACCAAAAGAAAAGAGTTCAAATGTTGGAGTAAACAAAGGCACGGATTGCCTAGAAGATGATTGAAGTAACAAGCTCCGCCGACTCTGTTTCACTCAATGTTACAGAAAATAAACAAGAACGTACAGTTTGTTGAGCACCAAGATTCAGATCGAGGTCTACAGCAAATTAGCTAAGATTCAAGATCAAGTTTTCAAGAGAATCATAGATAGGAATCTTGTAACTCATAGTTTGATAGCATAGCTAGTTTAGCTTTAATTTCTCTTTCGGTGTAATAAGGAGGTCAGTAAGCAGTTAAGCAACAGCAGCAACAACGATAGCAACAGTAATAGGAAAATGTCAGTTCACGGTATTCCCAGCTACCAAAACTTCCCGAACTACATTGACCTGATTCCTGTTTAGCCCAGGATATGTAGGAGGCCTCTCGAAGCGAAGGCTCGGTCAAGATCTTTTCAAAATGCTTCACACGGAGTGCTCGGATGGGAAAAAATCGCTCGTATTAGCTCATTATCTTTGTACGAAAACTCTTCGAGTTTACACGCAAAGAGGGGCAGCTGTGAGCACGTGATTTTGCCCTGCATGAGATTTACTCCCAAAATCCAAAAATAGAACAGTGAGTTGATTTTTCTTAATTTTGTTTGATTTTCTTGATATTTATCTTTGCATGTTTATTTGTTAAACTAATAAAATATAAAATAAAATACAAAAAATAATGTTGCATTTGCATTTAAGCCTTATTTGGAGTAATTAAGTTCATTGTTTAAATAATATAAAAATCACAAAATAATTCATCTTTTACATTTTTAGGATTTAAATGCATAAATTTATATTGATTGTGTTAACTGTTAGTATTAATTAGTATTTTTGTATAAATTATTTGGATTTTTGTAGTGCATTTAGAGTTTTGTTTATTAAAAAAAAAAGAAATCAAGATAAAGAGTTAAATGGATTGGGCCAATTAAAAGAGTAAAACCAAGCGCAAAGGCATGTCCAGTGACCCAGCCCAAATCGGTTCGCCCAGCCCATTAACCAACCCGATCCATTCTCGTTCTAATCTGGACCGTTGGTTTTCATCCATCCAATGGTCCTAACTAAATCCCTAATTTAATTATACTAAACCCCCCAAACCCTATTATTCATCTTCATTTCCCCTTTCTCTCTCAAAGCCCAGCCGACGCCGTCGTTACCCACCGTCCGCCGCCACCGGAAATCGCCTCACGGCGGTTTCGGCGGTCCAAACACCACCATCTTAACACCAATTGACCATCTCGATACCCCCAATCCAAATCCATACACCATCTACTTCGAATCAACCCGGAGCTTCTCGAGTCTTCATTTGAAGATTCGAGTCAAACTTGAACTAACACCAAACACTCCCAAATTGATACCACACCTTCGCCGGACCTCCCCCATGTCTATACCAAACTTGGTTCGGCTCAAATCTAACCGGAAACCAAAGAACCCCAAATAAAGATTTCAAGAACCCTAGAATCCGAATTAGGGATTTTCGTTTGAATTCAAAAGAAATTGGGGTCTAATAGACCTTAATTGGATTGTTTTTACTTAAAAAAACATTTCAATTCAAGTCTTTTCGACCCCGAATTCAAAAAAAAAAATCAAGCCGCCGAGTTTCCCCAATTTCTGGTTTCAAAGGTATTTCTTTTTCTTTTCTGTTCTTGGTTAATTATATTCGTCGCTTTAGTTTAATTGCTTTGTAGTTGGCGTTTGTTGTTGATTTTTGTTGTGAATATTTCCAAATTTTTCTTTTTTTCTTCATCTACTTGGGACCTTTTATTTGGTCGATTTGTTTGCTTCTGATTGTTTGTTATAAATGACGTAGTTATAAGATAGGAATTCGATTCGATATTTCGTCGAATAGCTAATTCTTCACTTTTTTATTACTCTGGCCGAGAGTTTTTAAATTACTGTCTCTGCGATTGGTTTTTTATCGATTGCACGTGTTGTTATTCGATTGATTGAAGGTTGTCGATTAGTTTCGTTAGGGTCATTTGTTAGAACATTTGAACAAATTTCAGATTTTGCTATTTTGATTCAACACTGTGTTTGGTTGTAAGTTTCTAGTTGTTGTGATAATGAATAGGATTGGAATTGGATTTGGGTATTAGTTGTTTGAGTTTGGTTTAGAAATCTGAAGAAAAACAATATTCAAGGGTGCAAAGTGATGCATTGCACATGGAAAAGATAATGGAATCTGTAAGGCAGCTTGACATTCCATTTAGAGTTCAACTTTAGAGTTTAAAATGAATAAATCAAGTTTGAATAATGTTTTGACTGGAAGTACAGAGGGATGTAGTAAGCTGGACAGATTTAGAATTGATTAAGAAAAGGGTTGCTGGATCTGTTGATGTCTATAAAGGAGAACAGATTCATACACAGATGGATACTCACACATATTCACAAATTTTTCATTGGCAGAACACATACACTCACAGATATACATACTCACTGAAAAATCAGAACAACAGAGAAACATCCATTGGAAACAGTAGGAAAACAGAGAGAAGCTCCCTGAAAAATAGACTTACATTCTTGAAAAAAAAAACAGAACTTCCTTTTCTCATATACATTTTTTTGAAACAGATTTTCAAGGAAACACATATTGACAATCTGTTTGAATCTGTTTTATTTGAATCAAGATTCCATACCAATTGGTTCGGCCAAGGTTGTTTTGGTTTGTTTTGGTTTCTACTTGGTTTCGCACTATTCGTGGTTTGTTTGAATTGAGATTTTTGGTCAATTCCCGTTGGTTATTCTTGCTGGATGTTTTTGCTGTCGCCGCTGTTGTCACGACCCCAAACCCCGGTCGTGATGGCGCCCAACACATTGCTAGGCAAGCCCGACCATCTTATCCAATTAAACCAGCCAAGTATAATTAATACCGATTAATCGGCATGATTAGCCTGTTTTCATAACAAATCAAGAAGTGTAGAACTGAAATACAAGAACACAGTCCCAACCAAATCGTGGTGTCACAAGTCTGAGCCTCTACAAATGAGATCTACTACACAATCAAGTCTAACCAGAATGGAGACAACAAAATGATAAAAAGAAAGAGGTCAGGTACTGCGGACGTCGGCAACTACCTCGAAGTCTCCACGGAATGGGGATAATAAAGCAGTTGCGATAGCTTAACATCCCTCCTGAACCTGTATATCTGCACAAAAAGTGCAGGGGAGTGGGGTGAGTATATTTCAACTCAGTGAGTAACAATAATAAACAATAACTGAAAATAAGAACTCATGTACTATCACTAAACTGTTCTAAGGCAACCCCCACAGGTTAATCATCACTATAATGAGTACTCCGATCTCCAGTCCACATCTATCTCATCTAGGTCCCACACCGACCACATCCTCGCTCGTACCACTACGGTATACAACCATCTCAATATATGGAGACATATACATCCGTCTATAACATATAAATATTTCAGTATATATATGAATATGAATAGGTATAATGCCGCGCGGCGTGCCCCGCTCCAATACATATACGCTGCGCGGCGCGCGGCCCGCTCCAATACATATACCGCTCGCTCGCGCGCCCCGCTCCATTTAACGTCGACGGCGCTCACCGGGGGTGTATACGGACTTCGGAGGGGCTCCCTAGGCCCAAGCACTATAATATCGCGGCGTGCGGCACGATCCACACAAATATTACTGCGGCGTGCGGTCCGATCCAATATATATATGTATATATCTCTATACCGCTGCGGCGTGCAGCCCGATCCCATAATATACACCAGCGCTCACTGAGAATGTGTGCGGACTCGGACTCCGAAGGGGCTCCTACAGCCCAAGCGCAATAATACTGCGGCGTGCGGTCCGTCCCACATGTATATTACATGTATATTACATGTATATTACTGCGGCGTGCAGTCCGATCCAATATACATACTGTTGCGGCGTGCAGCCCGGTCCAATTTAGGTATATATATATATAATACCTTATAATGGGTCCTCGACCCTATCCCAGTCAATATATGCTTGGCCTCTCAGGCCCAATATAATATATCACAGTGGGTCCTAGACCCTGTCTCAGTCAATATAGACTTGGCCTTTCAGGCCCACTCAGCTAGAACAGGGAATTCCACCCTAGATAATCTCTCTCAATGTACACATCTAGTACGGGCTCATATTATGCTATACAGCTAGAGCTACGGCCGAGTGTATGTTTCCAACATGATATAAGGGTCACCTAGCTCTATAGGTTCCCTAATGCTCTACAGATCGGCACAAGGCCCCAAACATGGCTATTAGCCCAATTGTACAGTTATAAGTCTCAGTAACAGTCATACAACACAGTATTCTATTAGCGGGGAAGGACTAAGTCCGAACCCCCAATCACAATGTCACCACGCCCGTCATAGAACGTGTGTCTCATCTCAATATAGCACTGTGAAGTGCTAGTACGGGGTTTCAAACCCTCAATACATTATTTACTACTACCACTCACCTCGAACCGGTAGAAGCTTCATGCTCGCGACGCCTTAGCTCCTCGAACCGGCATCCACGCACGTCAAACTAGCCAAAATCAGTACAAATATATCAAAATAGGCTAATGGAACATAACCCAATCGAAAGAACTCGAAAAATATCAAAAATCACGAAATTGACAAAACCCGAGCCCCGGGCCCACATCTCGAAAAATTCTGAAATTCACATTTTCGGAATCCTCATCTCGCCACGAGTCCGTACATACCAAGAACTCCCAATTCGGACCACAAATGGTCCTTCAAATCCTAAATTTAAGGTTTTTTTTTGCTCCAAGCCCTATTTTCTTGATTTTTAGCTATAGATTCATGAATTCCATGGATGATTCTTGTATAAAAACATGTATTTAACTCATAAAACTTACCTCCAACGATTCCCCGTCGAAATCCCTTCAATTCCCGTCCAAAAGCTCTCAAGAACGGCCAAAAATGGTGGAAAAATGGGTTGTTTTCGCGATTGAAATGTTTTTAACATTCTGTCCGGTACTGTAGCTAACACTATGCGATCGCATCAGAGCATTGCGATCGCATAGAACAAACTCTGCGATCGCATCAGAGCATTGCGATCGCATAGAACAAACTCTCCGGGCACTGTAGCTAACACTATGCGATTGCATAGAACAAAATCCTGGGTACTCTAGCTAACACTATGCGATCGCATCAGGGCATTGCGATCGCATAGAACAAACTCTCCGGGCACTGTAGCTAACACTATGCGATTGCATAGAACAAAATCCTGGGTACTGTAGCTAACACTATGCTATCGCATCAGGGCATTGCGATCGCATAGAACAAACTCTCCGAGCACTGTAGCTAACACTATGCGATCGCATCAGAGCATTGCGATCGCATAGAACAAAATTTCTCCGCAATTTTTCTGCTGCATTTTTCAACTCAAAAATTCCCGTTAGCCATCCGAAATCACCCCGAGGCCCCCGGGACCTCAATCAAAGCCACAAGTATATCACATTACCTCATTCAAACTTTCTCATAACATAAAAACACCATCCTAAACATCAAAATCACCAATTACACACTAATTCAAGCCTAAGTTTCTTCAAAATTTCCGAATTGCTCATTCAATCAAAAACCCGACCAAACGACGTCCGAATGACCTGAAAATTTGCAGGCATATCCAAAATCACCTAACGGAGCTACTGCAACTCGTCGGAATTCCATTCCGACTCCCGGATCAAAATCTCACCTACCGTTCGGATTTCGCCAAAATTCAACCTTAGCCAATTCAAGCCTAAAACTACACCGGACCTCCAAATTCAATTCCGATTGCTCTCCTAAGTCATAAATGATCCCCCGAAACTAGTCAAATCATCATAATCTGATTCCGAGCACTCTAACTCAATAGTCAACTCTAGGTTGACTTTCCATATTCAAACTTCCTTCAAATATGCTATTTGCTTCATTTTCAATTCAATTCATTCCTAACTAATCCGATAGGTTCTAACACTGATATAAAAGCATAAGATATGTAAATGCAACATAACGGGGTGGTAATTCCCGTAACGACGGGCCGGGTCGTTACACGCTGTTATCTTGCTGTTCTTGTTCACTGCCGAACAAGTTACTCACTTCCTCTTTTGCTTTTAAATTCCAGGTACACATCCTTGGGTTGTCTATTGTTTTTACTGGAAATGAAATGAAAGAATTTTTTTTTAATATTACTGTGAGGCTATCATACGAATGATTATGTTAGTTTAGTTATTAAAAATTTTTGACTTTTTTTGTTAAAATAGATATCGTACAGTTAGTCATTAGAAGATCGAGGGTGCATTAGTCTTGTATGTCTACTTAGCCCTTACCTTCATTATATACGGATTAAAACAAAACTTGCTAGGCCTGTATTTGTAAACTTGGATTATTTTAGACTGTTGATAAAAAATAGATGTCAGTTTTCATTTATACTTAATTAGTTTTTTTTATGTTTTAGTATACGTTTGGATTTGTGTAAGTAAAACTAGCCAATTCGGATTGAGATTCCTTTTGATATTTTACATAGTTAATTTGTTAAAAATCAAGTAGTTTAAGCACGTTCAAGATGTTGGGTCGGTTAAAGTTTAACTATTAACATAAGATATTTGGAATCATCTTCTTTGGATTTTTCTTTACTTTGATTTTCTTTTGAGGTCTATTATAATTAAGAAAGCAAGACAAGTTAGCCAATGCTTTTAGATAACAACGTTAGTCGTCTTTAATCGTATAATTTCGATTTCGTCAATTAACGTCAGATTGAAGATAGCAAAATCCAAAGTAGACAACTTCACGTCTAAATAATTAACCAAGGTGAATTATCTCTATGTCGTATATTTTGGTCGATTTTCCATTAGTTCACATCTTTTCATTAAATCTCCGGCCATAAGTCAAAAGCTAAGAAATAACACGTCATTAAGTACAGTTCTTTAATTGGGAATAATTTTTAAGAGATACGCTTTTAAATAAATTGATTTTTCTTTTTTTTTGGAGTTTAGTTTTACAATGGTTTTGAACCGGCATGGTTTCAAATAAGTAATCCGGATACTTTTCTTTTATTATTATTTCCCTATCTGTTAAAATCTGAGTCTATATTGTAATTAGTTTTTCTTTTGGTATGGTTTCAAATTAATAGAGTGGTTTTTGAGGTTTTACTAGAGCATATAATTTATGAGCATATTAAAATCAGATAATTTTTAGCCATTTATAATAATTGAAGCGACCGTGCTAGAACCACGGGATCCGGGGGTGCCTAACACATTCCCTCGGGTCAACAGAATTCCTTACTTAGAATTTCTGGTTCGCAGATTTCATTTGGAAAGTCGAAATTTCCTCGATTCGGGACTTAAATAAATTGGTGACTTGGGACACCTTAATTTATTCCAAGTGGCGACTCTGAAATAAATAGAATAATCTCGTTTCGAATATTGTCACTTAAATTGGAAAAACTCCCCTTACGCTTCTACCCCCGGGTAGCGGGCGCGCCAAAAGGAGGTGTGACAACGACTATATATAAACGGAAGGTCATATGATGTTCTCCCTCATATTTTAGTCAAATGGACGTATATGGTTGACGCATTCCGATAAACGTATGGCCCTATTATATGATGCTACTCTCAATCACAACAATAGTATATGCATAGGTAATCATATTGGTAAACGGGCCTACACGGTTACTATAGGCCGATACGTATGGCCCTTACTGAATGAATCAAATTATATTCATAGACGGCAAATTACTAAATATCAACCACGATATATAAACGAAAGGTCATATGATGTTCTCCCTCATATTTTAGTCAAATGGACGTATATGGTTGACGTAGTCCGATAAACGTATGGCCCTATTATATTATGCTACTCTCAATCACAACAGTAGTATATGCATAGGTAATCATATTAGTAAACGGGCCTACACGGTTGCTATAGGCCGATACGTATGGCTCTTACTAAATGAATCAAATTATATTCATAGACGGTCAATTACTAAATATCAACCACGATATATAAACGGAAGGTCATATGATGTTCTCCCTCATATTTTAGTCAAATGAACATATATTGTTGACGTATTCCGATAAACGTATGGCCCTATTATATGATGCTACTCTCAATCAAACAATAGTATATGCATAGGTAATCATATTAGTAAACGGGCCTACACGGTTGCTATAGGCCGATACGTATGGCCCTTACTGAATGAATCAAATTATATTCATAGACGGTCAATTAATAAATATCAACCACGATATATAAACGGAAGGTCATATGATGTTCTCCCTCATATTTTAGTCAAATGGACGTATATGGTTGACGTAGTCCGATAAACGTATGGCCCTATTATATGATGCTACTCTCAATCAAAACAATAGTATATGCATAGGTAATCATATTAGTAAACGGGCCTAAAGTTTACAAAAAAAATGTAATTACTGGTCTAAAATTTTGTATTAAAGTGGATAAAAATGTAATTACTGGTCTAAACTTTACAAAAATAAAAAAAAAATTGAATGGGTTGATAGGAAAATTAAATTTTTTAAAGGTCAGGTTCGATCTCGAGATGCCTCACTAATTAAACGCACGAAATAACTACCCTAATTAAACCAACGCAACGATTAGTACTTTTGTGAGTTTTTGTTCTTTTATTTATATTGGTAGAAATACTAAAATAGGGCTGTATAGGTATCGATTCGCCCTAATTTCAATTTTGCATTTAAACCGCCCATTGTCCCTTGACGTTCCATCTTCAAACTTTCAACTGTCCATTGACCCTTGAAATTCCATCTTCAAAATTTCATTAGTTTTTTCCTTCTTTCTCTTCTCCTTTTTTCGTAATTCTATCGTAAAAATCGTTTACCCTAATATTTTTTCCTCTAACCCTAATCCTAATATGATGCCTCGAGTTGAAAGAATGATTTGCAGTGGAATGGATATACTAAGCAACCTTCCTGATGATGTTCTTTATGCTATTCTTATGCGTATGCCTTTTCCGGATGTTGTTCGAACAAGCATATTATCAAAGTAATGGAAATATAAATGGTGTAAAATTCCACAAATTACTCTTGATCAAACACTGTGGAGAATACATCAAGAAGAATACTTTGTCAACATTATCCGCCATATTTTGATCAATCATCAAGGTCCAGTTAAACAGTTTACACTCTTAATCCCGTATTGGGAGGATTTTTTTTATTTTAGACAGTTGATAGGGTTCCTTTCTGCAAATGGGATTGAACATCTCAATCTAAAATTTCCTATGAAGATGAATCCATACAAATTGCCTGCTGCTTTTTTCAATTGTGTGCTATTGAAGCACTTATCGCTTGAAGACTGCCGCATAAGATATCCAGCAGCATACATAGGTTTTGATAGGTTAATTTCCCTTAAGCTATACAATGTTACCATTGAGTGCACATTGCTTACAGCCTTTATCTCTCAGTCCCCGTTGTTGGAGCAATTAGTGCTTGTGCTCCCAGATAATTTCAGTGGGGTTGTTGAAATTGATGCCCCCAAATTGAAGTCATTTGACTTCACAGGGAGTGTATGTTTTATCATCTTAAGAACAATTCCTCTTCTTTCACAAGTGTCATTTGCTTTTAGGGGAAACATTATACTGGAAGCAAAACCTCACTATGCTAGGGTTCTTAGGTCTTTATGTGCGGTGGAACATCTCCATTTTGATAACCATAGTGTCAAGGTAAGTGTTTTCATAACTTCAGTCTTTTGCTTTTTCATATATGGATTATATTGTGGTGTATGTGCCATCATTTTAATTTTGGGATGTTATTTCTAGTTACTGGCTGCAGGTGCCGGAGAAGTACCAACCAATCTTCCCTTTCGGGTTAAATGTGTGAAGAATCTTTACCTTTCTAGTATTTATCTCGGTGATTTGTATTCCTTCGCCTGCACTTTGTGTTTGATGAGAAGCTTCGCATGTTTAGAATATATTGAAATCAAGGTTACTATATTACTTGATCATTTGGTTATCTTGTTACATGAGCTTTTTCTGGACTGACTTCTTAGGTGTTGAACTCATTTGGTGTTTTTTTAATTTTTTTCTTAGGTGGATAATAGTGCACCTATTGCAATTGATAAAATTGATTTGGAAGGAGCTTTTGGAGCAACAGCATTCATCAACCTCAAAAAGGTTGTGATTAGGAGGATTCGAGGGACAAATCCTCACATGCAACTGTTGAAGCTTCTTGTTGCAAAGTCTCCGGCTCTTACGAGAATCATAATCGATGCATTGACGTATGAAGATTATAAAATTCTCAAATCAATATTTGACCATTCAGAATTTGTTTTTGCATCACTTGAAGCAGTAGTTGTATTAAAGTACTAGTATACTTATGTTTTTTTTTGACAAATATTGTATATTGTTTTCTTTCATCTACTTAAGGTTATCTTTCATATGCTTAAGGTTATCTTGATGTTTTTTTTTTTACAAATCTGGCAGATATTACAATTTATGTTATTCTCGTTGAAGTGCTTGGTAACCTATTTGGCTGCTGGTTTTGGCCCCTCAAGATTAATTCCCATGTACTGATCGAGCACATTATCAAATGCCTGAATGTCATAATAAGCAAGGCTAAGTCATATTGGTTTTTCTCATTTTCCAGTACGGACTAATGAAGGACTCAATTGAATTAAATATTCACCATTGACATTGACATTGACATCTCATACTAATACAACTGAGAGAAAAATGAAGTTGACACTAGAGAGAAGACAATTTACTTCATGTAGTAAATAGCTTCTTGAAAGACTAAATAGCTCGGAGGACCCTAGTACAATCCCTTATAATTCATCCTCTATTTTAGCAATATAAAACAAGCAAATATTATATACCTGTGAATGAAACGATGTGAATACGGAAAAAAAAAGCTGTAAATACGAAAAAAAATTAATTTTTTTTTTGCATTTAATAGTCCTTACCCAACCACTATGTATAATAATTCATACCCAACCACTATATATAATAGTCCATACCCAACCACACACAACATTCAAACCCTAACTCTTACAAAAATCCTTGAACTAAAACATCCCCATCCAACGAAGATATGAATCCGTCGTTTGAAGTTTTGATGAAGGAATCATACATAACGCAAGATTATATGGTAAATCAGCTCTCTTTTCATTTAAATTTCTATGTATTTTTAAATGCTTGTGATTTTAGAATTGGTTTTGAAGGGCACATCTGGTTTCAACAAAAACTCTCAATTTTAATCTTTTTGTTTGTAGAATATTCCAAAATATTTTTACGAACACATTCCTGAATCACATAGCACAGCGGTTCTTCACTATGATGGCGAGCATTGGTTTATAGAAATTAACATGGGCAAGCGCAGATGGTTCAAAGACAGTTGGAAATATTTCGTGATGAATAATAACATCAAGCAGGGTTGGTTACTTAACTTTGAGTTAGTCGAAATTACAGAATTCTGTATTATCTTCCAATTGCACGTGACAGGCCGAGGAACTCTCCAAGATCCAATTGAAATTAATTAGTATTTATATTTCTTCCTATTTTGTATTTTTTTTAACTTTTATTATCTTTTATGTAGTTATGTGATATGTACTTCTATTTTCTAGTACACTTTGTATTTTGATTAGTTACATAATCTGTATGGACGGTCAATATATTTTTCCCAGCATATATTGAAAACAAATGAGCCCTAGTTACTATCTTACTCTACCCTATCTACAAACCCTGAAATAATAAATGCTATGCTGTGAAATAATAAATGTTATACAACCAACCTTTGTCATTTCCAATTGTAAATTTTCCCTGCAATAATAAATGAACTACGAATAATAAATGAACTACAACTACCCTCATTAACTACGACAAATTCAAACAAACTCATCAGATATTATGATCACAGATAGGTTATTTTGTCCACTAAAATTTGTTGTTTTGTCCATTGACACTACCTTGGCCCCTATAAATGTGCTCACATACTAAAACACTAGAGACCTAAAATACTCACATACTAAAACCTAAACTATGGATGCCTCTCCCTCAACCAAACGAGCCCTAGTTTACTCTTCAACTAGCAGTGAAGACATATCTTACTCTTCTACTTCCAGTGATACTGAAGAAGAGATTCCTCCAACTTTTGAAGTGACTATGACTGATTCAAACATTAACGACGTTGATCTGGTTATGCATCAGTATTGCATATAATTTTTTGATTGTGTTTAACCTTTCTATTTTCCAAAAGCTTAATATTATTGCTTTTTTCTTCCATATTTTAGTATATTCCAAGAAAAGTCCGCAAGCTTCTTCCTCCAACTTTAGAGCCCGCGATTTTGCGTCATCGTGATAAAGAGTGGATTGTAATTATGAGCGTTGGTGATCAAAAAAAGTTCAAGGTAGGTTGGAGACTTTTTTTGTTCGAAAATTTTATCATGCGGGGTTTCGTCGTCAAATTTACGTTGGTTGATGTTTCACCACGTGTGCTATCTTCAATGTGGACATGAAGGGAGACGGATATCCTATTTGTACTAATCCATTTTTTACTTGGTACTAGGATGTGTTTGTGTTAAATTCAAACCTTTAGTTATGGTTGTTGTATTTTTTATATGCTGAAATGTTATGTTAATTAAAGGATGAAATTTCAATCTTCATATTACATTCAATCTGCTATAACAGTTTATTTCATACGTTTAAAATGCATTTCAAAGACTATTATTTCAAGCCAAGCGTTTTAGAATGATAAAGAGTATTGGGAAGAATAAATCATTCATAGAGACTTATCAACCTAATCTACACACTATTAAAACTGTCTGCAATAATGGAAGTTTCATAGAGAAGCAAAATATTGAAGAAAAACATGTGCAATATTGAAAGCTTCATAGAGAAGCAAAATATTGCAGACAGATAAATGCTGCATACCAACCGAATGGAGAAGATACGGGGAAGCTAAAAATTGTTTGAGAAATATAAATATTTCATGGGGAAGCTAAAAAGGTTGACATTATTAAATGATTTATTGAGAAGTGTAATCCCTTGGACTCTTTTTAGGAATGGTTTCATTTGTATTATGTTAGAAATTTGGATTCAAACTCATATTGAATTCTAATAGTTTACTGGACGAAATTATTCTAATAAATATTTAGAAGAAAAATTTACTGGAAAATGCAGTAACAAAATATTGTTCAAATCTTTAATAAATTTAGAATGGCTCTGCCAACAATGCAAATCAACTAAGCTAGTGAACAAACAATCTTCATTCTTTAAAAGAATAACTTGAGATTGAGACCTGAATAAGAACTTGTCTTAAAGATATCCATTAGCCAGCATTACTGTCTCAGCTTGTATATTCTTTAACCAATGCTTAAACAATGAGGATTCAACATCATTCCTACAAGGAAATAGATTTCACTCTATCCGAGCCATATTAAGAAAAGTCTGGACATTAAATTCCATAAACTTAGAAGAAGAAAAAAACGAATAGAATATAGCAACTGGAGGGACTTCCAAACTGCCATTTTAAATCAAAGCCAAACAAAAATAAAATGCTTCACCCTTTTCCTGAAATACTCGAAACACTTATTCAACAAATGTCATAGTGATCATGCATAAGTTGAATGCTAAAATGGCACAATAAACATGATCGAACCAATTAACAAAATCAAAGGTAAATGTAACATCCTTGCATAACAAAGAGAAACAAAAAATACTTTCAAACACAAGATAACATAAAACCTACAATTGACATAATTAATTTCTAATATTTTCAGAAAGCTTCAACCCTATAAAAATACCCGCTAACATAGCAGTTGAAATAACACTTGCTGCACGTTCATTTGTTAGCACTTCTTCACAGGTCGAGCTTGAAGATGACTCTTCTTGTGAATAACTTGTTTTTTTGAAAATTTTTGAAGGCTTGTAAGGCTTCATCGTAATATTGGAAAGCATGAAAGTAGCTACCTTCGACTCCAACAAGCATTTTAACACACTCAGACCAATATTTGTATATACCCGGCTTCTTCCCACAATAAATAACAAACACCATAGATTTGAGTTTTTGTTTACCTTCAACAGATTTTTCATAGTCATCGAACGTCGATATGGCCTCACTATTAGACTTGAAAGACTGGAAGATGCTACGCTTAACCCCGATAACCATTTGAGAACATTCACTCCATGAGTAGTTTATCCCCGGCCTTTTACCTGAAAATACAACATACACTTTTGAAGGACTATTAGTCTTAGAATGCATCCTTAATCCTTAATCTAATAAATGGAGGTCATTTTAAGGTATGTTATAGAGGGTTTAATTGAGAGTTTGTAAGTAGTGTATCATGAATTTGTGGAACTAGGGTATCATGTGTTTAAATAGTAGGGATTTGAATAGATATATTTAAAATATACGGAATACACTCAAATATTATACATATACGAAATACATAATTATATACATGTATATAGATAAATTATTTTGAATTATATGAGTGTATACTACCCAAAAAACAGATAAAAATACGTTTGTATATATTGGAAAAGACAAAGTGTTTGAACCCTTGCTATCTTTCATGTGTTGGGAACACAAATTATTAATGGTAGAGGAGAAATAATGAAAAAGAGACTGAAAGGGTATTTTGGGTATAATAATTCGACCAAAACCCTAAATATAGCGTGAAATGACATAAATGACCCCATTTGGGTCAATCTGGTCAATTTCGATGTGGACATTTAGATTTTCCCTAGGTACATATTGAGAAATGTTATGGTTATTTGGGAAACAAGTTACTCCAGTATTAATTATCTCGAGATTTACCTTAAGATTAATTATTTCATCTTTTTATAAGGATACAAAAAAACCTTTAATTTTAGTATAATTAATCTTGAGATTAGTTATATCGTAATTTTATCCCAACTAAATATGAAATAAACTCATCTCCAATTTAATTCCAAGATTAGTTACTTTAGCCATCATTCCAAACGAGTCCCGAAGGTATGTGCAAGCTTCTGTTGAGGTAAATAGGTAAAAATAGTTGTTAGGGAACCGTCGTCAAAATAAATAGTTGCAGCTCTGCCTCAAAATACATCACCGAATTATGTTCATCCCCAAATTTAAGAGCATCTGACAGTATTAATTAGGGATGCTTACCGGGCGAATAATTTAACGTAACGGTTCAGTTTAGCGGTTATCGAATATAAATGTAATAATTCGCTAGCCATCCAATAAGATAATAAGCGGATTGGTATCGGATTAATAATTATCGGTCGACTTATCGGCTAAACCAAACAATTTTTTTTTTGTGAACGATCATTAATTAATACCAAGACTACACATACTATCATTACACATATTAACCAAATTTGTAAAACTAGAAAATGACATTCGTTCAGTAATCAGTCAAACTTTCAAAAGGACATTCGTTCATAATCAATCAAAAGGCAAAAGTTTTCTCCTTCGCCCTCAAAGATCTAACGATTAACTTAGCTAGAAGCTGTAATTCGATTCTATAATATGCAAATAGATAACGTACAACATGTGGGAAAAATCAATTTTCATATAAAACTTCGCAGCCACCTATAATTGAATCAAGAAGTTGAAAAAAGATAAAAGTAATATACAAACAACTAGGGTGTTTATGGTTCGATTTGGATCGGTTTTTCTCTTAAGATAAACAAAACCATGTAAGTCGATTTTTCAAATATTAGAGCCAAATCAAACCAATTAAGTCAGTTTTTCTAGATTCGGTATATGTCGGGTTTTGTCGCTTTTTTTTTTCCGATTATTTGTCGGTTTATCAGACACTCCGTCGACCACATTTTTAACTTAACAATATCAAATCAATTGCTCTTTAAGAAATCTATTATTTACCAAGATATATTGATGATAACTGAATTAAATAGTGGTGAATAATTTAAGGACTTAATTAAAAATACATTATTTATAACACGAATTAGAATCTTATACTTAACAAAATAAAACTATGAATGAAATTAGAATGTAAAGGTAAAGAATTATACTAAAAGTGCAAACTATTAACATTTACCATTAAATTTTTTAAACTTTGTATAAAAATATAAATATATATAGGTGTAATAATAAATTTGAAATAGCTACTCCTACAGTCAGTTTGGTTCGATTTTTTTTCTTTTTTTTCTGATCAAAACCAAAACAAATTGAATCGGGTTTTAAAATTCAAAATCAAAACCAAACCAAACCAAATCAAAAAGTATTGATTTTTTTTGGTCGGTTTGATTTGGTTTTCGGTTTGGTTCGATTTTTCATGTTGTTATGAACACACACCCCAACAAACAACAACGGGAACAAAAGACATATAAATAATGGTACTTTATATACATAGGGGTAAAAGTATAAATATAAAAATTCTTAACGGGTTAACGGTTTACCCAATAAGAAAATTGAGTAATCAGTCCCAAACCGTTAAATGTTTAATTACAAAAATCTCAATTTGTTCCCCATCCAATATCCCATTAATGTGATATCAATAAGTCATTAAATCATCGGATCGGTTCGATTAATGGTTTCGGCTGGATTTCGAATAATCTCCCTAAAGTAATATGTGCTGTTGTCGGACGTGGGATGAGAGGGAGAAGAGGATCATCCAACGGAATGAAATCTTGAAATTCCTCAAGGAAAACCAGCTTGTAAAAGGGTAGCTAAGTCTTTACACTGTTGTCAGTGTCCAGAATCCAAGTTTCTGGAGAAATACGTGCTGCCTTTCAGGGAGAAGATGCCCGACAGCCCGAGGTGTATGATTTATACATGAAAACTGGAAGATAAAGAAAAGTCTTTGCATTGGAGACTGTTGCTGCAGATCGTCGGTTATCTCTTAGGTTTATTTAGTTCTCTGATAAAATTGTACTTTCTCTTTAATACTCTTGTCAAGCATAGTACTGCTTGTTTACTTTTTCATTGCTGACGATGCATAATTGAACAAATTCTTTTCAAAAAATTATTGAGCGATGAGAACTAAAAATTGGGAGCAGTTTCGTTTTCAATTCAACTGATGCTTCTTGTTCAATGAGAAAGGAAAGCAGTGTATAAATCAGACTTGATGTTTATGGCATTGATATTTGAATGCTTATCTCAATCAGAACGGTATTTGTTCTCGTTGTAAGTGAAGTTTCTTATTCCTATATCTTTGTGATCGGACAGCTTCCTCCTCGACCTAATTCTAACTTGACGATTTTCCTTTCTTTCTTTGCATAGGCAACAAGTAGTTCTGTTATCTTCATTATATGATTGGAAAAGCACCTTCTTTCAAGCTTGGTCATAAGTGGGCATGATGCTCTACATGCAGCATGTGTTGAAGTTTGACAAACAATTTTGACAAACAGTAGTCCCACGTCGGTGCGAAGAAGAGTTGGGGAGATTTTACCCCTATAAAAGAAGGCCTAATGTTTAGGATTTAAACACACCTCTCATTTGCCTTCTTATTTTTTTATGGCATTTGTATCTTCTCTCTTTAGTATTATTTCACTTGTATTTTGGAGTGGAATAAAATATTGGTTGTGTCCGAGGAGTAGGCAAAATTAGCCGAACCTCGTAAATTCTGATGTTCCTTTTATTGTTGCTTTATTGTCTTATTTATTATTTGGTAGTTGTCATAGTTTTGGTATAGTAGTTGTGACTCATTCACACTATATACATTTGGCTTCCGCAACAATTGGTATCAGAGCCAAGTTATTATCTCGGTATGCTCTGTGGTTGCAGCGTAGTCTGATCTTCCACATCAGAAAAGATTTATCTTGGTAACTGAGTCAAGGTTCTGTCTCAGTATGCTCTGTGGTTGCAGCTTAGTCTGATCTTCCACATCAGAAAAGAAATAATCTTGATTTGTGTCGTCAGCTATTAAATAATATTTGTGTCAAAGATGGGAGACAATAAACAAGAAGAATCTACATCAAGTGTCAGCAATACATCATCATTGGCATCTTCGCTTATGATAAGAATCGTGTCAAATGCGAAATTTGCGGTAGAAATTTTTGACGGGTTCGGACATTTTGGGATGTGGCAAGGCAAGGTTCTAGATGTCCTTTTTCAACAAGGGCTAGATCTGGCCATTGAAGAAAAGAGACCAGATGCTATTGGAGAAGAAGATTGGAGAATTATTAACCATGTTGCTTGCGGTACAATTCGATCCTACCTTGCTAGAGAGCAGAAATATCCATACACAAAGGAAACTTCTGCTAGTAAATTATGGAAAGCATTGGAGGATAAATTTTTGAAGAAAAACAGTCAAAATAAATTGTACATGAAGAAGAGACTGTTTCACTTCACCTATGTTCCTAGTACCACGATGAATGAACATATCACCAGTTTCAATAAGTTGGTCACATATTTGCAAAATATGGATACAACTTATGATGATGGTGACTTGGCCTTGATGTTGTTGGCATCACTTCCTGACGAGTACGAGCACCTTGAAACTACTCTACTCCATGGAAATGACGAAGTTTCTCTCAGAGAAGTTTGTTCGGCTTTGTATAGCTATGAACAAAGAAAGCGAGAAAAACAGAAGGGCGGAGAAGGAGAAGCACTATTCGTGAGGGGTCGTCCTCAAAATCAAACGAGGACAAGGAAAGGAAGATCTAAGTCAAGATCTAAACCCAGTAAAGATGAATGTGCCTTTTGTCGAGAAAAGGGGCACTGGAAGAAATACTGTCCGAAGTTGAATAATAAGGCTAAATATAACAATGGAAAGGCCATTATGGATTCAAATGTAGCTGATTGCGATGATTCGGATTTCTCATTAGTTACAACGGTGTCGTCAACGTCATCAGACATATGGTTGATGGATTCGGCTTGTAGCTATCATATGTGTCCCAACGAGAATTGGTTTGTGGACTTTCAAGAAGGAGAATATGGAGTCGTCCAAACAACAGATAACAGCCATCTTACCTCATATAGAATTAGTTCAATACAATTAAGGAACCATGATAGAATTATCAGAACATTAACAGATGTTTGATATGTGCCGGGTTTGAAGAAAAATATCATCTCTATGGGAGCCCTGAAATCAAAAGGGTTTAAAATTATTGCAGAAAATGGAGTGATGAGAGTATTCTCCAGTGCACTAGTGGTAATGAAGGCCAATCGGAAGAACAATAACATGTACCGTTATCTCGGTAATACAGTTATTGGGACAACGACAGTGACGTCCAGTGACAACAAAGAGGCAGAAGCAACCAGGCTATGGCACATGCGCTTGGGACATGCTGGAGGAAAATCCTTGAAAACTCTATCAGATCAAGGATTGTTGAAAGGGGTAAAGGCTTGCAATTTGGAGTTTTGCGAGTAATGTGTCAAAGGGAAACATACAAGGGTTAAATTTGGTACAACAATCCATAATACTAAAGGCATTTTGGATTATGTACACTCTGATGTTTGGGGTCCTTCCAAAACACCTTCATTGGGTGGGAAGCACTATTCTGTAACCTTTGTTGATGATTTTTCCCGAAGAGTATGGGTGTATACAATGAAGAGCAAAGATGAAGTGCTGGGAATTTTTCTCAAATGGAAGACAATGGTGGAGAATCAAACGTGTAGGAGGATCAAGTGTATTCGCATAGACAATGGAGGTGAATACAAAAATGTTCATTTCAATAAGGTCTGTGAAAATGATAGCATCGTCCGACACTTCACTGTCAGACATACACCACAACAGAATGGAGTGGCAGAACACATGAACTGGACCTTGCTGGAGAAGTTACAGTGTATGTTGTCCAATGCTGGCTTGGGCAAAGAATTTTGGGCTGGAGCAATTACATATGCATGACACCTCATTAATCATTTACCATCTGCTGCTATTGATGGCAAGACACCATTTGAAAAATGGTATGGAAAGCCTGCTATAGATTACGACTCTTTGCACGTGTTTGGCTCAACTGCATATTATCATGTGACAGAGTCAAAATTGGATCCAAGGGCAAAGAAGGCTATTTTTATGGGGATTACTTCTGGAGTCAAAGGACATCGCTTATGGTGTCCTATGACAAAGAAAGTAATATTCAGCAAGGATGTTACCTTCGATGAATCTTCTATGGTAAACAAGGTAACAAATGAAGATACCAAACAAGATGATGGTGCTTCTAAGCAGGTGGAGTTTGAGGGAAAATTTATTTTTCCTACACAAGAAGCAGATGAGGAAACAAATAAAGATTATCCTCTGGAAGGAGAGCCAGCAGAGGAGATTCCAACCCAGGAATCTCAACAACAACTTGAATCAATAGCAACCAGCAGGCCAAAAAGGAAAATAACGAAACCTGTTCGTCTCATAGAGACAGTTGCTTGTGCAACCGCAATTGTAGCTGATGATGTTCCTACCACTTATAAAGACGCAGTCCAAAGTTGAGAAAAAGATAAATGGAGGATTGCCATGAATGATGAATTACAGTCCCTTCATCAGAATCATACATGGAGATTGGCCAATCTCCTGAAGGGAAAGAAAGCAATTGGGTGAAAATGGGTATTTGCAAAGAAAGAAGGATTTCCTAACCAAGTAGATGTTCGCTACAAAGTAAGGTTAGTGGCCAAAGGATATGCTCAAAAGGAGGGAATTGATTACAATGAAGTGTTTTCTCCAGTTGTAAAATATTCCTCCATTAGAATTATGTTGGCTTGGTAGCACAGTTGGATTTGGAACTAGTTCAGATGGATATAAAAACTGCATTTTTACATGGAAACTTGGAGGAGGAAATCTATATGACTCAGCCAGAAGGATTCAAAGTTGCTGGAAAGGAAAACATGGTGTGCAAACTTGAAAAATTATTGTACGGATTGAAACAATCTTCTAGACAATGGTACAAGTGATTTGACAAGTTTATGTTGCAGCAAGGGTACAAGAGAAGCAAATACGATCATTGTGTGTATTTGCGCAGGCTTAAAGATGGTTCCTTTATATATCTTCTCCTATATGTTGATGATATGTTGATAGCTTCCAAGAATTCGAAAGAAATTGATAAGTTGAAGATTCAACTGAAGAAGGAGTTCGAGATGAAGGATCTGGGTGAGGCGAAGAAAATTCTTGGCATGGAGATAATAAGAGATAGACGTTCAAAGAAACTCTGTTTATCTCAGAAAGAATATTTGAAGAGAGTACTACAACGTTTTGGCATAGATGACAAGACTAAGACAGTTAGTACTCCACTTGCTCCCCATTTTAAGCTAAGTACTACTATGTCGCCATTGGATGAAGCTAAACGAGTGTATATGTCAAAGGTACCATACGCAAATGTTATTGGTAGCTTGATATATGCAATGGTCTGTACAAGACCTGACATTTCACAAGATGTTGGAGTCATTAGCAGATATATGCATAATCCAGGAAAGGAGCATTGGCAAGCTGTGAAGTGGATTCTGCGGTATATTCATAATACTGTAGATGTCGGGTTAATTTTTGAGCAGGAAGACAACCAGTCTGTAGTGGGATATTGTGACTCGGATTTTGCGGGTGATCTCGACAAACGAAGATCAACTACTGGTTATGTGTTTACTTTTGCAAATGCACCAGTTAGTTGGAAGTCTACTTTGCAGTCAACAGTTGCTTTGTCTACAACAGAGGCAAAGTACATGGCTATTACAGAGGCTGTGAATGAGGCAGTTTGGCTTCAAGGATTGCTAAAAGAGCTTGGTGTTGAACAAAAAGGTATCACAATTTTTTGTGATAGTCAAAGTGCAATTCAATTAGCGAAGAATGAAGTTTATCATGCAAGGACAAAGCACATTGATGTTCGGTATCATTTCGTACGAGAAATCATAGAAGAAGGTGGAGTCACGGTGAAGAAAGTTCATACTACAGAGAATCCTACTTATATGTTGACAAAGGCGGTGACAGCAATCAAGTTTCAACATTGTTTGGATTTGATCAACATTGTTGAACACTGAAGATTGAACATGGAGACACAACCAAAATTTATTATAGAGAGAAAATTGAAGATGTGGAATTTTTGCCAAGGTGGAGATTTGTTGAAGTTTGACAAACAATTTTGACAAACAGTAGTCCCACATCGGTGGGAAGAAGAGTTGGGGGGATTTTCCCCCTATAAAAGAAGGCCTAATGTTTAGGATTTAAACACGCATCTCATTTGCCTTCTTATCTTCTTAAGGCATTTGTATCTTCTCTCTTTAGTATTATTTCACTTGTATTTTGAAGTGGAATAAAATATTGGTTGTGTCCGAGGAGTAGGCAAAATTAGCCGAACCTCGTAAATTCTAGTGTTCCTTTTATTGTTGCTTTATTGTATTATTTATTATTTGGTGGCTGCCATAATTTTGGTATAGTAGTTGTGACTCATTCACACGGCTTCCGCAACAACATGTACTTGTTGTTGACAATTCCGACAGGAGTTATAGACCATTGTGCGTTGACCAAAAAAAAACGGTGTTATCTAAGATGTCTTATACAAGCAAATTTAGGATGACTTCTGTGAAAATTGCTTCAGAAAACCAATTTTACTTTCGGTGTGAGCTTTATTTCATTTCTTTTGCTGTAGTCATGTATATGGAATATTGGTTGACTCTTTACTTGTCCTGGAAGGATGGAGTGTTCATGGGTGTATAAGATAAAGAGAACCTAAGGTTTCCTCAGATAATGTAGCAGGTTTGGTGATCTTGGGAGATAGAACACTGCAAATTCAGAGCCAGAGAGCAACTTGAGTCAAGTTTTGCGAAAACTTTGGCATCGGATTGTTTTGATGGGTAATCTTGACAAGAATGTTGACAAGAATATATCTGATGGTAGAGCTGTTATGAACTTATATCACTCATTCTGTAATTTAACATAACAACTGTAGAGTCTTTTCAGATTGAGCTTTCCCTTCTAAGATATGTGTAAATGGGAAACTATTAAGCTACATTGGTTTTGGTTGAAGTCTTTATTTATGATTCTTGAGTAGGACTTGGCTTTTGTAAACAATACTATTGGTATAACCAACGAGTATTTCCAAAATTGCTAACACTTTTGCTTCCTCTTCTATCCAAGCTGCTAGAAGCATTTCATATAAAACTTGTCTTATTATTGTTACAAACTATTCAATTCTCTTCATCATTTAAGAATTCCTGCAAACCAACCATGCTTGGTTTACAAAGTGGATGATCGTGATAACAATAATTGCTTATGGAGCTCCAGGAATGGAGAAAATTTTTGGTAGGTAGTGCTTCCCCGTTAAATGGGTTTAATCTACACTGCTTGATTTAGGAAATTACACCCAACCCATGAGGCAACCAGGGTCAAAAACTCAATAGTAGCACCAAAGTGTCCTATCTCTGTCACTCACCGCGCGAATTTGAATTAGCCGAGCCAGTGAATTGTCTTAGCTTCATTGTCCTCATGAGTGCAACGAATGCTCTGTTAATTGTTAAAGGAATCTGTGATGAACAAATTGGTCATGTTTCCCCTAGTTCATGAGCATTATATGCTTGTTAAGACTTGTGTATTATCTTTTCATTGGTAAATTCAAAGAACATCAGTTTAAACAATTCAGATGACCTTTCCATAATGAGCGTAAACATAAAGTCGTGTAAAATACAAATATGTCATAAATCCAAGAACACTTGGTCCACAAAGTAGCCAATAAAAGTAATCTAGATGTCCTTTGTTCAAGTTGTCTGAAATCCAACCATCTCTGCCTTTACCACCTGTTGTTTTCTCAATGACAAAAATGAGGAAGCTACTTAGAAAGCTCCCCACACCAAAGATACTAAGGTAAAGAGAGAGACCTATGCTTCTGAAATCTCTAGGCACTTGATCATAGAAGAATTCTTGCAGACCAACCATAGTGAATGAATCAGAAATTCCAATTAAAAGATATTGCGGAACTAACCACCAGATAGTCATTGGAATTGTTGCATTTGGTACATCAGCCGATCCATATTCTCGTGCAATTTCAAGGCGCTTCTTCTCTACTAGAGCTGAAATTGCCATAGTAAGAACAGACAAAAAGATCCCAGTTCCGACTCTTTGGAGTTTTGTAATACCAGATGGAGTTCCAGTAATCGTTCTCGCAATAGGTACTAGGATCTGCTCGTAAATTGGGATGAAAATGACAATAGAAACGTTGATAAAGGACTGAAGGGCAGCAGATGGTATCTTGAATGATGGTGTTATTGATCTATCCATTGTGACTGCTTGCTTTGTAAATAAGGTGAATGCTTGAGCAAATACGATCGCATATATCAAACATGTTGCCCATATAGGAACCAGCCTGAGAAGTCCCTTTGCTTCTTCAACATCATTGATTTTGGAAATTTGGCCATCTTCAGCCGAATGATCATCAGGTGCAAGCAAAGCTTTGTTCAGAAACCTGCTGTAAACAGACCTAACTTTCTATGAAGTATAATTCTGTTTCCCAAGTCTCATTTTTATGGCAGAAGATAGTCTAGTGTTATTCTGGTTAAGATAGAAAGAACAACATTTACATCACACCATTTGCTTTTCTGGATAAAACTAACCACTTATCTGACTATTCAATAAGACATCAACAACAACAACAACAACATAATACCCAGTGTGGATCCCACACTGTGGGGTTATTCAATAAGACATGAATAAAAATTTATAACTGACAACGGTTACCTGTTTTCTTGGGGATCTTGATGACACTGCACTCTTGTTTCTTCTATTGATGTCACTACAGATGTCGCAAGCCAATTTCTCACTGCTTTGTTGAAAACCATGCCAATTCTCACAAATGAGCTTATTTTATCACTTCTGCTGCTAAACCGATAAGTTAATGTACCAAGCCAAAAAATGACAAGTGCAAGGCACATGACAACGCAAGGAATGCCAAACCCAAGACCCCAATTAAAGTTGTCCTGAATGTAGTTCAGAACCGAGATGGTCACCATATTACCTCCACACATGCCAAAGTACCACCAGTTGAAAAATGAGCTTCTGGCTTTGCATTCTATGGGATCCAATGGATCAAATTGGTCAGCTCCAAAAGCCTGAACACAAGGCTTGTGTCCTCCCTGAGCTATTGCGACCAGATACAAAGAGAAAAAGAATAATACAACTTGGAGTCGAGGAGGAGAACATGCATCAGCGTTATCAGTAGTTTGGCAGTTAGAAGAGCTGAAGAAGGGGAAGACAGCTGAAAGCGTCAATAGTCCAAGTCCCTGTTATCATGCGAATCACAAGCACAAGTAGAAGTGATTGCCATTTCTAGATGGAATATTAGTCTGACTGAATCCAAAGACATTCTAATAGGCCATCCATACAAACGCTCATCCTTATCCGACATAATATATATGAAAAAGTATTATTAAAATCCTTAAATATTTTTTGATAACCAAGAAATCCCTGAGGTGCGCACGATTCGAAACTCGTGGATAATGGGCTCGGTCCTCTATCCTTCTCTACATAAATATCAAGCTTTTGTTTGTGCTTGACGTGCCCCTAACCTACACAACACATGTTGCACTTTTACCACTAGACCCATGCCCTTGAGACAGCTATAAGTCCTACACATTTGAAGGGTAAAATTTCAACTTTAGAAAACTTTGAGGAAGCGGCTGGTGGGTCCAAAATCCGCCTATGCTAAAAGGGGTAGCATTGCTCCTAAACTAGTTTTTCTTGCACAAAATAGTTCAAAATCTTATGGCACGTTAAATCTAGGTTTAGAAGTTTAAATCATAGAAAAATATAAACAGAAAACAATCCAAAAGAAGGGCTATATGAATGGGGCATATTCCAATGATAGAGTAAGGTTCATAATTCTGTAAGGTACAATCTATTGTAGTTCTATTAGGTACAAGTTGGAAACTAAAACAACATTCAAATAGGCAATGAGAATTCTTGATCTTAGGCAGTTTTGTACAATCCATGTCCAATCTACAAAATTCTCATATCGTGAACTCACATCATGCTTTTCAACACCATTTCAAATTCAAAAGACCAAAACTTTGTACAGAATAGGATAAAGGTTATTAGAGCATTGAGCATTGAATCCATAGCAATCAATTGAAGGACCACAGAGAACAATATCCCTCAATGATATTACCTTCTTTAGTAAACCCGAGTACCTATACAAGTATATTGATTTGAGGTATTGTGGATCATTTCTCAGTGCCTAACGCCAAGAACTTAGAAAAATAAGAGATTAACATTTACCAGAATGTAAAACAGAGAAGCAAACACAATTGTGCGATAACGACCGAGGAAGGAGTCAGCCACCAAAGCACCCAAAAGGGAGTGAGCGACGCTGTTCCGAACCACGCATTCACATTCTCGGCAGCTGCTGCAGTGGACTGGCCCAGTGGCCCAGTCAGGTAATTAATTAGGTTAGAAGTTATTCCATAATATGCAAACCTCTCCGCCATTTCCACGCCTGCCATACACCAATAGTAGTAATAGGAATTAGCACTCTCTCTGCCTAAAATGAAAGATGGAGTTCATATTATGAAGATCAAAACCAACATATGTTTCAGACTAGTCTACATATTGCGACGTGCACTCAATTTGACTTCATTTTTTTCACATTAATTAGTGCTAAATTAAAATTAGAGACAGCAGAAATCTAGAACAACACTCTAGATTATAGGATTTTCATAGTATAGAGGGTGTTTAAGCACTTTAATTCTAGGGTATCCAAAGCTGAGTTATATTATAGAGGTGTTTAGTGTAATTAAATCTAAGAGAAAACACCAAATCAATTCACTTGCTACTGTCAATATCAAACAGCCAATCTAAGAAACTTTTCCAGTTAGGCTATATCCAGATTTAGCACATGGTTTCAACTAACTAGGACAAATTGCTGATTTCACTAACACAGTGAATTCCACTTTTTTTCTTTTTATAAGAAGAATTCAACTAATAATTTTAAAAATGGGAAAATACCTTAGTACCCCCTAAACTATGTGAGAATTATTACTTTCCTCCTTAAACTATCTCTGGTTCGAATTACCCCCCAACTTGGCCTTTTGAGAATAATTACCCCCTAAATGCTTATGTGGCAAAAAGTGTGGGTACACTCACTTGCCATGTGGATTTTTCTGTCCATGTGGCATTTTCGTGAGTTTTTTTTCTTTTTAAGAATATTATTTTTTAGATAATTTTTTTAAATACAATTTATAATAAAAGTTGGACAGAACGACATTAGTTATGCTAAATATTTTTATTCGTACAAAAATAATAAAATTTTAGTTAATCTTTTTTGAATTTGACCTGAAAATAAAGATTTATACAATTAAAATAAATAGTCAATGCATCTAAAAATTTATAAAATATAGTTAGAAATTAATTATTTTGGCTATAATTTTTTATATGTCTCTAAATTATAGTGCTCCAATTTTGTTTTACGGATTTTACCTAAAAAAAGTAAAAATACACAATTGAAATAAATAGTCATTGCATCGCAAAAGAATAAATAAAAAGAGTATACAATTACAAGAAATTACAAGTGCAATTGTACACTCTTTTTATTTCTTCTTTGATTCAATGATTATTTATTTCAACTATGTATTTTTTTTTTAACTTTTTAGATGTCTTGACTATTTATTTCAATTGTATAAATTTTTATATTCAAGTAATATTCAAAAAAGGATTAACTAAAATTTTATTATTTTTGTACAAATAAAAATATTTTAGCATAACTAATGTCGTCTGTCCAACTTTTATTATAAATTATATTTAAAAAAATTATCCAAAAAATAATATTCTTAGAAAGAAAAAAAATTCACGAAAATGCCACATGGACAGAAAAATCCACATGGCAGGTGAGTGTATCCACACTTTTTGCCACATAAGCATTTAGGGGGGTAATTATTCTCAAAAGGCCAAGTTGAGGGGGGTAATTCGAACCAGAGATAGTTTAGGGAGGAAAGTAATAATTCGCACATAATTTAGGGGGTACTAAGGTATTTTCCCTTTAAAAATCTAATCAGAAATATTTGTAGCGAAAGAAATAGTGCACAAAATACTACTCACTCAGATCTAATTTATGTGAACCTATGGGTCCAAAAAGAACTTTTTCTAAAGTTGGTAACAATTTTAAAACATATAATTATAGGATTAATGACCCTTTTTCACTTGGGTAGAAACACAAATTTCAAATGAAATGAATAACGGAATACTAGAAAAGGGAAAAGCATATCATTTAATGTGATTTACATATGATGAGAGAAGCGGATCGCCATCGACCGGAATTTGATCGGTGGACCGGACGGCCGTAGTAGTCAACGGAATCTTGAACGACGTCGGCAGAAAGAGTTGGAGTTTCAGTCTCCGGCAATAGCATAGCTGCTTCTTCTTCTTCTCCTACAATTGGTTGTGATGAGGAAATATCCATTTTCAGTAGCAGAAGAAGCTACACTGCTCGAACTGCACGCATACAATTGAATGTAGTTGACAAAGCTATATTGAGGGCGTTTGCTAAATATATACGCATATGTTGGCACTTGTTAGTGGCGTTACTCGCACGTTGAAGCAGAGAAATTTTAGTTTTATAACACACACAACTGTGTGTTCTTTTGGCAAGTGGGGATGAAGACGAAATATGGAGGTAAAATTTAAAATTGGGAAAAGGTCCAAATATAATAGTGTACTTCGCGAAAACGGACAATTATAACATTCGTTAAAAGTTTGGCTCATCCATCTCCTTATCGTTACATTATTGGGCTATATACGCCCCTGATTTCAGACGGAAGCCACAGTGGATTATTCATCCACTCAACAGCTGCCATGTGGAAATTAATATCCACATAATCCTATTTTTTAATTGCCCAATCCAACCAACTAATCCAACCCTGTATCCTGTAACTCAATAACTCAAATACAAAATAACCCTACCTTTTTCACCCTGTAAATCAATTACCGTTCCAATTTTTTCACCATTTACAACCTTTCTTCTCCACCCGCAATTGTCTTGTTTGTTTAATTGGTGGGAGTTTAGCCCCAAGCCCCATCCAAATTGGCAATTGCCACCATTTAACTGTTGCATTTACCGTTTGCCAGCACCTTTCTTAGCAGGGATAGCAAAATCCTCGTCAACTGACTCGACATCTCCATACTCCCACATTGCAAGTCTTTCATGTCGTGCTTCTGTTTGATACTTCTCCAATTCATCTAGAGCATGTTGTTTGTCCTTAGGCTCCCACCTCCTCCTTTTCTCCATCCTAGCAAGTCCTTCCTAAAATATTTACAGGTCCTTGTTAGATGCTGTCATCAACACTACCAGCAAAATAAAACATAATCCTTAAGTAGGGGCACACGCAAATCCTTTTGGAGAATTGAAGCACTGGGTCTTTTGAAACCCAACTTTACCAGATAAAAGATAGTCTAGCTAACCTTCACGTGTTAATCGATTGGGGCTCTACATAAATGGAATTTGAACAACCAATTGCTTCACTATGATACTGTAGTACCAAAATAAGTTTGGAGGCCACAAGCTAGGGAGGGGGGCAGTGCACATATAAACCTTTCTTCTGCAACTTTTCCCCTGTTTTAAGAGAGGATAATAGGTGGAGAAGAAAGCTCCCCTAATTATCACGAGTGGAGAAGAAAGGTTGTAGATGGTGAAAAAATTGAAACAGTAATTGATTTACAGGGTAAAAAGGGTAGGGTTATTTTGTCAATGGGTTATATGAAATGGGTCGGGTTACAGGGTTGGGTTAGTTGGTTGGGTTGGGCGATTAAAAAATAGGATTATGTGGATATTAATTTCCACATGGCAACTGGTGAGTGGATGAATAATCCATTGTGGCTTCCGTCTGAAATCAGGGGCATATATAGCCCAATAATATAACGGTAAGGGGGTGGATGGGCCAAACTTTTAACGGAGATTATAATTGTCCCTTTTCGCAAAGTACATGATTATATTTGGACCTTTTTCCTTTAAAGTTTATGGCAGGCGGGGCGGTGCGGATGCAGATATATAGTAAGGTGTAAAAAAATTTGGATTGTTATCTTTTGTACATTTTGAACACACTTGATAATTGAGCCAAACATTTGTCTTGTGTCAAGGTTGTTCAAAATTGTCAAGGTTGTTCAAAACTTAATATATAAAGTGAAAAAATAAATTTTGCCTTATATATACCATGTAATTTTTGGGCGAAGGGTATTCGGGTGAACACCCTTACGCCCCCTTGCTTCCGTCCCTGGGTGCGGGGCGGGTTCTGTCTGGACCCGCGAAATTTAATCTAGCCCGGTCCCACCCCGCATAGAATTTAAACGCGCACCGCACTCCACCCGCTTTCACCCGCTCCGCCTCGCACCCGCATTTTTTTGCTTAATAAAATTTCTTTTGTTTTTTACGTGTTTATGTTTTAAAATTACTAATTGGTCGTACTTTTATGTTTTGCTAAATTTGTAATAAGTGATTTTATTATTGAATTGAATGGTTACCCCACTCATTTTTCTCCATACGAGTATTAAGTTCTTGACTTAAAAACGTTTAAGTAGTTTGAAATTGTAATTGTTCAATCTCGGACTCAAAAAACATTGTAAGTGGCTTAAAATCTCGGGCTCGAAAATCCCATATTTAATTTTCTTTGAAATGTTACTACAATTACCAACAAGATTTAATTTGCTTTGAAGAGAAAATATACATTTGGAGAAAAGCCACTGACAACATTTATTATTACATTATCAACGGATTCCAATTTTATGTGCTTTTTAAAAGCTACCAAAATACAAATTTCAAAATAAATTTGATATTCTGAGAATATAAAGTTTCTCAAACTAAAAAAAAAAGTGCTATTAAAGTTTCAATTCACAAAACTGAAACATCCAATTCCATTAATAAAGCTCATGAAAAAATTTCAGCCTTTTAAAATTAAAATGTAAATCCCCACCCGCGAACCCGCCCCGCCCCGCACATTTTTTTTAATTTAAAAACTGAACCCGCCCTGCCCCGCAACCGCAAAATCTCAAACCCACACAGCCCCGCCCTCCGCCCCCGCACAAACCCGCACCACCCCGCACCCGCACCGTCCCATTGCCATCCCTATTGGTATTGAACACATAAGTATACATTTAATAAAATATTTAATATAAATATATGGACTAAGCAAAAGTTATTGGATTAGTACGAATAATCTAGCCCCGACTCTGAGCAAACTGTTTGTAATCTGTATTCAAAAAATAAATTTCGCAACGTGTAAACAAAACAGAAACATAAATGTAGAAGAAACTGAAATAAATTTGAAGTCGCTAAATTGATAATGTGTCTTTAAAGAAATTAATCTCCTCTTAGTACGCGAGGTTTAGAATTATTTTCTACCACGATAGAATGGATTAACCTCCCTAGTGTAATGGTATTTTTGTTTGCCCCAAAATTGGATAACAATTATATTTGTACGCGATTTTAAGGATACATTGTTTGATTCAACACAAATAAGTAAGAATATTAGATAAATGAATTAAAGATGAAATAAGCGATCAAACCAATTGTAAAGTTATGGTCAGGCTTGCACTTAGACTGAGGAGTGACTTCGTCCTCGTTCGGACCCTCGGCTCGAGCCGGCCCCGAATGAAGAACATGACAAGTGAATAAGAACTTTAATAGTAGCTAAAAGGCCAAAAAAATAAACTTGTATTGCTTTGATTTGTGTGTTACAGTGTGTCTTACAAAAGCAAAACTTTCCATTTATATAGTAGGGGAATTCATCCTTAGTATAAGTCTAAAAAAGGTTTAAAAAATTATTTTTCATTAAATACTAATCCATAACCTACGTCGAGCGAGATCCGACCTGTGATATCCGATTGGGTGAGAATATCACGTCCCTCTATCCTTCGTGTGTAACTATTTACCATGTTTCCCGAGGTCTTAGAACTCATTCTTGGCCCGGGGTGGGGCGCTCTATCATACCCGATAACGAGCACTTCGTTCACTTTTCCTAAATCTCGATATGAAGGGTTTCTAACCTCGATTATAATCTCGTGTATCCATGCCATTCTTCTGCTTTCTCATCGAGGAATTATGCGTACACAGATAGTCCTCTCAATTTCTGCAGAGTAGGTTTACCAACACGACGGGAAGCGATAGATGAACCCCGGTTCTTTCCTTCGTATGTTACAATAAAAATAACGGGTAAATCGAAACGTCCCATCAGTCATGTCGTTCTGACTTCGGACATGTGCCAGTCACCGGTTGACTGTCCTCGAATGCGAAATGTCGCACATTGATTGTTCTTCCTATATAAAAGCTTCGACCCTTTTTCACTTCTTCCACTTTCCGATTCAAGAATTTACCCTCGAACTCTCCAATTGCTTTTAACTCCTCCAAATCTTTATACATTGCTCCTTGAAGCTTTATTCCTTTATCTTCAATCTTCATATATTTTCTTTGGATCTTCAACCCATACCTCATACCTTCATACCATCTTCAAAACTTTATATTTTTTCAAACCTTCCTAATATTTCTTCAAACCTTCGTACTTTCCAAATTATGATGGTAAAAACCTCCAAGTCAATACCTCTGCAAACTTCTCCTTTACTTCCCACATGGCCACCAATGGCGAGGTGACTGTTCTCGAGGTGGCTCAGGACCCCCCCCCCCCATAAAGAGCTTTGTAACTAGATGTTACTCAATCGGGAATGACTTCACTGTCGAGAAGGCATCTAGTCAACAAGATTATGGCGATGGAACATGGAGATACATATGCTCTATTACGGAGAAAACACTACCCATGGTTCGAGCGGACTATAAATGGGAGGGTAAGGAGGTGGCCATCCCCGGGTCCAATGATGACATCACTACTCACGTGGAGGGTATTAAAGTATTTACACTTACCCCTTTACACTTGCTCCAGTAAACCTCATTGTCCTTGCCTTCTACAAAAGGTATGATATGTGCCTTGGGTAAATCCACCCATCCTTTTAGAGGATCATAATCCTCTTACGACACTTCGTGAATAACACTGAAGCCCCCCGATTCACCCTCGATCATCTATTCCACTTATACAGTCCCTGAATCTTCTAATGAGAACTAATCAAGCTCGTTCACCAAAGCAAGGCTCCTTCTTAAGCATCCACGAGGACCGAGATAGAGGATGGCAATGGATGTTTGTTTGGGTGAAAATCGAAGACCTGATCCCTTTCGAGTTTCTGTCGATCCCTGAGAAATGGAACACATCCCGTAAGTATTGTCTTTCTTAAGTATTCCTTTCCTTTATGTATTTCTCTTATTCCCTCTGTTTGTTTCCATGCAACTGTTGCCCAAGTTCCTAATGCAATTCCCCACTTCAAAGAGTGGATCGAACGAAACTGCAAATAGATGTCGTAATCCGAGCGCGGATGGAGCATGGCACAAGCTCTCGAAAGGAAAATGGGAGGCCCGATCCCATGGCGAGGCTCTTTCCTGAATAACTACCTCTACACTCTTAGCTTATACTGTGCTAACCCTTTCTCCTTTCTTACAGGTTTTCCTAAGACCGCCGGACTCAGGCCGTTAGATAAGGAAGATGATATATCCTCGCTTTCCAGACCCTCCATTTTGGGGCAATTTTCCGCAAAGGAGAAGAAGAAAAAGAAGAAAATAAAGCCCTTGGGATCCCCAGATTCTGAGGTGAAGAACAAGAAAGTGGATATCCAGGTCCGGAAGACCAAAAAAGCACCAAGTCTAGGGTATCGAACCCCGATTCCATCTACCGACTCAGGGACGAGCTCGAGGACAATGACCTTTTTATTGCTCATAGGTCGAACCTTAACAAGGGGGAGCAAGAGACGACCGGGAAAGAGGACCATGAAGCTGATCCCCCTCTAACTTAGGAGCCAGAGGGAGAGGCAGAGGTTACGTCCCTCGGGAAGCTGCTCCTTTCATTAAGGAGGCAAGCGGTGTCATTGGCATCGTGGAGACACCCTACTATATCGACTCCATGCTCAAATAGGCCCAAGCTGGTAAATATAATTCAAGCGAGATGGTGCAGGGCCTAGACGACGCCCTTATCACTTACTTTGGGGTATGGCCATACTGAAGGATTTTTCAGTGCTTAGTCACCTGGAAGTCCCAAAGAAGGATATGACATTAGGAGCAGATGGTCCGAGTTAGAGCTTAAAACTAGTGAAGCAATTTTCTACTCTGAGCATGGACTCCAAGCGCAAGAGAACGGTCATTCTTACAATCCTGGAGAAATCCCGAGTCTTGTCTGCTCTGGTGGGTGTAGCCAACTACCTTCAATGCCTGGTGACCGAGGAGGACCAACAAAGATAAACAAAGTGGGTACGTCGAGCCTCTTCAACGAGGCACAACAGGCACTGAACCTGGTAAGACGTTAGCCCTTTGTAACCTTTTATGAATCTCACATTGGTTTTTGATGTGCTCTACTAACTTTATTATTTTTCAGGCTTTAGTACTTCATCATGAAATCTTCCTTCAGTACCGCTTAGAGATTATCCAACTCGATTTCAATCTCAAAGAGTAGGTTTGGAAGAAGTACATGTACAAGGCTCTTAGTAGGTGCAGGATGAGGACCTCACTATTCTCCAGGCCGAGCTGGAAAAAGCCCAGAGGAGGTCTCGACCTTGAAGAGGGAACACCGACCTGGTTGAGAAGGTAAAGATCTTTGAGGCCAAAAATGAAAAGCTAGTAGTGGTGAATAAAAACACAACTTTGTAGGTCCAAAAGAAGATAAACTTGATCGACTAACTTCGGGCTGAGATGGATTAGGTCAAGGCCATGACCGAAGTGTGAAAGGGTAGGATGGACCTGCTGGCTTTGGAGAAGGAAACTGCAAAAGTGGAGCGGACATCGGTTGACAATAAAATCCTAGTGGATAAGGACAAAGATGTTAAGTGGTCTCGGCTAAATGATTATCTTCGGGCACAACTAAGTTTGCCCGTCAAGTAACAGGATACCCTCGAACAAGAATATGTTGCATTGAGATCCAAATTGGATGCAACCTCTTCTGATGCCTAGGAAATGTTGTCCCTATATAAGGACGATGTGGTGGTAGCCGAGACCCGCTTAAAGATGAAGACAGAGTACATAAACTGGTTATCTCGGATAGAGACCCTCTAAAAGGTCCATGCCCGAGGTTATGACCTATCGGCCAAGATTGAATCTTCGGTACAAATTGAAGGTCTTTAAGATGCTTAAGTATTTTTAGACATTTTTTTCTTGAGGATAATCTTTTATTAGGTTTCGATTTCTTGTAAGGGCCTTACTTTCTGGTTACGGACTTCAGACATCTCCGAGCCCTTTTTAGGGTGGCTGTAGACTTTCATATTCGGGCATCGCCTAGTGAGTTTGGTGCCTCTAGGATTTGGTAGTTCGTGGTCTTGATAATCATCGAGCAAGGGTAGCCTATGGTCTCTTAGGGTCCAGGATCAAAAAAGTAAAATCTGCAGTAACAGTGTTTAAGGGAAGTAGAAATTTCCTTTATTGCTTAATATTCAAGTTGCACGATCGAAGGCAAATAAAACTTGTGTCGTGGCTAGAGTGGACTATGTGGGAGCGATTCATACGACTGTTAGAACCTTACAATGAATCCCAACCACCAAGCCTTGGGTTTTAGCACATAAATCCAGGGGTAATGGCCCCCAGTATTTGAGGCTGAACTCGTGAGGGCTCAGATACTGTTGATCTGATGCAAACGATCATCCATTCCGGTTCAAGATCGGTATTCAAATCTAAGGTAGCATTTTTTACTATTGCCTCGTTAAAAATTTTGCCAAAAAAACCCACCTCGGGACAATACAACTCCAAAGGAAAAAGAGTGCAACATGTGATTCTAGACCTAATAGCACACCCGTCCTTGGCCGATTGCCTAGATGTAGACATGTAATTTTTTATCCTCCCCGAAGTTTCACCCATTTTAGCATGTAAATATTTAGATTAGGCATAATGTCTCTATTTCAGATAATTTTGATTTTTTTTACTTTATTTCATCACAAAAAATACAAATTACAAAAAAATATTTTAATTTACATATCTTTCGTAAATTTAAACGAAAATATACAAAAAATAGTACCTTATCTTTATGTTTTTATAATCTTGAAAACACAAAAGAATAGTTTCATGTTTTATAGTTTAGTTCAATTAATTAAAATTAGTTTTATATTTTTATATAATAATTACACATAATGTTAGAAGGAGGAGTCAGTTTTAGCTTGGTTTACCCCGTCTTTATAAATCTTGTTGTCCATTTTTCTAGTCGTTGGCCCAATTCCCTGGCCCATATTTCCTAGGCCCATACCTAAAATAAACCTAGACTCTAATAATTAGAATCCCCCATTTTTTGTAAAAAAAAAAAAAAAAAGATGACCCCCTTAACTTCGATCTTCTTCTTAGTTTGGAGTGTCTTTTCTGAAATTGGAGGCTTCACCAGTAGCTATTTCCCTTAAAGAAGAGAGCTCAGCAGAATTCCTTACCAAAGTTTCTTCTTTTTCATGCCATTTCACCAATAAAATGACCTCTTTCTCTCAAAAAACTAAAAAAATAGGAGCCTACCCCTCGCCAACAGCACACTCACCTCCATCTCTTAAGCTATGAGAGCAGCAACACAGTGAGGATGATATAGTGAGGAAAAATATTCCATTTCTTCATTTTAATTCCAAAATTTGCTTCAAAAATGGAGTCCAAGTTGAGGTTAGCTTGAGCTCGTCCTTGTCCGTTGAGGTCTGGAGTTGCGGTTCGTGGTTCTAATCGAATTTGAGTAGCATTTTCGGTTCTCTCATCGCCTGTCCGTGTAGCACCTGTGAAACTTGAATATATTGGAAAACCTTTCAAGTTCCTCTTTCTCTTCTTCTCAGTTATTTGAGGTCATACTTTCATGTGTTGAATTGAAATATGACGATGGCAACTCCATTGGTCTTATGAGTTAAGTTTTGTTTATGGTAAATTAGAATAGTTCATAATTCAAAAGGTGTTAATATTTTGAAATTATTAGAAGTGTGAATGCATAAAATCTGTTTAGTTAATTATTTATTTTGGACCAAAACTTGTTGAAAGCATAAAAGCAGCCATGTCAGTGTTTAAATACAAGGTAAAAGAAATAGGTTTGCTGGCCGAGAACTCCAAACTATAATTGATTAAACATTCCCTCTTATAGGTCACTGAATTTAATAGAATGTGTATAGGTGATTTTGTAACGATCCGATCGGTCGTTTTGAGCTCCGATGCGTTATACAGCAGATTGAGGCCATGAACAGCTTCATCTCAGGTATATTTACTCGTGTGTACGGTCAGAATAAAAATTCAAGAAGTTTGGAGTCAAATCTAAATAAAATTCTCATTTTGAAAGCTTAAAGTTGAAGAAATGAACTAGGATTGAAATTTTGAGTAAATGACCTCAGAATTGGGATCTAAAAGTTCCAGCATCCTCGTATGATGATTTTGAACTTGGGTGTATGTCCGGATTTGGTTTTTGATAACCTATGCGCATTTCGGCGTATATGGGGGAAGTTAGTATTTTAGAAGAATTTCATAAATTTGGGTTTGAAGGCATTTTAGAGTTATAGATGTCCATTTGGGATTCCGAGTCTGCGAATAGATCCGTATAGTGATTTTGGAGTTGGGAACCCTATCAGAAGTGAATTCGGATGTCCGGAGGTCATTTTGAAGTCATTTGGCTAAATATAGGAATTTGAAGGTTTATGAGAAAATTCGACCAGAAGTGAAAATTTTGATATCGGGGTTGGAATGCGATTCCGAAAGTTGGTGTAAGTCCGTAATGTCGAATGTGACTTGTGTGCAAACTTTGAGTCAATTCGGATCGATTTTGGTAGGAAATGGGACAATTAATCTCTTTAAGGAAAGCTTAAGTTGGAAAAGTCAACCCAACATTGACTTATGAGTTAGAGGGCTCGGAACCGAATTCCGATAATTCGGTTAGTTTCGGGGATGATTTAAGACTTAGGAGCGCAATCGGAAGTAACTTTGGAGGTCTGATGAAGAAGTTAGCCTATTTGGCGAAGTTGGAATTTTGATGGAATCCGATTGATAGGTGATATTTTGATCCGGGAGTCGGAATGGAACTTCGATAGTTGCAGTAGCTTCGTTAGGTGATTTTAGACATGTCTACAAATTTTCAGGTCATTCGGACATTGTTTGGTCGGCTTTTTGATCCAATGTGAATTTTAAATGTTTAAGTTTAAGTTTGCATTGAATTCTAGGATTTTGGTGATTTTTGATGTTTAAGGTAGCATTTTTGTGATCCGAGCAAGTTTGATTGAAGTATTAGGTTGAGTTTGTGTTTTTGGTGGTGGTCCCGAGGGTCTCGGGTGTGTTACGGATGCCCAACGGGTCATTTTTGGAAGATTTTTGTCGTTTTGAGCATAAATGTAATGATCCAAAGGTCTATTTTTAGTTCTAGAGATCCAAATTTGATTTCCAAACTTCGAGAATTTAAATAATGAATTATAGGACTGATCCAGAAATTTTTGGTTTAAGTTCATCAAGTCGCGATTGGGTTTTTGACGTAAAATGTGATTTAATTATTTAACGAGCGAAATTGATGTTGCACTGAGCAAATGAGATCCAAATTCAGTTTTGTTTCAACCACTGGATCCGTATCGAAATTACGGAGCCATAGGAAAAAGAATCGTCAAATTCCGAGTTCGTATGACGGAGTTAAAGCCATTTAGTGAAAATAAAAGGGTGATGGTGCATCAGGTCTGGTGTGGCACTTTTAGCGATCAGATTTGGGTCTTTAGCGACCAGATTTGGGTCGTTAGCGACTAGATTTGCTAATAAAAAGCTACTGCATTTTTGCTCGTTCTTTTTACTTATTTTCTTGCCAAATAACACGGGTTGGGCGAATTTTGAGCAAGATTGAGGTAAGTCACTTGTGATTATTACTACTCCATAATATTGAATTATTATCGAATAATCCGACTAGATTACATGTTTTTGAGGTGTAAATTGGGATTTTGGACCTAGGGATTTGAGAATAAGATTTGAAGATTTGAGGGGCCATTTGAACTCCGATTTTGGTAAATTTTATATGCGCGGACTCGTGACGAGACGAAGATCGCGTTGATGCTAATTTCAAAATTTTTCGAGCAGCGGGCCTGGGGTTGGGTTTTACCAACTTGGTGTATTATCGTGTAATTCGTATAAATTGAACTGGGTTATGTTTCTTTGACCCTTATTTGATAAAATTGTTGTGGTTTGACTAGATTCTACGCACGAGGCGGCAAATTTAAAAGGAAAAGGCATCGCGGACAAGTCTTCGACCGGCTAGAGGTGAGTAGTTTGTATATATGGTAGCCTGAGGGTTCGAAACCCCGGCTTAGCACATTGTGACGCTAGTTGGGCGTGGCTCACACCCCGTGGTAGGTGCGGGATTGATTGTGACTGGGGATTGAGACTTTAGTCCATCCCGAATGAGCATAATATGATACTAGTGGTTGAAAAATACTGTGTTTGAAATAATTATGGGCGGTAAGTGATAACGTCCATTTCCACCGCTAAAAAGCAATAGACACGGTCGTATGCAATATATTTACCCAACTATGAGTCGGGGTCGAATCCCACAGAGAACAATATGTAGGCGGTTAGGAATGCAAGAAAATTATCGCTAGTCGCGCTAAGCCAAACACTTTAGATTTTGGGTTTTGGAAAATGTTTATCTCTAAATGCGGAAATGTAAACTAACCTAGAAAGCGAATAAAATGATCAATGGCTACAAGTATGAATGCATCGAGAATTACACTCAAGTAACGATCCAATGTATTTCATGATTTTACAAATATGAGTGAGTTTATGTTAATTAGCCACGGATAATAATTCTTAATTAGCTTCTTCCGAAGACTAACAAGACTTCCTAATTGAATTATCCCTAATCTCAATTAGAAGATTAAGCGCACCCGATAGGCTACAAGTAGTCAATCCTATCCCTAGGTTGAATCTATAAAGTGAAGGTTAACGCCTCAAGTTCTTGTTAATTAATCTTTCCCAACTTCGAATTATCTTTTCCAAAATTAATTCAAAGTAAATGGGCGAGTCCTAGAGTTAGCTAATCTCTTTGGAAACATTGAAGAACAAGAATAATTAAAGTAACAATAACTCAATTCATAAATATATAAAAATCATTCAATACATAAGCACAACAAGGTATTTAATCCACACTTTAAATATGAATATTCCCATAAACAAGATTCAAGTGTTGGAAATAAATACTACACACTTAGATATACAATACAAAGCAAGGAAATGAAGAAATAAACATAAATGGGTAAGAAATCTTTAACCACAAGCTTTAATCTTCAAGACCCAAGTGTGTGTGCAAAACCCTAGCCTTCAAACTTGTTCTCTCTAAGCCAAAAATATGTCCAAGATGCCAAAGATACCTCCAAAGTCTGCTGGGACGAGTATAAAACTGATTTGGGATGAAAGATATGTGAAATGTCGAAATTGCCCAGAACTGGCCCAAATAATACACTATGCGATCGCACAAAGGTCCTACGCGATCGCATAGGTATAAGTCTTGCAACAATGCGATCGCACAGAAACAATTGCGATCGCATAAGTATAAAATCTAACACTATGCGATCGCATACATAGCATTGCGTTCGCATAGAGTAAATGACAACCAGCTGACCAGCCCATATTTACACTATGCGATCGCATAGTGTACAATGCGTTCGCATAGCATTAAGTATCTTGGCCTATGCGATCGCATTCATTCATTGCGATCGCATTGAGTAAAAACTGGGCAGACTTCATTTTCCCATTTTAGCTTCTTTTTGACTGGTTTTCACTTGATTTCTCCACTATTACTTCTAAATTACATACAACCTGTAAAATGGAAGTAAATGGCATTAAATACATGATTTTCTTGCTCAAACATAGCAAAAGTATTGATTTAAAGACAAGATGATATGGTAAAATACCAACTCATCACACCCCCAAACTTGAACTATTGCTTGTCCTCAAGCAACAAAATCTCTTCACAAGTGGTTAAGTCAACAATGCATCTCCATAACACCAAGCCAAAAAGAAAGTCTACTTTAAGCTCAAACGCATGACTTCGATTGGTATCAACAATTATTCCAAGGCATATGAATTATCAAGCACATCACATAAACTTCATTGTACTTTAAGTGCTCAACCACTAATGCAAATCAAAGTAACGACCAAGTCATGACACTAAAGCTTCAAAATTTGCCTCTCTATCACAATCAACTTTCTTTGGCCATTTTTTCCAATTGAAGATGAGATTAAATTCACAACCCAAATTTCATATGCCCTCACATTTAAGAGAGAATCCCACACTCATGAATCTTAATTTCAAACAAAAATGGGATATCAAATGGAAAGAATTCACTCTCTCTCAAAAAGATGTTCAAATGCATACAAGTAGTACCATAGGCTTGCCCTTCATGTATTCCTCCACTAATGTAGACAACTTAGTTAAAAATCAATTAGGACTTAAGGGTTGTAGTTTAGGCATTTGGTTAAGGTAAGGCAAAATTTCGGTTAAAGTGACTCCAAAACCTCCCAAAGCACTACAATATTTATAATTAAAGTCTCCTTCCTTCAAAAGTATTTTCCATCCTTTCTTTGCTTTTTCATTTCACACCTAGTCTTCCCTTTTTTCACAATTTCTTATCACAATATTCATATATATATATATATTTTTTTTCTACCTTCTTCCTTTTTCAAACAACTTACATATCACAATTTCCAACCTTCACCCCCAAACTTAGGCTTTTAGCCTATGCTTATACTTTCAAAGTACTTAGGGAGGTAGGGTGCCAAAAGCTAGATTAATTAAGAACAAAGGGTTAAAGCTTGTAATACGGTTGCCAAAGAATAAGGTTAAAGGCTCAAAATGGGTTGACTAGGAAAAATCTTTAAGGGTAGGAATTTTTTTTTTTAGGCATGCTAGCGGTCCAAGGAAGGCCTAATATCATTTTTCAAACCAAGTTAGTCTATGATTTCGCCTTGAAGCACATTCCGGGCAAGTTCTAGACCACAAGTAATACAAAAGAATTCATAAATAAATCTCACCACACATGGCACATGAAAACTCAAGTGGAATACAAATCCAAAATCCAATTGAAACAAATGACTCAAAGAGGTCACATATAGCATAAAGGAAGCTATTTAGTGAATTAAAGAGCCAAAAGTTGAGTCTAAAAGTCATGACATCATTACTTCAATCATTTTTCTTTTTCAACAAGTAAAATTTCATATGCCGAGGTTTAAGTATGTTGGTACCAAGCAAATCACTACTAGGCCAATGGACATAAATTCTAACTCCAAACCATTTATTTTTCTTATTTTAACAAAAGCTACTCCTAATTACAAGACTAATTCCCTTAAGAAAGCTGTCAATCTATCCATCATCGGGAAAAGTCAACAAAAACTTACCCGGTTCAAGAAGAAAATTGGCATCCTTGGAAAAAGAACCGTGGTAAAAAGAAAACCAAGGATATTGCCACTATTATATCACATGTCACATGAAAATATACTAATAATAACATGAAAAACAAACTAATATAACAGATGGCATGAGAATGTACTAGAAACAACTCAAAAATAACTACTATACCAATCTGCCAAAACAACAGTTATACAAGAAGCCACCCCCAACCAAAGATATTGCGTTGTCCCCAATGCAATAAAAATTGACAAATAAAAATGGTGGAAAGTGCTCCCTGAATACTGCATCACTCGGAGCCAGAGGTAGTGGGAAATGTGAGCTCCATGTCCTCCTCATCATCATCGTCAGACTCTTGTGAGCCACAAAGTGAACTCAGCTTGTGCATCATCCGCGACAGCAACTTGCTTTTCTTCTTTTCGTGTTCTTTGAATTTCACCTGTCGCCTTTCAATCTTTCCTTGTCTCCTACTCAAGTCTTCTAACCTAGTCTTGATGCCTTTTTGCTCTTTCACTACATCATCCAAGGTAGGTGGCTGTTTGCTCGATGAGCCAGACTTAGTCGAAATGCCTTCACCAGATGGACCTGAGGGGAGACCTACAACAAGCTGTCGAATGTGGGTGTCAACACCATATATCTGCTGGGAGATGTGATGCATGGTGTGAGGGCCTGACTGGAGTGGACCCATGGGATCATGAAATCCTGCTGTAGCTGTGGGGTCGCTTTCGGATCCCTCGGCTGAACCGTCAAACTGCCCAAACGAAGGAGATAGTACATCAATCCTTCTTTTCTTCTTCTTGCTAGATGCCCCCCGTCGAAGCAATGGATAAATTGCTATGGCAGGGTCTTTCTCAACATCATTTGGGTCTGTAGGCACCTCAGCAGCATAGCACAAGTGAGTGATCAGTGAAGGGAAGAATAAACTTCTAGTCCTACCGTTGCAAGCTTCCCCTATCTCATTCACAATGTGCTGGCCTACGTTTACGGGCAAGCCATCCATAATGGCCGCAATCATCCATGCCTTCTCAAGTGTCACTTCAGTTTCATTTCGAGCTGGCACAATCCTGGCACATATAAGGGATAGCCAAGTCTTGGCTTCCCCAATGAACTCATATGAATCAACCCCTTTGTGCACTCTTGCCCAAGTCGGCATCACCCCGCCATGAAGCTTTTCTATCAACCATTCTGGTCCTCTCTCTCTTCCTACAGCTCGGTATACCTCGTCATCAACATTTGGAAGCCCATAGTGTGCGTTAATCACCTCGGGGCCAAAGTTAACCCGCTTGCCTCTAACAATAGTGAATACCTCCCCCTGGAAGTCTGTCCTCATGGCATTCGCATAAAATTCACGAACTATTGTGTAGTTCGCCTTCACTGGTTCAGGAGCAAAGCATATCCACCCACTGTCGTTCAATCTTTTAAAGAATTCTGGCATTTTGTCTTCAACAGTGTCCAAGCGGATGCCTCGTTCTTTGACAATGCTCTTTGACATGAGCTTGTCATAATTCCTTTCACAGTCAGCTGCCAAGAATCTTGTCGCATCAAAATATTCTTCCTCAGGAGCTGGGAGGGCATATTCTTGAACATTTTCAACATTTTCCGAGGCCATTTTGTGCACAAAGTACCTACAAATAGTAACCAATTGTTAAACGCATGAACGAGTACTTTATACACTGTATAATAATGCATGTAGGCTAAAGAAAAAGAACAGAAAGCATTCGGGCAAAATTCTGCGAAGCTACTGTTTTGGCACTGCTGGGCTTAAATCTATGCGATCGCATTGCACTGTTGCGATCGCATAGAGCAATTTCAAAGTCCCGTTTGATAGAGCTATGCGATCGCATACTATTGTTGCGGTCGCATAGTGTAATATTTGTCAGTGCATTTTTTGGCTTATGCGATCGCAGAATAGTCAATGCGATCGCATAGGGTTTTTCAGTTCTGCCCAGATTTTGTTCGTTTGGACATTTTCGCAAGCATGTTGTGAGCCTAATTTTGTGTGCTCAATTTCAGACACTGAAGCCACAGATTTCAACCAAATTTTTCTTCAAAAGGATCACTCACTCTCAACCAAACTCACCCAGCAAACAAACAACAATTTTAAGAATTAATTTGCAACTTAACACTTAAATTTTGTAAGCAATAATGATCAACTAACCATGGGTGTTCTTTTATTTCACAAATGACACCAAGAAGAAGATGAAAGATTTAATAGGAGAGCGAAGAAATCACATACCTTGAGGATTGAGAAGAAAAATTTGCAAGAATCTTGAAGAGTTTTGGCACTTTGAATTATTTGGTGGGAGGTTGGGGATGAGGGGTCTGTTTGTTATGAGAAGGGGGGGGGGGGAATTGATCTGTTTTTTACAGCTTTGGGAGTTTAAGAAATACCTGACACTATGCGATCGCGTGGATGTGTTGCGATCGCATAGTGTAAAAATCGTGGGTCCTGGTAGTTGACTGGTCAAACATTTCGATCGCATAGTATGCCTATAATCTACAACTATGCGATCGCATAGTGCAACAGTCCGCTGCACTGCAATTGTTTTCACCAGCTACTGGTTTGGCCTCTCCGGGTCATCCCGACCTGCTCAAATCAACTCCAAAAATTCTCAAACTTGGCAGATTAGTTCAACATAATATTCTAAGCTATTCTAAAAAAAAATTTCAAAAATGACGAAAATTTTGTAAAACGATGGGTTGCCTCCCACCAAGCGCCGCATTTAACGTCATGGCACGACGCAAACAACACTACCACTTTTCTCGCCACTTGGATGATATGAATTGGGCCCCTAGCTTGGAATCAAGCTTATGACCACGAGCGATGGGGGTGGTAATTGGCTATTCGAGCCAATGCTTAAAATTTTCATTTTGCACTTCTTGGCTTTCAAGTGAGGAATGTCATTTTGATTTCTTGCCTCCTCAAACTGTAAAATGTATGGCCAAAGTTGCTCCTCCTCGCATTCCTTCATTGATTCATGTGGTTCAACTCCCGTGTCACCACACAATTCCAAGGTTGAAAAATGTTTGGAATGTGACTTTAAGCCCACACTTTGCAATTCTTCTATGTTGACATTCTCTTTTTCCCCCGGATTAGAGTCAACAACAACCACATTAGCATTTACACCGGTTAACTCCAATTCCATGTTTTTGCCGGCATCAACAACACTCATTAAGTTGGTTGGCGGATGTTCAATTATTGACTCCTCAAAGTAAAGCTCTCTCTCTTCCTCGGAATTGGACTCTTCTTGGCTTTCATCCACACACGAAATTTGTTGGGCATAGTTAGCCTCAACCAAAATTTGCATTTGATCCTCCAAAGTGCGGATGTGTTCACCATTGTAATTTATGCATTGTTTCAAGTCCTCGAGTGCAAAGTTGCGCTTCTCCTCATTTTCAAGAATGACCTCTAACATGAGCAATTTTCTCTCATTTTGGGCATTAGAGAATTCTTCTTGGTTTTGATCAATATCCAAGTAAGGATTTTCATTTTCAACATCCAAGAAGGATTCTTGGTTTTCACTTACTTCCGAGGCTTTGATCATTTCATCCATTTGTGAGTGTAACCTTTCCAGAGTGCTAAACCATTTTGGAGACTAGTCTCCAAAAGATGTTCCAAGGCATTTTCTTCCTTGTTTCCTTCTTCAAGTAAACACTCCAACATGAGCTTGAATTCTCCATTTTGACCATGCTCAAATTCTTTCACCTCCATAACCCTATTCTCATCAAAACAAATAGAACCATCATAGTAGGGGCTTGGGGAAGGGAATAAAAAGTAAGCACAATCATCCCAATGACCATTTTGGAAACCACACTTATCACAAATACTCCACTCATGGGTTTGGAATTGTGCGCAAAATCCACCCCCGGGAGAATTTAAACAATTTTGCCAAGAATGTGGTCCTCCACAATAAGGACAAGGATCATCAAAATATGAACAACTACTATCCGACCAATTTTCGTTATATGATGCCATTTTTCAAAATTAAGAAAATAAACAAGAAACAAACACTAAAAATAGACCCAAGGTAAGAAAAATAATTACACAAATATTCACAAGTTTGGACCAAAGCACTTTCGCTTACTTCTCAAACAACCTAAATTACGCCAAATTGTTCCCCGGCAACGGCGCCATTTTTGATAACGTCCATTTCCACCGCTAAAAAGCAATAGACACGGTCGTATGCAATATATTTACCCAACTATGAGTCGGGGTCGAATCCCACAGAGAACAATATGTAGGCGATTAGGAATGCAAGAAAATTATCGCTAGTCGCGCTAAGCCAAACACTTTAGATTTTGGGTTTTGGAAAATGTTTATCTCTAAATGCGGAAAAGTAAACTAACCTAGAAAGCAAATAAAATGATCAATGGCTACAAGTATGAATGCACCGAGAATTACACTCAAGTAACGATCCAATGTATTTCATGATTTTACAAATATGAGTGAGTTTATGTTAATTAGCCACGGATAATAATTCTTAATTAGCTTCTTCCGAAGACTAACAAGACTTCCTAATTGAATTATCCCTAATCTCAATTAGAAGATTAAGCGCACCCGATAGGCTACAAGTAGTCAATCCTATCCCTAGGTTGAATCTATAAAGTGAAGGTTAACGCCTCAAGTTCTTGTTAATTAATCTTTCCCAACTTCGAATTATCTTTTCCAAAATTAATTCAAAGTAAATGGGCGAGTCCTAGAGTTAGCTAATCTCTTTGGAAACATTGAAGAACAAGAATAATTAAAGTAACAATAACTCAATTCATAAATATATAAAAATCATTCAATACATAAGCACAACAAGGTATTTAATCCACACTTTAAATATGAATATTCCCATAAACAAGATTCAAGTGTTGGAAATAAATACTACACACTTAGATATACAATACAAAGCAAGGAAATGAAGAAATAAACATAAATGGGTAAGAAATCCTTAACCACAAGCTTTAATCTTCAAGACCCAAGTGTGTGTGCAAAACCCTAGCCTTCAAACTTGTTCTCTCTAAGCCAAAAATATGTCCAAGATGCCAAAGATACCTCCAAAGTCTGCTGGGACGAGTATAAAACTGATTTGGGATGAAAGATATGTGAAATGTCGAAATTGCCCAGAACTGGCCCAAATAATACACTATGCGATCGCACAAAGGTCCTACGCGATCGCATAGGTATAAGTCTTGCAACAATGCGATCGCACAGAAACAATTGCGATCGCATAAGTATAAAATCTAACACTATGCGATCGCATACATAGCATTGCGTTCGCATAGAGTAAATGACAACCAGCTGACCAGCCCATATTTACACTATGCGATCGCATAGTGTACAATGCGTTCGCATAGCATTAAGTATCTTGGCCTATGCGATCGCATTCATTCATTACGATCGCATTGAGTAAAAACTGGGCAGACTTCATTTTCCCATTTTAGCTTCTTTTGACTGGTTTTCACTTGATTTCTCCACTATTACTTCTAAATTACATACAACCTGTAAAATGGAAGTAAATGGCATTAAATACATGATTTTCTTGCTCAAACATAGCAAAAGTATTGATTTAAAGACAAGATGATATGGTAAAATACCAACTCATCAATGACCCTTTGGGTCGTCACATTCTCCACCTCTAAAACAACCGTATATATGTGATAGCTATACTTGCTTAATCACTGATCTCAGTCCTAGTTTGAAATCACCGTATTTAAATGCTAAGTCACCTGTTTTGGGAAATATTAAATAAAAGTTAAAGTATTTTCGTAATTTATGAACTGGAACCTGGTAATAAATAAATTGAGCTGTTGTGTGACTTATATGTTTATTGTGGACTGAGGATGGATCGGGCTGCACGCCGCAACGGTTGATATGAGGATCGGGCTGCACGCCGCATCAGTATTGCGCTTGGGCTGTAGGAGCCCCTCCGGAGTCTGTACACACCCCCAGTGAGCGCCGTCGACGTTAAATGGATCGGGCTACACGCCGTAGCGGTTATGTGCTTTGCATTGCATCTTTGTCCGTGAATTATCTCTAATAGTAGTAATGTACTGTTGTTGTTGCTAGTTCGTAGGAGGAATCGGACTATAGTTTAGCTTTATTATGTGGTATTCTGTGGATTTATTACTTTCAGCTACTTGTATATATTTATTACTCACTGAGTACTTAGTACTCACCCCTACTCCCTGCACCTTTGTTTGCAGATTCAGGTACATAAGAGGGAGAGACGAGCACCCCAGCTTTTATCAGTATTTATCCGAGTTGCGGAGGTAGCTGCTAGCATTCGCAGGACCTGGCTTCTCTTCTTATTCTAGTTTTCCTTTGTATATACATCATTCATACTTGAGTATTTGGTTTAGATATTGTTATCCGATCATGTTTAGAGGCTCTAGACTCGTGACCCTAGATCTTTGGGTGGTTATTCAGTTTAGCTTTATTGTTGATAATAATATCCAGGTAATTGATTTGAGCTTCATGCTCGGGATCAAAGGGTAAATGGTCGGGCTTGTCTAGCAGTTGTGTTGGGCGCCATCACGACCGGTATTGGGGTCGTGACAAGTTGGTATCAGAGCCTAGGTTACTAGGCCCCATAAGTCTTGAGCTGGTTGGTAGAGTCTTGTGGATCGGTACAGGGATGCTTGTACTTATCCTCGGGAGGCTGCAAACCTTTAGGAAACACTTCACATTTCTTGGAATTCTTATCGTGCGTACTTGATTCTGCTTGAGATATAATTCTTGGAAATTCATTCCATACGCCTGTACGCGCAATCGAACGCTCAGTAATATAATTGCCTTGATGGCTTGTGATTCCCTGGTCGAGGGGCGAGATATAATCTCTGCGAGTTCATGTTGGGCCAGTCGGGAGGACTTGAGGCCAGATCTTTGTCTATGACATGAGCACCAAAGTGCTGATTTTACAAACAGGTATTATAAAATTTCGTGTGATTGGTATTGTTTCTAACTGTGGAAATGGCAGCTTAATAATGTATGAGATGTCAGGTGTTAGATCCTTATTGTAATCTATTGTGTAGCCCTGAGCTATGGGCATGGTGAATATTTATCATATCTCTTAGTTGGAAGGTAAAGTGCCTTACGTGTAGTAAAACGAGTTTAGACTCGGGAAGACTAAAGTGATTATGCTATGTATATCCTGGTGGAAGGTGTTGTACTGAAATACTAGATTGATGCAAAGTAGGTGGGTGGATTCGGATGTGTAATTGAAGGGTATTTGATATGTGTTATGATGCGAGCAGGTGTAGCGCAGGTTCAAGCATAAATTGTGATAATATGATTCATATAGTATTGAGATTTTATGTTGTTGAAATACATTGTGATGTCTTGTTGAGTTGTGGATGTATTGTTAGAATGGTTTGGTGATTCTCTAGCAGGTGGATAGGCCAATTTACAAAGAAAACTCTACCGAAATTTTTGAAAAATTTGGGACTAAGAAAAGATTTCTGTCACCTAGAAAGAGTAGGCTTAACTGTGGTGTGTGTATAAATGCAAGAATTGTAGAAGGGTTAAGGTCTCTGATGATTCGAGTTTAATCTCACCATAACATTGTGGCATCATTTGAGTAAAGAATGCTATGAGCGGCTAAAAGTGCTTTGATGTATGGCTCCGAGCCAAGTTAGGGAGGTTGTTATTGATTAATTGATTGCACTGTTGTGTGCTATGTTGGTTCTGTCTCTAATTATGTTTGGAAATTCTGATAAAGGTTATGGTGCTTCATAGATATGAAGAAATAATAGGATGGTTTGAACTGCTGCTGGTAAAAATGTTCGGTGTATAAGAAGGAAAGATAGCTAAATGCATTTGTATGTAATCATGTTCTGTGGTGCCAGAGTTCTAACAGGGCACGAGTGGTCCTATCCAATAAGATAGTTGAATTATAATTGAATAAGCGTGAATGACGCCCGAGAATGGCCTTGCGGTGTTCAAGACTTTGCTTGTAACGGTAAGGTGTCTTAAGATTGTGTATATGGTTAAAGGCGGTGGTTTCGTTAGAAGGAATCAAGACTTGTGTATGTTATGTGAATGAGGGGATTCTATGTATCTATGTTGGGGAGTAATGATAACGAATTCAAAATCACAGGAAGTTCTTCAAAACAAAGTATTGTAGAATGTGGTACTTCTGGGAAACATTGAGAGAGTATTCAGCGGCCTGTGAGCCTTAGACCGTGTAGTCTTGTGTATGAGTCTCGTGTGGTAACATGAGTTGATATTTTGTAGTGCTACAGTAAAGAGAATATTAAATTTACGATGAATCAGAAAGGAAATGGGGTAAATGGAGCAACTTGTTAATAAACCGGAACGATATGATAAAGATACGATTAACTCCTGGTATGTGTTCGAAGTAATGAGTCATGAAGATATGGTGCAACAAAGCTCTTGAGTGCTGGCAGTTGCATAGCTCAACGTGGGTAAAAGGACTCAGTCCTGGCAGTTAAACTTATGCAATGAATTGGAAGAAAGAGTTTGCGATGTGTTATGTATTCGTACGGGGAAGTGTGGAATCAGGCATAGTGATTCATGTGCTATATACGTGCTGGAGACTAGAAGTTCTTGTAATCCGCCTACGCAGTGGTGGTATATCATGTGTATCGGCACCGTTTAGCTATTATTGAAAATTGAAAGCCCTAGCGGCTCTCTCCTTACTTGATATGATGAATCTAAATAATGATATACAATTGCAGACTAGTTATCATAAGTCAGGATGTCTAGACTAATGTGATATGGACTATGTTAGAAAATTCCACAAACTGCGTAGCAGAGTGTATCAGATTATGCTCCAGCAAGGTAGATGTACCCTAGGTCCAGCGGACGGCTGGTAGGTATTGCTTTGTCAGTTGGGCCTTTGTGGCGGATGTCAGTGTAGAGGTATCTACCATTGATTCAGTTCCGGTATTGAGGAACGTTGTCGGATGTGTTTCATGTGGCCGAGCTTGAGGCTATATATATGTTTGTTGTAATGAGCAATTTGACTCGATGTGCATTTCCTCTTGCGAGATTTATGCGTGGATCGGGTGGCACGCCGCCATAGGTATGGTATCTGGATCGGGTGGCATGCCGCCATGGGTATGTTATTGGAACGGGTTGCGCGCCGCAACAGTGTGATGTAGAAAATATAGTTTCCTATAAGTTACTTTGTATACAATACTTCCTAGCTTCTAATGAATAGTCCGTATTGGGTACCGCTCGGGGAATAGCACATCGGTTGTATCCATTCAGGATTTGATAGCATATATTAAATGTATCACCGCAGGTGTGATTGATTGCTTGAGTTCAGACCTAAATATGTGTGTGGCTGACCGTTTTGAGCATGGTGACTTGAGGTGCTCTATGAGTAATAGTGCTTGGATAGAATCGTGAGTCGTGGTAAGGCCACGTGATGTTATGACATTTGAGGAGGGTTCAGGTACTCTAATTCTATCATGTGAGACGAGATCTCAGTTATGTGTTGTGATGGAATTGAGGAATTTGAATTACAGCTCTTTTGTGTGAGTCAGTTGTCATGATTCGAGTGTGTTCATATCATTTTTTATTGGAGCCTGTGTTTTGCTCGTCGTGGCTTAGGCCGATGAGGAGGTGTCATATTACCACTGTGGTGTGTTATAATCGAAATGATCGTTGGAGTCATTAATGAGTGCGAACATACGTGATTTCAGCTAGATAGAAAGGTAATATCGAGGTTTGGCTCCAAAATCCGTTGTAATATCAGTCAAAAGAGAAATGGCTTCATAAATGGTTGATTTGAGGAATTGTTACGGTTTAGCCCGTGTTTTATTTATCATTGGCAGTATATGAAAGTGTTGGAATAAGATTTCAACTAATAAGAGGTTTCCATCGGTATTTGGGTATTGTATGCAACTCTAGTAAATAAAGAATGTTATTGTGGTCATATGAGTAAAGTGATGCGAAGTGTAAATTCAACAAAGTTATGCATTAATGTTTGGGTACAACGTGTGGAGATTGATATGGTGGTCGAATGATAGAAACAGATTTGGTAGGAAATTCAGGGTGTTGGAACTAGGCCTAATGGCTTATTCGCTTGAATAAAGAATTATATCTACAGAATTATATAGCTAACTCAACTAAGTAGTGGTAGCACGGGAAGGTGCATGATGTGTTAAACAAGTTATTTGATACTACATCATTATAGTTCTCAGCACGTTCGAGGACGAACATATGTTTAAGTGGGGGAGATTGTAACGACCCGACCGGTCGTTTTGAGCTCCGACGCATCATTCAGTAGATTAAGGCCATGAACAGCTTCATCTCAGGTATATTTACTTGTGTGTATGGTAAGAATTAAAATTTAGGAAGTTCGGAGTCAAATCTAAATGGAAATTCTCATTTTGAAAGCGTAAAGTTGAAGAAATGAACTAGGATTAGAATTTTGAGTAAATGACCTCAGAATTGGGATATAAAAGTTCCAGGATGCTCGTATGATGATTTTGAACTTGGGCGTAATGTCCGGATTTGGTTTTTGATAACCCGTGAGCATTTTCGCGTATATGGTGGAAGTTAGTATTTTAGAAGAATTTCATAAATTTGGGTTGGAAGGCATTTTAGAGTTATAGATTTCCATTTGGGATTTCGAGCATGGGAATAGATCCGTATGGTGATTTTGGAGTTGGGAACGCGATCAGAAGTGAATTCGGATGTCCGGAAGTCATTTTGAAGTCATTTGGATAAATATAGGAATTTGAAGGTTTATGAGAAAATTCCACCGGAAGTGAAAATTTTGATATCTGGGTCGGAATGCGATTCAGAATGTTGGTGCAAGTCTGTAATGTCGAATGTGAATTGTGTGCAAACTTTGAGTCAATTCGGATCGATTATGGTAGGAAATGGGACAATTAATCTCTTTAAGGAAAGCTTAAGTTGGAAAAGTCAACCCAACATTGACTTATGAGTTAGAGGGCTCAAAACTGAATTCCGATGATTCGGTTAGTTTTCGGGGATGATTTAAGTCTTAGGAGTGCAATCAGAAGTAATTTTGGAGGTCCGGTGAAGATGTTAGCCTATTTTGGCGAAGTTGGAATTTTGGCGGAATTCGATCGATAGGTGATATTTTGATCCAGGAGTCGGAATGGAATTCTGAAAGTTGCAGTAGCTTCGTTAGGTGATTTGGGATATGTCTACAAATTTTCAGGTCATTCGGACATCGTTTGGTCAGGTTTTTGATCGAATGTGAATTTTGAAAGTTTAAGTTTAAGTTTGAATCGAATTCTAGGATTTTGATGATTTTTGATGTTTAAGGTAGCATTTTTATGATCCGAGCAAGTTTGAATGAAGTATTAGGTTGAGTTTGTGTTTTTGGTGGTGGTCCCGAGGGTCTTGGGTGTATTTCGGATACCCAACGGGTCATTTTTGGAAGATTTTTGCCGTTTTGAGCATAAATGTAATGATCCAAAGGTCTATTTTTAGTTTTAGAGATTCAAATTTGATTTCGAAACTTCGAGAATTTAAATAATGAATTATAGGACTGATCCGGAAATTTTGATTTAATTTCATATAGTCGCGATTGGGCTTTTGACGCGATATGTGATTTAATTGTTTACGAGCGAAATTGATGTTGCACTGAGCAAATGAGATCCAAATTCAGTTTTGTTTGAACCACTGGATCTGTATCGAAATTACGGAGCCATAGGAAAAAGAATCGTCAAATTTCGAGTTCGTATGACGGAGTTAAATCCATTTAGTGAAAATAAAAGAGTGTTGGTGCATCAAGTCTGGTGTGGCACTTTTACCGACTAGATTTGGGTCCTTAGCGACCAGATTTGAGTCTTTAGCGACCAAATTTGCTAATAAAAAGCTGCTGTGTTTTTGTTCGTTATTTTTACTTATTTTCTTGCGAAATAACACGGTTTGGGGCCATTTTGAGCAAGAAATCATGGGAAATCTTGAGGTAAGTCACTTGTGATTATTACTACTCCATAATATTGAATTATCATCGAATAATCCAACTAGATTACATGTTTTTGAGGTGTAAATTAGGGATTTTGGACCTAGGGATTTGTCACGACCCTAGTTCACCAATCGTGAACCTGTCATGACGACACCCAGTCCCCACGACTAGGTAAGCCTAACACGTTGCAGAATAAACAAATTTATAAACATTAAATAAGTAATATCGGAAAATAATATAAAAAGGAATGTAATCCGTGCCGCTTGGCACATACACCCGTCAAACACACTGTATAAAAACACCACCAACACCCGGAATCCCACGGGTAACACAGACTAAAAGAGAATATACAATTGTGGCTTTATGTGTAAAGAGTATCTAACAACGAAATGAAGGAAAACATCTACTAATACTATCAGAACAGAAGGAAGGCCTCCGGATCCACGGACGTAGCAGATTATACCTCGAGGTCTCCCAAAGTGCTGCTGAATCACCTAGTATGAGCCTATCCTGATGTACCTGGATCTGCACAACAAAAGTGTGCAGAAGAGTAGCATGAGTACACCACGACGGTACTCAGTAAGTGCCAAGCCTAACCTCGATGGAGAAGTGACGCGGAAGGTCAGGGCCCTACTGAGAGAAACAATAACAAAATCATAATGACAAAAATAAGCAGTATAAATGAGAATAATTCTGAAATAACAACAATAAAGTGATTACTGCGGCCGTCTACAATTAAGCTAACAACAAGTAACAACTAAATTAACAAGTCCAGCACCTGTGGGAATTGAACCCACAGTCCCATTAACAGTACCCCGGGTCTCCGGGAATCGAACCCGCAGCCCATGTCTTAATAAATCTCAGGATCTACGGGAATCGAACCCGCAGTCCATATCTCAATAACTCAGGATCTCCGGGAATCGAACCTGCAGTCCACAAACAATACCACTCCGGATCACTGGGAATTGAACCCACAACCCTAGGACCTCCGGGAATCGAACCCGCAGTCCACAAACACAACAAATAAAGAAATACACAGAGAGAATATAACATGCTTAACTACAACTTCACCGAAACTAGTGCCAACAATTATCAAGAAGTTCAAGTAAAACAATTAGGCAACTAGACAGTTAAATCCTATCTAATCATGCTTTTCTAACTAATACCGGGTAAGAGTATCGATTTAATCAGCTAAGAGCAGGAATATCACTAATCGGACAATTCAAGTAAAGTATGTGTTACAACAACCAGCACATGTATACGCCCGTCACCTCGCGTACAAGGCATTTAAACTATCACATAATATCCTAGGGGTGAAAGTTCCCCGACGCGAGGTTAGACAAGCCACTTACCTCGACTCCGGTACAAAACCGCTAAGAGACAACTCTCTTGCCGCGAATGTCGGCCTCCACAGGTGTAGTATCTAATAAAAATCAATAGAATCATATCAAAATAGGCCAATTGGGCATTACCCAATCAAAACAACTCAAAATACACCAAACCCCACAAGTTGCCAAAACCTGACTTTCAGTACGGTTATCGAAAAATCACGAAAGTTACATATTCGAAACCCTCGTCTCAATACGAGTCTAAGCATATAAAGTTTACTAAATTTGGACTCCATTTGCTCATTCAAACCTTTGATTTTCTAAGGTTTAAGCCTAGGGTGAAAACCCACATTAAATACCCCAAATTCTCCCATTTTCATGAAAAACTTGCATAATATTATCAACAACAATCATAATTGGACTCCATAATTGATTACCTGAAGAAACCCCTCGAATTCTCCTTCAAAATCGCCTAATTCGCACCTTAAGCCGAGCTCTCAAAGTTTAGAAATGTTTCTGAAATTTATAACTTCTGGTATAATTAAACCCTCTGCGATTTTCGCTTTTGCGGGCTATTTTTCGCTTCTGCGGAACCGCTTCCGCGACAATTTGTCGCTTCTGCGAATCCCCAGGCCTAGCTTGCCAATCCATTTCTACGAGCTCAGGTCCGCTTCCGCGAAGCTGTTCCTGCAGAAAAATGCCCGCTTCTGCGGAACTTTCCGCTCCTGCGAGTGAAGGACCATTCTGCGGACTCGCTTAAGCGAGAACCCATCTACCACTGCGAAACTCCCACTTCCCTCTCCTGACCGCTTCTGCGGTCCCATTTTTCGCACCACGCGATAGTGCCTTGGCGGACCAGAGTCCGCTCCTACGAACCATTCTGCCTCCGCGCTCCAGATTCCGCTTCAGCGGACTCGCCTCTGCGGTTCCATTTCCGCAGGGGCGAAAACAACAGAGACAGAACTCCTAAACCTGCAATTTCCATGTATTCTCTCGTTCAACCATCCGAAATCACCCCGAGGCCCCCGGGACCTCATCTAAACACACCAGCCATTCCTAATACCTTATTCGAACTTGTTCCAATCCTCAAAACACGTCTAACAACATCAAAACCCATAATTCACATCGAATTCAAGCCTAAATTTCTTAAAACTTTCCGAATTACACATTCGATCTAAAACCCGAACAAACGACGTCCAAATGACCTGAAAATTTGCGAACATATCAAAATCACATAACGAAGCTACAGAAATTGTCGGAATTCCATTCCGACCCCCGGATCAAAATCTCACCTATCATTCGAATTCGCCAAAATTTCGGCATTTCAAGCCTAATTGAGCTACGGACCTCCAAAATACATTCCAAACGCGCTCCCAACCCCGAAATCACCTAACGGAGCTAATCGAACCATCGGATTTCCAGCTAGGTCGTCTTAACACTGTTCCGACTATGGGCCATTTTCCAACTTTAAAGCTCCCATTAAGGGACTAAGTGTCCCAAAACACTCCAAACTCCAGTACCGACCCTCCCGGCAAACCACAATAGCAGAAATGAACTTAGGGGAATAGTTAGATTGGGGATCGGGGCTTAATTCTCTAAAACGACCGGCTGGGTCGTTACATCTTCCCACACTTAAAAGAATCGTTCGTCCTCAAACGAGCAGAGAAAAACATACCTGGAGTGGTGAAGAGATGAGGGTACTGGCTGCGCATATCCTGCTCGATCTCCCAAGTCGCCTCCTCGACCGGCTGACCCGCCACTGAACCTTTACTGAAGCGATGTTCTTTGACCTTAGCTTCCTGACCTGCTTGTCAAGAATGGCTACTAGCTCCTCAACATAAGACAGATCTTTGTCTAGCTGAACATAAGTGAAATCCAACACATGTGACGGGTCACCATGGTATCTCCGGAGCATAGAGACATGAAATACGGGGTGGACTCCGGCTAGGCTGGGAGGTAAGGCCAACTCATAAGCAACCTCCCCAACATGCCTCAAAATCTCAAAAGGGCCAATAAATATAGGACTCAGCTTACCTTTCTTCCCAAACCTCATAACGCCTTTCATGGGCGAGACTCGAAGCAGAACTCGCTCACCAACCATAAAAGCCACATCGCGAACCTTCTTGTCCGCATAACTCTTTTGTCTAGACTGGGCTGCACGAATTCTGTCCTGAATCACCTTGACCTTGTCCATAGCATCCTAAACCATATCACTACCTAGCAGTCTGGCCTCGCCCGGCTCGAACCAACCCACGGGAGACCTGCACCTCCTACCATATAGAGCCTCATACGGTGCCATCTGAATACTAGACTGGTAGCTGTTGTTATAAGCAAACTCCGCCAGTGGCAAGAAGTGATCCCATGAACCTCCAAACTCAATCACGCACGCACGGAGCATATCCTCCAAAATCTGAATAGTGCGCTCGGACTGACCATCAGTCTGGGGGTGAAATGCTGTGCTCAGCTCCACCCGAGTACCTAACTCCTGCTGTACAGCTCTCCAGAACCGTGAAGTGAACTGAGTGCCTCTATCTGAAATGATGGAGACTGGAATACCATGCAGCCGAACTATCTCCCTGATGTAGATCTCCGCCAGTCGTTCCGATGAATAAGTAGTGCTCACCGGTATGAAATGGGCGGACTTGGTCGGCCGATCCACAATAACCCAAATGGAATCAAACTTCCTAACAGTCCGTGGAAGCCCAGATACAAAGTCTATGGTGATGCGCTCCCATTTCCACTCGGGAATCTCAATCTGCTGCATCAATCCACCCGGACGCTGATGCTCATACTTCACCTGCTGGCAGTTGAGGCATCTTGAAACATAATCAACTATATCTCTCTTCATTTGCCTCTACCAGTAATGCTGTCTCAAGTCCTAATACATCTTCGCGGCACCCGGATGGATGGAATACCACGAGCTATGGGCCTCTGCTAGAATGAGCTCTTGAAGATCATCTACATTGGGCACACAGATATGCCCCTGCATCCTCATAACTCCATCATCCCCAATGGTAACATCTCGAGCATCACCACGCCGAACTCTATCTTTAAGGACAAGCAAATGAGGGTCGTCGAACTGACGCTCCCTGATGCGGTCAAATAGAGAAGACCGAGAAACCACACAAGCCAAAACCCGGCTGGGCTCCGAAAGATCCAGTCTAACAAACTGCCTGGCTAAAGCCTGAACATCCATCGCCATAGGCCTCTCCGAAGCTGGTAGATATGCCAAACTCCCCAAACTCTCTGCCCGATGACTCAAGGCATCGGCAACCACATTAGCCTTGCCCGGATGATAGAGAATAGTAATATCATAGTCCTTCAGTAGCTCCAACCATCTCCACTGATGCATATTCAGGTCCTTCTGCTTAAGCAAGTGCTGCAAACTCTGGTGATAAGTGTACATCTCACAAGGAACCCCATACAAGTAATGACGCCAAATCTTTAAGGCGTGAACAATGGTAACTAGCTCCAAATCATGAACATGATAGTTCTTCTCATGCACCTTCAGCTGTTTGGATGCATAGTCAATCACCCTACCGTCCTGCATCAATACTACACCGAGTCCAACTCGTGAGGCATACAATATACAGTATAGGACCCTGAACCTGTAGGCAACATCAAGATTGGGGCCGAAGTCAAAGCTGTCTTGAGCTTTTTCAAGCTCGCCTCACACTTCTCTATCCACTGTAAAGGGGCACCCTTTGGGGTCAATCTGGTCATAGGTGCTGCAATCGAAGAGAACCCCTCTACGAAATGACGGTAATAGCCCGCCAAACCAAGGAAACTGTGAATCTCAGTAGCGGAGGAGGGTCTGGGCCAACTTCGCACGGCCTCCACCTTCCTCGGATCTACTCGAATACCATCACTCCACACCACGTGGCCTAAAAATGCCACTGAACTCAACCAGAATTCACATTTAGAGAACTTGGAATATAGCTGCTTCTCCCTCAGAATCTGAAGCACTATCCTCAAATGCTGCTCGTGCTCTTCCCGACTCCCGGAATATACTAGAATATCATCAATGAAACAATCACGAACGAGTGTAGATATGGCCTGAACACACTATGCATCAAATGCATAAAGGCTGCTGGGGCGTTAGTCAGCCGAAAAGACATCACGAGGAACTCATAGTGGCTATACCGAGTCCTGAAGGCAGTCTTCGGAATATCTGGCTCCCGAATCTTCAGCTGATGATACCCAGAGCACAAATCAATCTTAGAAAACACCTGTGCGCCCTGTAGCTGGTCAAATAAATCATCAATGCGAGGAAAAGAATACAGGTTCTTCACTGTTTGTTCAGCTGATGATAGTCAATACACATACGCATAGAACCGTCCTTTTTCTTCACAAACAACACAGGAGCACCCCAAGGCGAAACACTGGGTCGAATGAAACCCTTGCCCAATAACTCCTGTAACTGATCCTTCAACTCCTTCAACTCGGGAGGAGCCATACGGTACGGTGGAATAGAAATGGGCTGAGTGCCCGGCAACAAATCAATGGCAAAATCAATATCTCTGTCGGGCGGCATGCCCGGAAGATCAGCTGGAAATACATCAGCAAAGTCACGTACCACAGGAACAGAATCAATAGAGGGAGTGTCAATACTGACATCCCGCACATAGGCTAGATAAGCTGCACACCCCTTCTCAACCATACGATGAGCTCTGAGAAAGGAAATAACACGGCTAGGGGTGTGATGTAGAGTACCACTCCACTCAATACGTGGAATGCCTGCCATAGCCAGCGTCACGGTATTGGCGTGACAATCAAGAATAGCATAATGGGGCGACAACCAGTCCATGCCTAGAATAATATCAAAATCGACCATCCCGAGCAACAATAGATCTGCTCTGGTCTCAAAATCACAAATGGTAACCAAACACGACCGATATACGCGGTCCACAGCCAAAGAATCACCCACCGGAGTGGAAACATAAATGGGGGCACTCAAAGAATCCCGAGGCACACCCAGATGAGAAGCAAAGTAAGAAGACACATATGAAAAGGTGGAACCAGGGTCGAATAGAACCGATGCCTCCCTGTGACTAACCAGAATAATACATGTGATAATAGAATCAGATACAACAGCCGCAGCGCGATCAAGAATAGCATAGAATCTGGCTTGTGCCCCCTCTCGAGGGCGGCCTCTAGCACCCTGACCCCCGCCCCTGGCTGGCTGGGCAGGTGAAGTGGCAGCTGAAGCTGGAATGATAGCCTGCTGGCCATAAGAACCACGCTGATGCTGTGAAGACCGATGAGGTGCTCCCCTCCTATGCCTGGGGCACTCCCTAAGTAGATGGCGAGTATCCCCACACTCAAAGCAAGCTCTGGGAGGACGCGGTGGCTGTGACTGACCGGCCTCACCCCCACTAGTCTAACCCCCGGAAGGACCCCATGCAGGAGGTGCACTGGAAACTGGGGGAGCATAATAAGGCTCCTGAGGTGCTGGAAAGGCTGGAGTGCTACCAGCTGCTGGTAAAGCTGAGTGAACTGGCCGGCCGGAATAAACCTTGCCAAAACGACCAGCTGCTGAAGTGCGGGCACCAGAGAAATGGCCCGACTCACGAGACCTCTTGGCCTCCCTCTCTCTCCGCTCTCTAGGAAGCATACTTTCGATCCTCCTGGGAATGCTAACTGCCTGCTGATAAGATATATCCGTCTCCAACTCTCTGGCCATGCTGGACCGGATCGATGGAATCAGGCCCTCAATAAATCTCTCTGCACTCTTTCCCGGACTGTGGCTACCAAAGCCGGTGCATGCTTGGCTAGACGGGTGAAACTGATAGCATACTCCGATACCGACATGGAGCCCTGTTGCAACCGCTCAAACTTCGAGCGCCAAGAATCCCTAAGGCTCCGAGGAACAAACTCTCTCAAAAACAGATCTGAAAACTGTGCCCAGGTTAATGGAGCAGACTCCTTTGGACTATCCAGCTCATACGTGCGCAACCAATCATAAGCGGCCCCACGAAACTGAAAAGCAGTGAAGGAAACCCCGCTGGTCTCCACAATCCCCATAGTACAAAGAATACGATGACACTCCTCCAGAAAACCCAATGCATTATCTGAAGCCAAACCACTGAACACTGGAGGGTCATATTTCTTGAACCTCTCCAATCTACGCTGCTCGTCCTCAGAGGCAGCTGGCTAACCTCCGGGCTATGTTGGGGCGGCAAGAGGCATAACCATAATCTTTGGAACTGTCTCACTGGCACTCGCTGCTCAGGTGTAACGGCTGTGGGAGTTTGGGCCCCTCCCCCGGCCTGGGATGTAGCTGCAGCGAGAGGAAGCAGTCCTGCCTGAGCTAAAGTGGTATACATACTCATGAACTGGGCCAGGGTCTCCTGGAGTAGTAGTAGCTGTAGTCGGTGTACCAGGTCCCTGCGCTCTAACCTAGTCTACCTGTGGCACCTCAGTGGCAGCGTGCGCGGGTGCTGTGGCTACACCTCCAGTGCGTCCTCGTCCTCTACCTCGTCCCGGCCTCTGATGGCGGCAACAGGGGGCGCGGGTACCTGATCGTCGCGAGTAGCACGTGTCGTCACCATCTATGAGAGAATAGAAAGCAGTAGTTTAGATTTGGTGCCAAAAATGTCGCACGATAAAGAATCCAAAAGAAATGAAGAGTTTCCTAAACAGTTACATAGACCCTCGTAGATAAATACATACGTCTCCGTATCGATCATCGAGACTCTAAGTAATCGGTCAGTGTCCCATGACTCATATGAACCTAGAGCTCTGATACCAACTTGTCACGACCCTAGTTCACCAATCGTGAACATGTCATGACGGCACCCAGTCCCCACGACTAGGTAAGCCTAACACGTTGCGGAATATACAAATTTATGAACATTAAATAAGAAATAGCGGAAAAATAATATGAAAAGGAATGTAATCCATGCCGCTTGGCACATACACCCGTCAAACACACTGTATAAAAACACGACCAAGACCCGATATCCTACGGGTAACACAAACTAAAAGAGAATATACAATTGTGGCTCCATGTCTAAAGAGTATCTAACAACGAAATGAAGGAAAACATCTACTAATACTATCAGAACAGAAGGAAGGCTTCCGGATCCGCGGACGTGGCAGATCATACCCCGAGGTCTCCCAAGTGCTGCTGAATCACCTAGTATGAGCCTGTCCTGATGTACCTTGATCTGCACAACAAAAGTGTGCAGAAGAGTAGCATGAGTACACCACGGCGGTACTCAGAAAGTGCCAAGCCTAACCTCGATGGAGTAGTGACGAGGAAGGTCAGGGCCCTACTGAGAGAAACAATAACAAAATGATAATGACAGAAATACGCAGTTTAAATGAGAATAATTCTTAAATAACAACAATAAAGTGATTACTGCGACCGTCTACAATTAAGCTAACAACAAGTAACAAAACTCAATCAACAAGTCGAGGACCTGTGGGAATTGAACCCACAGTCCCGTTAACAGTACCCCTGGGTGTCCGGGAATAGAACCCGCAGCCCATGTCTCAATAAATCTCAGGATATCCGGGAATCGAACCCGCAGTCCATATCTCAATAACTCAGGATCTCCAGGAATCGAACCCGCAGTCCATATCTCAATAACTCAGGATTTTCGGGAATCGAACCCGCAGTCCATATCTCAATAACTCAGGATCTTCAGGAATCAAACCCGCAGTCCATATCTCAATAATTCAGGATCTCCGGGAATCGAACCCGCAGTCCACAAACAATAACTCAGGATCTCCGGAAATCGAACCCGCAGTCCACAAAGAATACCACTCTAGATCTCTGGGAATCGAACTCACAGCCCTGGGACCTCCGGGAATCGAACCCGCAGTCCACAAACACAACAAATAAAGAAATACACACAAAGAATATAACATGCTTAACTACAACTTCACCGAAACTAGTGCCAACAATTATCAAGAAGTTCAAGTAAGACAATTAGGCAACTAGACAGTTAAATCCTATCTAATCATGCTTTTCTAACTAATACCGGGTAAGAGTATCGATTTAATCAGCTAAGAGCAGGAATATCACTAATCCGACAATTCAAGTAAAGTATGTGTTACAACAACCAGCGCATGTACACGCCCGTCACCTCGCGTACAAGGCATTTCAACTATCACAAAATATCATAGGGGTGAAAGTTCCCCCACGCGAGGTTAGACAAGCCACTTACCTCGACTCCGGTACAAAACCGCTAAGAGACAACTCTCTTGCCGCGAATGTCGGCCTCCAAAGGTGTAGTATCTGATAAAAATCAATAGAATCATATCAAAATAGGCCAATTGGGCATTACCCAATCAAAACAACTCAAAATAAACCAAAACCCACAAGTTGCCAAAACTCGACTTTCGGTACGCTTATCGAAAAATCACGAAAGTTACATATTCGGAACCCTCGTCTCAACACGAGTCTAAACATATAAAGTTTACTAAATTCAGACTCCATTTGCTCATTCAAACCTTTGATTTTCTAAGGTTTAAGCCTAGGGTGAAAACCCACATTAAATACCCTAAATTCTTCCATTTTCATGAAAAACTTGCATAATATTATCAACAACAATCATAATTGGAGTCCATAATTGATTACCTGAAGGAACCCCTCGAATTCTCCTTCAAAATCGCCCAATTCGCACCTTAAGCCGAGCTCTCAAAGTTTGGAAATGTTTCTGAAATTTCTAACTTCTGGTATAATTAAACCCTCTGCGATTTTCGCTTCTGCGGAACCGCTTCCGCGACAATTTATCGCTTCTGCGAATCCCCAGGCCTAGCTGGCCCAATCCGCTTCTGCGAGCTCAGGGCCACTTCCACGAGGCCGCTCCTGCGGACAAACGCCCGCTCCTGCGAGTGGGAGACCGTTTCTGCAGACTCGCCTAAGCGAGAACCCATCTGCCTCTGCGAAACTCCCACTTCCCTCTCCTGACCGCTTATGTGGTCCCATTTTTCGTACCCTTGATAGCGCCTCGGCGGACCAAAGTCCGCTTCTGCGAACCATTCCGCCTCCGCGCTCCAGATTCCGCTTCAGCGGATCTGCGGTTCCATTTCCGCAGGGGCGAAAACAACAGAGACAGAACTCCTAAACCTGCAATTTCCATGTTTTCTCCCGTTTAACCATCCGAAATCACCGCGAGGCCCCTAGGACCTCATTCAAAAACACCAACAATTCCTAATACCTTATTCGAACTTGTTCCAATCCTCAAAACATGCCTAACAACATCAAAACCCATAATTCACATCGAATTCAAGCCTAAATTTCTTAAAACTTTCCGAATTACACATTCGATCTAAAACCCGACCAAACGATGTCCGAGTGACCAGAAAATTTGCGGACATATCCAAAATCACAAAACAAAGCTACAGAAATTGTCGGAATTCCATTCCGACGCTCGAATCAAAATCTCACCTATCGTTCGGATTCGCTAAAATTTCAAACTTCGGCATTTCAAGCCTAATTGAGCTACGGACCTCCAAAATACATTCCGAATACGCTCCCAACCCCAAAATCACCTAATGGAGATAATGGAACCATCGGATTTCTGTTCCAAGGTCGTCTTTACACTATTCTGACTACGGGCCATTTTCCAACTTTAAAGCTCCCATTTAGGGACTAAGTGTCCCAAAACACTCCAAACTCCAGAACCGACCCTCCCAACAAACCACAATAGCAGAAATGAACTTAGGGGAACAGTTATATTGGGGATCGGGGCGTAATTCTCTAAAATGACCGGTCAGGCCGTTACAGGATTTGAGAATAAGATTTGAAGATTTGAGGGGCCATTTGAACTTCGATTTTGGTAAATTTTATATGCATGGACTAATAGAGAGACAAGGATCGCGTTGATACTAATTTCGGAATTTTTCGAGCAGCGGGCCCGGGGTCGGGTTTTACCAACTTGGTGTATTATCGCGTATTTCGTATAAATTGAATTGGGTTATGTTTCTTTGACCCGTATTTGATATAATTGTTGTGGTTTGACTAGATTCTATGCACGAGGCGGCAAATTCAAAAGGAAAAGGCATCACGGACGAGTCTTCGACCGGCTAGAGGTGAGTAGTTTGTATATATGGTAGCCTGAGGGTTTGAAACCCCGGCTTAGCATATTGTGACGCTAGTAGGGCGTGGCTCGCACCCCGTGGCAGGTGCGGGATTGATTGTGACTGGGGATTGAGACTTTAGTCCATCCTGAATGAGTATAATATGAAACTAGTGGTTGAAAAACACTGTGTTTGAAATAATTGTGGGCGGTAATCCGTGTTTGGGGCCTTGTGCCGACCTGTAGTATCCCTAAGGGATAGCTATATATGTGATAGCTATACTTGCTTAATCACTGATCTCAGTCCTGGTTTGAAATCATCGTATTGAAATGCTAAGTCACCTGTTTTGGGAAAAATTAAATAAAAGTTAAAGTATTTTCATAATTTATGAACTGGAACCCGGTAATAAATAAATTGAGCTGTTGTCTGACTTATATGTTTGTTGTGGACTGAGGATGGATCGGGCTGCACGCCGCAGCGGTTGATATGAGGATCGGGCTGCACGCCGCAGCGGTATTGCGCTTGGGCTGTAGGAGCCCCTCCAAAGTCTGTACACACCCAGTGATCGCCGTCGACGTTAAATGGATCGGGCTACACGCTGTAGCGGTTATGTGCTTTGCATTGCATCTTTGTCTGTGAATTATCTCTGATAGTGGTAATGTACTGTTGTTATTGCTAGTTCGTAGCAGGAATCGGACTTAGTTTAGCTTCATTACGTGGTATTCTGTGGATTTCTTACTTTCAGCTACTTATATATATTTATTACTTACTGAGTACTTAGTACTCACTCTTACTCCTTGCACCTTTGTGTGCAGATTCAGGTACACAGGAGGGATAGACGAGCACTCCAGCTTTTATCAGTATTTATCCGAGTTGCTGAGGTAGCTGCTGGCATTCGCAGGACCTGGCTTCTCTTCATATTCTAGTTTTTCTTTGTATATACATTATTCATACTTGAGTATTTGGTTTAGATATTGTTATCCGATCATGTTTAGAGGCTCTAGACCCGTGACCCTAGATCTTTGGGTGGTTATTCAGTATAGCTTTATTGTTGATAATAATATCCAGGTAATTGATTTGAGCTTCATGCTCGGGATGAGAGGGTAAATGGTCGGGCTTGCCTAGCAGTTGTGTTGGGCGCCGTCACGGCCGGGATTGGGGTCGTGATAGATTTCTATGTATTAGTATTACTACTTAAATGTACAAATATGTGCCTTTGAACGTCTATTGTGGTCACAAGGAGGAGGAGGAGGAGATATATTTTTAGAAATTGTAGATAAATTATAGTTAAATTATAGAATTGTAGATATATTGTAGATAAATTGTAGATGAATTATATATTGGGAAGACTAAAACTTCTATAAATCTTCTTCAATTATGTCGAAAATGCCAACTATGCTACAATTGAAACAAAAAAATGGATATTAAAATTCAATGTATCTATTTTGTAGATATCTTGTAAATAAATTGTAGATTAATGTATTTTGATTATAGATGGATTATTTTCTATTTTCACAAATCCAAAACGACGAAAGCTTCTACCTTCTGCAAAAAACAGTCTACAATTTATCTATAATTTTTCTAAGTTGACTACAATTTGACTACAAAATATCTACAAATTCTGAAAATATGTCTTCTTATTCTTCTTCTTCTTCTTCTTCCTCTTCTTCTTCTTCTTCTTCTTCTTCTTCTTCTTCTTCTTCTTCTTCTTCTTCTTCTTCCTCTTCTTCTTTGACGAGTTTAAATCGATTGTGTTAACCAGTAACCTTCAACCACTGCCCAAAAAAAAGAGGTCAAAGAATATCAAACTCTATGACATTATTATTTTCTGTGGGAATTCAAGCGGTTCGATCAAAGAATTTAATATTTTCTTGTGAATCTGAAAATATGATATCCTTTGATGGTAGTGGGCAGTTGGGGATGATCAATGAGAGGAAGCATAGGAGCATTGTGAGTTTTGTGTGTGTTGTGAACAGTTGAGATAAAAGGAAAGAGAAAGTGGGAAGATACAGTCCTATAATTATGCCTAATATAAATGAACCTTTAATTATATCTGTCACGACCCTAGTTCACCAATCGTGAACATGTCGTGATGGCACCCAGTCCCCACGACTAGGTAAGCCTAACACGTTGCGGAATATACAAGTTATGAACATTTAAATAAGAAATAGCAGAAAAATAGCATAAAAAGATATGTAATCCGTGCCGCTTGGCACATACATCCGTCAACACACTGTGTAAGACACTACCAAGATCCGGAATCCCACGGGTAACACAAACTAAAAGAGAATATACAACTGTGGCTCTATGTGTAAAGAGTATCTAACAACGAAGAAGAAGAAAAAATCATCTACTAATACTATCAGAATAGAAGGAAGGCCCCCGGATCCGCGGACGTAGCAGATCATACCTCGAGGTCTCCCCAAGCGCTGCTGAATCACCTGATATGAGCCTGTCCTGATGTACCTGGATCTGCACAACAAAAGTGTGCAGAAGAGTAGCATGAGTACACCACGGCGGTACTCGGTAAGTGCCAAGCCTAACCTCGATGGAGTAGTGACGAGGAAGGTCAGGGCCCTACTGAGAGGAAGAAATAACAAAATGATAGTAACAATAATAAGCAGTTTAAAGGATAATAATTCTGAAATAACAATAATGAAGAGATTGCTACAACCGTCTACAATTAAGCTAACAACAAGTAACAAAAACTCAAATCACAAGTCCAGGACCTGTGGGAATTGAACCCACAGTCCCATTAACAGTACCCCCGAGTCTCCGGCAATCGAACCCGCATCCCATGTCTCAGTAAATCTCAGGATCTCCGGGAATCGAAACCGCAGTCCACATCTCAATAATATATCAATAGCTCAGGATCTCTGGGAATCGAACCCGCAGTCCACATCTCAATAACTCAAGATCTCCGGGAATCGAACCCGCAGTCCATATCTCAATAACTCAGGATCTCCGGGAATCAAACCCGCAGTCCACAACAATATCACTCCGGGTCTCTGGGAATCGAACCCACAGCCCTGGGATCTCCGGGAATCAAACCCGCAGTCCACAAACACAACAAATAAAGGAATACACAGAGAGATTATAATATGCTTATCTACAACTTCACCGAAAAATAGTACCAACAATTATCAAGAAGCTCAAGTAAGATAATTAGGCAACTAGGCAGTTAAGTACTACCTAACCATGCTTTTCTAACTACTATCGGGTAAGAATATCGAATTAATCAGCTAAGAGCAGGAATATCACTAATCGAACAATTCAAGTAAAGTGTATGTTACAACAACCAGCGCATGTACACGCCCGTCACCTCGCGTACAAGGCATTTAAGCTATCACATAATATCTTAGGGGTGAAAGTTTCTCCCACACGAGGTTAGACAAGCCACTTAACTCGATTCCGGTACAAAACCACTAAGAAACAACCCTCTTGCCGCGAACGTCAGCCTCCACAGGTGTAGTATCTGATAAAAATCAATAGAATCACATCAAAATAGGCCAATTGGGCATTACCCAATCAAAACAACTCAAAATACACCAAAACCCACAAGTTGCCAAAACCTAACTTTCGGTACGCTTATTGAAAAATCATGAAAGTTATATATTCGGGTTCCTTATCTCAATACGAGTCCGTGCATATAAAATATATCAAAATCGGACTCCGTTTGCCCATTCAAATCAAGGATTTTCCTAAATTTTAGGCCTAGGGTTCAAACCCACCTTAAATCTCACATTTTCAGTGAAATAATCAAGGATTGCATGATAAACTAACAAATTAAGGTCAATAAACTTACCCCCGATGATTTCCCGGTGATATCCCAGCGTTTCCCCTTCAAATTCCTCTCTTGGAGCTAAAAAATGGCATTTTAGTGTTTGGGAGTCGCGGCTGTTATGTTCTGAACTTAAGCTCACTGCCAGACCCCATTGCTCATCGCATTCGCGATGACTCGCCCAGCTTCTTCTTCGCGAACGCGATGCCATCCCACGTGTCCGCGATGTATTGCCAAACAGACCCCTCGCGAACGCGGCTCTCCCCACGCGTTCGCGATGAATAAAAATCCCAAGCCGCCTACTTACTCTTAGCGAACGCGGCCCACATGGACGCGAACGCGATATGTCCCAGGCCACAACTACGCGAACGCGATCTCCACTACGCGAACGTGATGACCAACCTGACCAGGCCTACGCGAACGCGGCTTGTGCCTCGCAAATGCGTAGGTCAAATTTCTGCTGCACTGCTGCTGCATTTTCTGCATATTTTCCAAGTTCCAAATGCCCGTTTGATGGTCTGAATTCATCCCGAGGCCCCCGAGACCCCAACGAAAACCACCAACATACTCCAAAACATGATACGAACTTATTCCAATCATAAAAACACGTCTAACAACATCAAAACCCATAATTCACATCGAATTCAAGCCTAAATTTCTTAAAACTTTCCGAATTGCACATCCGACCTAAAACCCGACCAAATGACGTTCGAATGACCTGAAAATTTGCGGACATATCCAAAATCACATAACGAAGCTACAGAAATTATCGGAATTCCATTCCGACCCTCGGATAAAAATCTCACCTACTGTTCGGATTCGCCAAAATTTCAAACTTCGGCATTTCAAGCCTAATTGAGCTACGGACCTCCAAAATACATTCCGAACGCGCTCCCAACCCCGAAATAACCTAACGGAGCTAATGGAACCATCAAATTTCCGTTCCAAGGTTGTCTTAACACTGTTCTGGCTACGGACCATTTTCTAACTTTAAAGCTCTCATTTAGGGACTAAGTGTCCCAAAATGCTCCAAATTTCAGAACCGAATCTCCCGGCAAACCATTATAGCAGAAATGAACTTAGGGAAATAGTTAAATTGGGGATTGGGCCGTAATTTTCTAAAACGACCGGCTAGGTCGTTACATCTTCCCACACTTAAAAGATTCATTTGTCATGGAACGAGCATAGAAAACATACCTGGAGTAGTGAAAAGATGAGGGTACTGGCTGTACATATCCTGCTCGGTCTCCCAGGTCGCCTCCTCGAACGGCTGGCCCCGCCACTGAACCTTTACCGAAGTGATGTTCTTTGACCTTAGCTTCCTGACCTGCCTATCTAGAATGGCTACTGGCTCCTCAACATAAGACAGATCTTTGTCTAGCTGAACAGAAGTGAAATCCAACACATGCGACGGGTCACCATGGTATCTCCGGAGCATAGAGACATGAAATACGGGGTGAACTCCGGCTAGACTGGGAGGTAAGGCCAACTCATAAGCAACCTCCCCAACACGCCTCAAAATCTCAAAAGGGCCAATAAACCTAGGACTCAGCTTCCCTTTCTTTCCAAACCTCATAACGCCTTTCATGGGCGAGACTCGAAGCATAACCCGCTCGGAGACCATAAAAGCCACATCGCGAACCTTCTTGTCCGCATAAATCTTCTGTCTAGACTGGGCTGCACGAAGTCTGTCCTGAATCACCTTGACCTTGTCCATAGCATCCTGAACCATATCAGTACCTAGCAGCCTGGACTCGCCCGGCTCGAACCAACCCACGGGAGACCTGCACGTCCTACCATATAGGGCCTCGTACGATGCCATCTGAATACTGGACTGGTAGCGTTTGTTATAAGCAAACTCCGTCAGTGGTAAGAAATGATCCCATGAACCTCCAAACTCAATCACGCACGCACGGAGCATATTCTCCAAAATCTGAATAGTGCGCTCGGACTGACCATCAGTCTGGGGGTGAAACGCTGTGCTCAGCACCACCCGAATACCTAACTCCTACTGTACGGCCCTCCAGAACCGTGAAGTGAACTGAGTGCCTCTATCTAAAATAATGGAAACTGGAAGACCATGCAGCCTAACTATCTCCCTGATATAGATCTCCGCCAGTCGCTCTGATGAATAAGTAGTGCTTACCGGAATAAAATGGGTGGACTTGGTCAGCCGATCCATAATGACCCAAATGGAATCAAACTTCCCAATAGTCCGTGGAAGTCCAGATACAAAGCCCATAGTGATGCGCTCCCATTTCCACTCTGGAATCTCAATCTGCTGCATCAATCCACCCGGACGCTGATGCTCATACTTCACCTGCTGGCAGTTGAGGCATCTGGAAAGATAATCAACTATATCCCTCTTCATCCGCCTCCACCAGTAATGCTGTCTCAAGTCCTGATACATCTTCGCGGCTCCCGGATGGATAGAATACCGCGAGCTATGGGCCTTTGCTAGAATCAGCTCTCGAAAATCATCTACATTGGGCACACAGATACGCCCCTGCATCCTCATAACTCCATCATCCCCGATGGTAACATCGCGAGCATCACCTCACCGAACTTTATCCTGAAGGACAAGCAAATGAGGGTCGCCGAACTGACACTCCCTGATGCGGTCAAATAGGGAAGACCGAGAAACCACACAAGCCAGAACCCGGCTGGGCTCCGAAAGATCCAGTCTAACAAACTGCCTGGCTAAAGCATGAACATCCATCGCCATAGGCCTCTCCGAAGCTGGTAGATATGCCAAACCCCAAACTCTTCGCCCGACGACTCAAGGCATCGGCAACCACATTAGCCTTGCCCGGATGATAGAGAATAGTAATATCATAGTCCTTCGATAGCTCCAACCATCTCCTCTAATGCATATTCAGGTCCTTCTGCTTAAGCAAATGCTGCAAGCTCCGGTGATCAGTGTAGATTTCACAAGGAACCCCATACAAGTAATGACGCCAAATCTTCAAGGTGTGAACAATGGAAGCTAGCTCCAGATCATGAACATGATAGTTCTTCTCATGTACCTTCAGCTGTCTGGACGCGTAGGCAATCACCCTACCGTCCTGCATCAATACCGCACCGAATCCAACTCGTGAGGCATCACAATATACTGTATAGGACCCAAACCTGTAGGCAACATCAATATAGGGGCCGAAGTCAAAGCTGTCTTGAGCTTCTGAAAGCTTGCCTCACACTCGTCTGTCCACTGAAAATGGGCACCCTTTTGGGTCAATCTAGTCATAGGTGCTGCAATCGAAGAGAATCCCTCTACGAAACGACGGTAATAGCCTGCCAAACCAAGGAAACTGCGAATCTCAGTAGCGGAGGAGGGTCTGGGCCAACTATGCACGGCCTCCACCTTCCTCGGATCTACTCGGATACCATCACTCGACACCACGTGGCCCAAAAATGCCACCGAACTCAACCAGAATTCACATTTAGAGAACTTGGCATAAAGCTGCTTCTCCCTCAGAATCTGAAGCACTATCCTCAAATGCTGCTCGTGCTCTTCCCGGCTCCGGGAATATACTAGAATATCATCAATGAAGACAATCACGAACGAGTCCAGATAAGGCCTGAACACATTGTGAATCAAATGCGTAAAGGCTGCTGGGGCATTAGTCAGCCCAAAAGACATCACGAGGAACTCATAGTGACCATACCGAGTCTTGAAGATAGTTTTCGGGATATCTGGCTCCCGAATCTTCAGCTGGTGATACCCATAGCGCAAATCAATCTTAGAAAACACCTGTGCGCCCTGTAGCCGGTCAAATAAATCATCAATGTGGGGCAAAGGATACCGGTTCTTCACTGTAACCTTGTTCAGCTGACGATAGTCAATACACATACGCATAGAACCGTCCTTTTTCTTCACAAACAATACAGGAGCACCCCAAGGCGAAACACTGGGTCGAATGAAACCCTTGCCCAATAACTCCTGTAACTGATCCTTCAACTCAGGAGGAGCCATACGGTATGGTGGAATAGAAATGGGCTGAGTGCCCGGCAACAAATTAATAGTAAAGCCAATATCTCTGTCGGGCGGCGTGCCCGGCAGATCAGCTGGAAATACATCAGCAAAGTCACGTACCACAGGAACAGAATCAATAGTGGGAGTGTCAATACTGACATCCCGCACATAGGCTAGATAAGCTGCACACCCCTTCTCAACCATACGATGAGCTCTGAGAAAGAAAATAACACGGCTAGGGGTGTGATCTAGAGTACCACTCCACTCAATACATGGAACGCCTGGCATAGCCAGCGTCACGGTATTGGCGTGACAATCAATAATAGCATAATGGGGCGACAACCAGTCCATGCCTAGAATAATATCAAAATCGACCATCCCGAGCAACAATAGATCTGCTCTGGTCTCAAAGCCACAAATGGTAACCAAACAAGACCGATATACACTGTCCACAGCCAAAAATCACCCACCGGAGTGGAAACATAAATGGGGGCACTCAAAGTATCCCGAGGCACACCCAGATGAGAAGAAAAGTAAGAAGACATATATGAAAAAGTGGAACCAGGGTCGAATAGAACCGATGCCTCCCTGTGACTAACCAGAATAATACCTGTGATAACAGAATCAGATGCAATAGCCGCAGTGCGATCAGGAATAGCATAGAATCTGGCCTGTCCCCCCTCTCGAGGGCGACCTCTGGAACCCTGACCCCCGCCCCTGGCTGGCTGGGCAGGTGGAGTGGCAGCTGGAGCTGGAATGATAGCCTGCTGGCCCCGAGAACTACGCTGAGGCTGCGAAGACTGATGAGGTGCTCCCCTCCTACTCCTGGGGCACTCCCTAACCAGATGGCGAGTATCCCCGCACTCAAAGCAAGTTCTGGGAGAACGCGGAGGCTGTGACTGACCGACCTCACCCCCACTAGTCTGACCCTTGGAAAGACCCCGTGTAGGAGGTGCACTGGAAACTGGGGGAGCATAGTAAGGCTCCTGAGGTGCTGGAAGACCTGGAGTACTATCGGCTGCGGGCAATGCTAAGTGAACTGGTCGGCCGGAATAACCCCTGCCAAAACGACAGGTTGCTGAAGTGCGGGCACCGGAGAAATGGCCCGACTCACGAGACCTATTGGCCTCTCTCTCTCCCCGCTCTCTAGAGAGCATACTCTCAATCCTCCTAGCAATGCTCACGGCCTGCTGATAAGATATATCTGTCTCCAACTCTCTGGCCATGCTCGATCGGATCGGCGGGATCAGGCCCTCAATAAATCTCCGCACCCTCTCCCGGACTGTGGCTACCAAAGCCGGTGCATGCCTGGCTAGATGGGTAAAACTGATAGCGTACTCTAATACTGACATGGAGCCCTACCGCAACCGCTCAAACTCCGAGCACCAAGAATCCCTGAGGCTCTGGGGAACAAGCTCCCTTAAAAACAGATCTGAAAACTGAGTCCAAGTCAATGAAGTAGGCTCCTCTGGACTATCCAACTCATAAGTGCGCCACCAATCGTAAGCAGCCCCACGAAACTGAAAAGCAGTGAAGGAAACCCCGCTGGTCTCCACAATCCCCATAGTAGGAAGAATACGATGACACTCCTCCAGAAAACCCAATGCATTATCTGAAGCCAACCTACTGAACACTAGAGGGTCATATTTCTTGAACCTCTACAATCTACGCTGCTCGTCCTCAGAGGCAGCTGACTCACCTCCGGGCTGTGCTGGGGTGGCAGGAGGCATAACCAATATCTCTGGAACGTGTCCCACTAGAACACGCTGCTCAGGTGTAACGGCTACGGGAGTATGGGCCCCTCCCCCGCCCTGGGATGTAACTGCAGCGACAGGAAGCAGTCCTGCCTGAGCTAAAGTGGTATACATACTCATGAACTGGGCCAGGGTCTCATGGAGTGCTGGAGTAGTGGCAGCTGTAGTCGGTGTACCAGGTGCCTGCGCTCCAACCTGGTCTACCTGTGGCACCTCAGCGGCAGCGTGCGCGGGTGTTGTGGCAGTACCTCGGGCGCGTCCTCATCCTCTACCTCGGCCCCGGCCTTTAACGGTGGCAACAGGGGGCGCGGGTACCTGATTGTCGCGAGTAGCTCATGTCCTCACCATCTGTGAGAGAATAGAAAGCAATAGTTTAGATTTGATGCCAAAAATGTCGCACGACAAGGAATCCAAAAGAAATGAAGAGTTTCCTAAATAGTTACATAGCCCCTCGTAGATAAATACAAACGTCTCCGTATCGATCAGCGAGACTCTAAGTAACCGGTCTGTGTCCCGTGACTCCTATGAACCTAGAGCTCTGATACCAACTTGTCACGACTCTAGTTCACCAATCGTGAACATGTCGTGATGGCACCCAGTCCCCATGACTAGGTAAGCCTAACATGTTGCGGAATATACAAGTTATGAACATTTAAATAAGAAATAGCGGAAAAATAGCATAAAAAGATATGTAATCCGTGCCGCTTGGCACATACATCCGTCAACACACTGTGTAAGACACTACTAAGATCCGGAATCCCACGGGTAACACACACTAAAAGAGAATATACAACTGTGGCTCTATGTGTAAAGAGTATTTAACAACGAAGAAGAAAAAAAAAACATCTACTAATACTATCATAATAGAAGGAAGGCCCCCGGATCCACGGACGTAGTAGATCATACCTCGAGGTCTCCTAAAGAGCTGCTGAATCACCTGGTATGTGCCTGACCTGATGTACCTGGATCTGCACAACAATAGTGTGCAGAAAAGTAGCATGAGTACACCACGGCGGTACTAAGTAAGTGTCAAGCCTAACCTCGATGGAGTAGTGACGAGGAAGGTTAGGGCCCTACTGAGAGGAAGCAATAACAAAATGATAGTAACAATAATAAGCAGTTTAAAGGATAATAATTATGAAATAACAACAATGAAGAGATTGCTACAACCGTCTACAATTAAGCTAACAACAAGTAACGAAAACTCAAATCACAAGTCCAGGACCTGTGGGAATTGAACCCACGGTCCCATTAACAATACCCCTGGGTCTCCGGGAATCGAACCCGCAGCCCATATCTCAATAATATCTCAGGATCTCCGGGAATCAAACCCGCAGTCCACATCTCAATAATATATCAATAGCTCGGGATCTCCGGGAATCGAACCCGCAGTCCATATCTCAATAATTCAGGATCTCGGGGAATCGAACCCGCAGTCCACATCTCAATAATCAGGATCTCCGGGAATCGAACCCGCAGTCCACAACAATATCACTCCGGGTCTCTGGGAATTGAACCCACAGCCCTGGGATCTCCGGGAATCGAACCCGCAGTCTACAAACATAACAAATAAAGGAATACACAGAGAGATTATAATATGCTTATCTACAACTTCACCGAGAAATAGTACCAACAATTATCAAGAAGTTCAAGTAAGACAATTAGGCAACTAGGCAGTTAAATAATACCTAACCATGCTTTTCTAACTACTACCGGGTAAGAATATCGAATTAATTAGCTAAGAGCAGGAATATCACTAATCGAACAATTCAAGTAAAGTGTATGTTACAACAACCAGCGCATGTACACGCCCGTCACCTCGCGTACAAGGCATTTAAGCTATCACATAATATCCTAGGGGTAAAAGTTTCCCCCACACGAGGTTAGACAAGCCACTTACCTCGATTCCGGTACAAAACTGCTAAGAAACAACCCTCTAGTCGCGAATGTTGGCATCCACAGGTGTAGTATCTGATAAAAATCAATAGAATCACATCAAAATAGGCCAATTGGGCATTACCCAATCAAAACAACTCAAAATACACCAAAACCCACAAGTTTCCAAAACCCGACTTTTGGTACGCTTATCGAAAAATTACGAAAGTTATATATTCGGGGTCCTTATCTCAATACGAGTCCGTGCATATAAAATTTATCGAAATCGGACTCTGTTTGCCCATTCAAATCAAGGATTTTCCTAAATTTTAGGTCTAGGGTTCAAACCCACCTTTAATCTCCCATTTTCAGTGAAATAATCAAGGATTGCATGATAAACTAACGAATTAAGGTCAAGAAACTTACCCCCGATGATTTCCCGGTGATATCCCAGCGTTTCCCCTTCAAATTCCTCTCTTGGAGCTCAAAACTGGTGTTTTAGTGTTTGGGAGTCGCGGCTGTTATGTTCTGAACTTAAGCTCACTGCCAGACCCCATTGCTCATCGCGTTCGCGATGGGCTTCACGCGCCAGCGATGACTCGCCCAGCTTTTTCTTTGCGAACGCGTCGCCATCCCACGCGTTCGCGATGTATTGCCAAACAGACCCCTCGCGAACGCGGCTCTCCCCACGCGTTTGCGATGAATAAAAATCCCAAGCCGCCCACTTTACTCTTCGCGAATGCGGCCCACCTGGACGCGAATGCGATACGTCCCAGGCCACAACTACGCGAACGCGATCTCCACTACGCGAACGCGATGACCAACCTGACCAGGCCTACGCGAATGCGGTACGTGCCTCGCGAACGCGTAGGTCAAATTTCTGCTGCACTGCTGCTGCATTTTCTGCAGATTTTCCAAGTTCCAAATGCCCGTTTGATGGTTTGAATTCATCCCAAGGCCCCCGGGACCCCAACGAAAACCACCAACATACTTCAAAACATGATACAAACTTATTCCAATCATAAAAACACGTCTAACAACATCAAAACTCATAATTCACATCGAATTCAAGCCTAAATTTCTTAAAACTTTCCGAATTGCACATCCGACCTAAAACCCGACCAAACGACGTCCGAATGACCTGAAAATTTGTGGACATATCCAAAATCACATAACGAAACTACAAAAATTGTCGGAATTCCATTTCGACCCTCGGATCAAAATTTCACCTATCATTCGGATTTGCCAAAATTTCAAACTTCGGCATTTCAAGCCTAATTGAGCTACGGACCTCCAAAATACATTCCGAACGCGCTCCCAACCCCGAAATCACCTAACGGAGCTAATGGAACCATCGAATTTCCGTTCCGAGGTCGTCTTAACACTGTTCCGACTACGGACCATTTTCTAACTTTAAAGCTCTCATTTAGGGACTAAGTGTCCTAAAATGCTCCAAATTTCAGAACCGGCTCTCCCGGCAAACCACAATAGCGGAAATGAACTTAGGGAAACAATTAAATTGGGGATTGGGACGTAATTTTCTAAAACGACCGGCCGGGTCGTTACAATATCCCTAATTTGAATTATGGTATATTAATCGTAATTTGGTATGCTTAAATGTAATAAATACAACCCTTAAACATTGAGGGTAATAAGGTTTCATATATGATATAAGTAGGTAAAAATTCCAATTAAAATTATGTGACTCACGTGAGTTTGTTTAGCCAATAAGGATAATAGGTTTTGGGCTTTGTTCTATTGGGTCATTGTTTAATTAGTTAAAATTGAGAAATTGGCCATATGATGTTTAACGGGAACTTTACATAACTGTCACAGTTTAAAAGAAATATAACAATATTTTTGCATGAAATTCAATATTATAGATATGGCAGAAAAATATTTATACTTGTAGCACACAGTTCCGTTAAAAAGGGAATATTAACTATAATCCCTAAACATAAGAAATTTGAAATTTTGAATGGAAAGTTAATAGTTACTTGTACAAAAATTATGTCTTTTTTTCTCTCTTTATCTATTAGCTTTCCTTCTTTTTCTTCGTCTTCTTAGTTTTGCTTTCTACCGAAGCCTATATTTTTTAAAAAAAATTCCATTCATTTTATTTTGAATTATCTTTCTTAAATTTTTCTCTTACTTCTTTCATCATTTCTTAACATAAAGCTCTTATTTCGATAATAATATACGTAAATGTATACATATATATATATATATATATATATATATATATATATATATATATATATATATATATATATATATATATATATATATATATATATATATATATATATATATATATATATATATATATATATATATATATATATATATATATATATATATATATATATATATATATATATATATATATATATATATATATATATATATATATATATATATATATATATATATATATATATATATATATATATATATATATATATATATATATATATATATATATATATATATATATATATATATATATATATATATATATAGAGAAGAGGAGGTTGACCAAGGGCATAATAGTTATTTTAAATATATTAGTGCATTGTTTGTTTGTATACTATGTTCAAAAGTTTGGTTGAGGCTCTTAATTACAGGAAAACCCAAAACTAACGTGCCCATAAACTATTAATTCTTTAGGTGAATCTCACTTTCCATTCAACTTTCACTATCTTCAGTAACTACATTACTTGATTGTTATTATTATTTTTTTAATAAGTACTTTTAACTAGAATTTTTTTTTATAATTCAAATGTTCACCTGATTAAAAATACTATGGTCACATATATTTATATTTGACAATAATATTATCTTAAAAATAATATTTTAGTTATTAACTATTTCAGCTAAAGAAGATTTTATTAAAAAAGAATTAGTGATAATGTATGTAGATCTATATTCAAATGTTATTATATCATTATCAATCGATATCATTTTATATAAAGTTCTCATTAAATTGCATTTTCAATGGAATACTTCATAATATCCGGGACAAAAATTAGTTAAGAATAAAATATAATTTCAAGTCCCCTTTTTTTATTATAGAATATAAAACATTTGTTCAAATTGTATAATAAGTTTTTCCTCTCTAAAATATGAGTTGAGAATATTTGAAGTAAAAAATTAGGACAATTTATTTGTAAAAAACAATTCTTGTAAATATTATTATATATTAGGAAGAATGAGAAGTATCGTCAAGAGGAGGTTGATCACGGGCATAATAGTTATTTTAAATATATTAGTGCATTGTTTGTTTGTATACTAGGTTCAAAAGTTTGGTTGGGGCTCTTAATTACAGGAAAACCCAAAACTAACGTACCCATAAGCTATTAAATTCTTTAGGTGAATCCCACTTTCCATTCAACCTTTACTATCTTCATTAAATGCATTACTTGATTGTTATTATTATTTTTTCAATAAGTACTTTTAACTAGAAATTTTTTTTTATAATTCAAATGTTCACCTGATTAAAAAATACTATGGTCACATATATTTATATTTGACAATACTATTATCTTAAAAATAATATTTTATTTATTAACTATTTCAGGTTAAAGAAGATTTTATTAAAAAAGAATTAGTGATAATGTATGTAGATCTACATTCAAATGTTATTATCATTATCAATTGATATCATTTTATATAAAGTTCTCATTAAATTGCATTTTCAATGGAATACTTCATAATATCCGGGACAAAAATTAGTTAAGAATAAAATATAATTTCAAGTACCTTTTTTTTTATTATAGAATATAAAACATTTGTTCAAATTGTATAATAAGTTTTTCCTCTCTAAAATATGAGTTGAGAATATTTGAAGTAAAAAATTAAGACAATTAATTTGTAGAAAAACATTCTTGTAAAAATCATTATATATTAGGAAGTATGAGAAGTATCGTCATACAGGATTATACTTCTCCATCTATGATCGAAGTTAGTTGAGTATATACTCTATTCAATAAGAATTCAACATTATATAAATTTTAAAATAAATAAATATACAATTAATTATTTTTAAAATAGTCTCAACAAATACTACTATTATGATGAAAATTGCATTATACCCTAAAAAGTATCTCAATCATATCAAATGAAACTAGAAAAAACTGCAATATCTCAATTTACGGTCAATTCGATTAGTATTTAGAGTAATCGAGATATTAATTTATAATATATTATGTCATTCACGTAGAACAAAACAAAAAATTTCTTGTTAAAATTCTTAATAATTAAAAATTATGATTATATTTCAAAGAACCAAAAGATACATTTTAATCAACTATTTGGGAATAATACTAATATTTTTATTATTATGTTTTGATTAGTACTAAAAAAATACATATTAGCACACTGAAAATACTAAATGAATAAAGTTATATATCATTCAATTTAAAAAATGAAAAAAAATACACGACGACTTATTTTTCAACTAACTTTTTAATTACTATTTAATAATAATTTTATATTAAGGATTAATGATGCAAATCTTTTTTAAAATAAAAAAGGCCCTATGTAGAAATAATTTAAATTCTACTTGAATTATTATCTAATCATTCTATAATAAAGCATTAAACTCGACAAGTGTTTCAAAGTGATTGGTATTGTAATACGACTTCAGAAAAAATAAAATGCACTAATGCAAAAGACAAATAATAATACATGTAATCACGGTTCTATATATTATTACACAAAAATCTATTCTCTTTCTTCTTTCCTAAAGGCGTAAAAAATGTATAATTAACAATAGACCAAAAAATATTAAAAAGATAAAAATAAAAACAAAAATAAAAAGCAATAATTGGGCCCGTGCATCGCACGGGTACATCATCTAGTATATATATATAATGACACTTGACATATAAAATATAATATACATTAAAAATACCTCTTAAAATAAGATAGCATTTCACAAATAAATATACAAAAATTCTATATATAAATATATATTTTGAATTAAAGTGATACTTGATATACAAAGTATAAAAGATGTATAAATCAATACATATTAATTTAGGTGGCATTGAGATATGCTCAACTTTTCAAAATATGGAGTAAAAAAGATGAATAGGAAAAATGAAGATGGACAAAAGAAAAAGTACTTTTCGTGATTAGCGAGCGAGTTAACGTATTAAATGTGGAGCTTAATTTTTATAATGTGCCATTAATGAAAAAAAATGCTCTTTATGGAATAAACAATAAATAGTGCTATTTTTATAAATAATAGTTAAAAAAGGATCAAGCATGTAAAAAAATTCTAAACGGGGGATACGGAATTTGGGCCAAGTAATATATCATGTTAGCTAGTCTATTTTCCCCAATAATATATTGTTCATAAATTTGGCATCACAATAATCTCAAAACTCATGGCCCTCACTTAATTAGTTTTAACTTTTTAGAAATCGAGGTGTGCCATTAATGAACTTCTCATAACCCTCGCAAATTTGGAAGTGCATAGTTGCTTTAGGCGCGCTATTGTAAAAATTAATTTCCTAAACTCGGGTGTGAATTTCATGTGACCCAATTCCAATTCGCAACAACGTTAAATAAATTATGTCTAGGACTGCGGGTGCATTTCATGTGGCGTGGTCCAAAGTCGTGTTTTAGATAACGTTTAAATCTTCAAAAAATTAATCAAAAGCAGTTAATAAGTTCAAAATGGCATCATAGGTTAAAATATGTATTAAAATTAAATAATAGGCCAATTATGATAGTTTAAGTGACTATGCTAGAACCATAGAATCCGGGGGCGCCTAACACCTTCCGTCGGATTAACAGAATTCCTTATTCAGAATTTTTGGTTCGCACACTTCACAAGGAAATTTGAATTTTCCTCGATTTGAGATTTTAAAATAAACCGGTGACTTGGGACAACAGAAAATAAACTATCCCAAGTGGCGACTCTGAACAAATTAAATAAATAATCTCATTTCAAATAATATTACTTAAAGTGAAAAAACTCCCTTATATACTGCTCTTCGGGGGTGGTGTGCAAAAAGGAGGTGTGACAGCTCTAGCGACTCTACTGGGGATCCAAACCCAGAACTTCGGTTTAGGGTTCAAGAATTCGAGCTTAGAATAGCTGTTATGATTGGCTTTATTTATTATTTGATTGTTCTACATGTTGAAACCTAATGTGTTAAATGCTTTTACCGCTTTGATATTATGTGAATTGTATATAGACTGCTACGAAACCCTTCCTCTCTCTGAGTCTTCTAAATCATGGAGAAGGGTGCACTTCGTGTGACTTCTCTTCTATTTAGAGTCTTATCCCATTTTAGAACGAGGTTTGGACAAGTTGCAAAGTGGGTGAAGCTTTTGTATTCCCAGTACGTTGCCCCTTCCCCCTCCTGTGCTCGAGTTGTCCGCTTGGGTAAGCCAGGTCTAGAAATATAAACCCAAGTTTTAAACCTAGTATAACAAAGCCTCATGCCGGATCCCTAGTAGGACGCTTGTTTCATCATGTGCAGTTGACTTTGGGGACTCAACACAGGGGTTGGGTCCGTCTAGGGCAGGTGCACCCAAATTAAAAGAACATCCTGATGCATCTTATGTGTTACTTGTGTATCTTCAGGCTTGCATGTTAACTAACTTCTAGAATAGGGAAAGAAAATTTTTTTAAAAAAAATTGAAAGGTAGGTATTTAGAAAATTCTGAAACTCTGCCGAAATTGTGAAAAAAGAAGAGTCATTTCAAATTGAGCCAAGATTTTCAAGTGTCATGTTTCCTCATGTTCTGTCAAAACTGACTGAACTACATGGGTCTGATTCTCACCGGATGTGAGATATGTAGGCAAACCTCATCGGTTCCACCTCAATTTTAAAAAAATCAAAAAAATTTTCCTTTCTTTAGAAATCTTTTCTTAGAAAAATAAATAAAAAAGAGTTTTTAAACTCAAAAATGGTTTCCGTCTTTTTATTGCCTTTCATACGAAAAAAAATAAAAAAGAAATCAAATCCAAAAATACGGATTTCCTTCATTTTGAAGTATTTTTTCAAAAAATAAAATCCAAAAAAAAATCAGAAATAAAAATCCAAAAAAACAACTCGTTAGATGTCTTTCTTTCATAAATATCAATAAAAAAATACAAAAACTTAAAAATCCAAAATATTTCTTAAAAGTCTCTCTTTCAAAAATTAAGAGACAACTTCCAAAATCCAAAAAAAGTATTTTATTCTATTTAGAAAAAGAAAAAACAAACAAAAATTCAAACCAAAATATTTTCTTTTTACTTCTAAAATTTCCAAAGTTCAAATCAAGCGTAAATGAATTTTTTTAAGTCATTCTGTCAAAAAAATATTTTCATTTTTTCTTTTAAAGCGTTTCTTTCAAAAAGAAATTCCAAAAAAATAGAGTTAGTTCATTTACTCTATTTCCAATTTTTCCAAACTACACAAGATCTGATTCATACGGGGTCATGATATGTAGGTAATCCCCATCAGATTCGATCCTAGCCAAAAATAAATTGAGTGAAGAATAAACTGAAAAAAAAGAGAAAAAAAATGTTGAGTGAAAAAGAAAGAAAAAATGTGAAAAAAGAGAGCGAAGAAAAAAGAGTGAAAAAAATTATTAAAAATAAAATAAAAGGAAAGAGGTACATACTGAAAGGGCTTAAGGTCGGGATAAAACATGCAATCGTTCAAACATACGGTAGAAGCGTTTAACTGTTAGGTGCATTGCATCTGAACGTGTGATTTCCTAAATGTTAAATGTTTCAAAAGTAACAAGGGTGTTGAATGTGCAAACTAGTCAGGTTTTGGTGGTTGGTTTTGTTGGTAGTCTGGCCTCCCCTCCTTCACAAATTTAAAGGCACAGATGGCCTCCGCAAGCAATCTACCAATCATAGGTCCCGAGGATAGCCCAACATCGGCTATTCTCCAGCAAGGATCAGCAGTTGCTGAAGAGAATAAGATGTTGCGTCTTCACATATGGGAAATGTGGGACGCCTGGTCTAATGGTATCGCCAAGTGCAATCCCTGGGTTACCTGAGTTGATCCCCAGGTCAGGTGAGGTTACCAATGGCCCAATGCCCAACCCGCTCATCACATAAGGGCACCCTCCAATGCCTTTCAATAATCCTGGCTTGCCTTCTGTGGTTTGCCGCCAGGCACCGGCTTCAAGGGCACCGCCGCCAGTGTTCATCTTTAAGGGTCCACAACTTCAGCCAGAAATAACATATGTGACCCCGTACTCTTTTTCTCAACCTCCGTGATATGATATCTCAGGGGAGCGATAAAAGGTTGTTAAAAAACTCTAACAAGAGGAAATTGCTAGCAAGATGAAGAGCCTGGAACAAAGCCTGAAAAACATGCAAGGTCTAAGTGGCCAAGAAAGTGTCTCATACTCCGACGTCCACTTACCAGTTGTCTTCAAGATGCCAAAACTTGAAAAGTACAATGGGAATGGAGATCGGGTCGTTCATCTGAAATGGTATTGTTACCAGTTGAGGGTGTTAGTGGAAAAGAGGAGATACTTATGGCATATTTTGGGGAAAGCCTCACCGAAATTGCTCCTGAGTGGTATACAGATCAAGTCATTTCTCATTGGCACATGTGAGATGATATGGCTCGAGATTTTGTCTGCAAGTTCCAGTATAATGTGGACATCGCTCCCGACAGGAACACTTTGTCCAATTTGAAAAGGAAAACCATGGAAAGCTTCTGCGAATATGCTCTCAAATGGTGTGAGAAAGCTGCCAGGGTAAAGCCTCCAATGGATGAAATTGAAATGGCCACTGTCTTTGTGTAGGCCCAAGAGGCTGAATACTTCTAAAACATGATGTCTGATGTGGGTAAGCCATTTGGTGAGGCTATCAAAATCGGGAAAATGGTTGAAAACGGTTTATAAATCAGCTGAATCTTGAGTCATGCTACCTTTAAGGTCACATCGCAGGCTGCTCAAAATGTTTTGGAGGGTTTGATAAACAAATATGGATTTAAAGAGGGAGCCAAGATGCTGTCAAGCTTGAGGAGGGCCGCAAGTCATTCAACCAATCATATGCACTTTCTATCGTCCCACCACACTATAATCCCCTTCAATATGATGCTTACGTTGTGGCACCGCCCCCTATGCGATTATGAACACCCCACAGCTACAATATTATACACAAAACCGAGCTCCACTTCCCAGAAATCTTATTCGAGCTTGTTCCAAAAGCTAATCAGGCTAAATATATTGTAGCTAGTAGCCCCAAACTGGCCAAACCCAGAGTCCCCCTCGCACCGAGCTGAGCGATATGTGAATACCACTCTAGAGCAGTGGGACACAATACAGAGGATTGTTGGACCCTCAGAAGGGTAGTTGAGGATTTGATTGAAGCTGAAAGAATCATTTTTTGGGATGAAGATGCTCCTGATGTGATGGACAATTTGTTGCCTGCCTACAACATCGAGCCAATGGTCAGAATGATTTTTGATGTTGAGGAATATGATCCGGCACTGAAGGCCATTGCATCCATGATTGAAACTGAAAAAAAGCCAAAAAGCAGTCGCCAAGCCTGAAAGTTTCCCATCATACGGGAGTCTTGGTAGCCATCGTGATGGCGCCCAACACAATGCTAGGCAAGCCCGACCGTATTATCCCTTAAACCAGCCAATTATTAATCAAATTAAACTTAAACAGTAAATGATCATATCAGGTGATAACCGAAACGTAAAACATACAAAATACGGTCCCAAACATATCGTGGTGTCACGAGACTGAGCCTCTACAGGATAGCATCCTAATACAATCAAGTCTAGGCAAGTAGGAAATTAACAAGATGATAAAGAAGGAGAAAACAAGCTCTGCGGACGCTGGCAGCTACCTCGTAATCTCCGCAATAGTAGACAAGGATCAGCAGCTACAATGTCTCAACTGCTCTCGGGCACCTGTGGATCTGCACAGAAAGTGCAGGGGAGTGGGGTGAGTATATTTCAACTCAGTGAGTAACAATAATAAATAATAACTGAAGGTAAGAAATCCCGTGCTATCACTTAGCAGTTCTAAGGCAACCCTCACAGGTACGTCATCACTATAGTAGTACTCTAACCTCCAATCTACGTTTATCTCTACAAGATTCCACACTGAACCAACCCTCACTCGTACCTCTACGGTGTACGGCCATCTCAACATATAAAGACACATACTTATGTCTATAATGTATAAGTATTTAAGTAGATAGTAGGGTATGATTAAGTATAATGCTGCGGCGTGCAGCCCGCTCCAATACATATACCGCTGCGGCGCGCATACCGCTGCGGCGCGCAGCCCGCTCCATTTAACGTCGACAGACTTCGGAGGGGCTCCCTAGGCCCAAGTGCTATGATACTGCGGTGTGCAGCCCGATCCATACATATACACTGCGGCGTGCAGTCCGATCCAATATATATCTATACATATATAACTATACTGCTACGGCGTGTAGCCCGATCCCATGATATACACCAGCGCTCACTGAGAATGTGTGCAGACACAGTCACCGAAGGGGCTCCTACAACGCAAGCGCGATAATACTTTGACGTGCAGTCCGATCCACATGTATTACATGTATATTACTGCGGCGTGCAGTCCGATCCAATATATATACTGCTGCGGCGTGCAGCCCGATCCAATATAGGTATATATATATAATACCTCATAATGGGTCCTCGACCCTATCCCATTCAATATATGCTTGGCCTCTCAGGCCCAATATAATATATCACAGTGGGTCCTAGACCCTGTCTCAGTCAATATAGACTTGGCCTTTCAGGCCCAATATAACATCTCATAGTGGGTCCTTGACCCTATCTCATCTCAATCGGTATAGACTTGGCTTTTCAGGCCCACTCAGCTAGAACAAGGAATTCCACCCTAGATAATCTCTCTCAATGTACACATCTAATACGGGCTCATATTATGCTATACAGCTAGAGCTACGGCTGAGTGTATGTTTCCAACACGATATAAGGGTCACCTAGCTCTATAGGTTCCCAAATGCTCTACAGATCGGCACAAGGCCCCAAACATGGCTATTAGCCCAATTGTACAGTTATAATCTCATTAACAGTCATACAACACAGTATTCTATTAGCCGGGAAGGACCAAGTCCGAACCCTCAATCACAATATCACTACGCCCGTCAGAGAATGCGTGTCTCATCTCAATATAGCACTGTGAAGTGCTAGTACGGGGTTTCAAATCCTCAATACATTGTTTACTACTACCACTCACCTCGAACCGGTAGAAGCTTCAATCCGCCTTGCACTTGCCTCGCAAATCAATCTCCTCGGGTGCCAAATCTGCTCAAAATCATAGAGAATGCATCAATATACGCTAATTTCACGAAATTCATTTGAAATAACCCAATTTATATCAAAACCCACAAGTTGTCAAAACCCGACTTTTGGTACACTTGTCGAAAAATTACAAAAATCACATATTCGGAATCCTCGTCTCGATACGAGTCTAGGCATATAAAATTTACCAAAATCGGACTCCATTTACCCACTCAAATCAGTGTTTTTCTTTAATTTAGGCCTAGGGCTCAAACCCACCTTTAATCTTCCATTTACAGGGACTTAACCAAGGATTTCATGTTAAAATGATGTAATTAAGCCACAAAACTTACCTCCAACGATAACCCGATGTTCTCCCAGCAATAACTCGCCCAAATCGCCCAATTCGCCTTCAAGAACCGAGCCCCAAATGTTTTGCAACTTATGAAATTTTAACCCTTCTGTTATTTTTAACACAGGCGCGATTTCCGCTTCTGCGGACCAAAATCCGCCTCTGCGAGGCCGCCTCTGCGACCAAATGGTCGCTTCTGCGGAAATACTCCTAGCCGCCCAGCTTCGCTTCTGCGGCCCAGGTCTCGCTCCTGCGAGACCGCTCTTGCGAAACCCCCTTCCGCTCCTGCGAGCCTTACCGCTTATGCGCATCAGAGTCCGCTCCTGCGGACTCGCTTAGGCGACAAGTTTTCCGCTTCTGCGGATTCTCCCCTAACGAGCCCAGACCGCTTCTGCGGTCTTTCCTTCCGCACCTGCGGTGCCGCCCATGCGGACCAGGATCCGCCTCAGCGAACCCCAGCGCTTCTGCGCTCGTTTTCCGCTTCTGCGGGCTAGCTCCTGCGCCCCCATTTCTGCAGGAGCGAAAACAACAGAACCAGAACTCTTCAAACCTGCAATTTCCATGTTTTTCTCCCGATTAACCATCCGAAAACACCCCGAGGCCCCCGGGACCTCATTCAAACACACCAACACATCTTATTACCTTATTCGAACTTGTTCCAATCCTCAAAACACGTCTAATAACATCAAAACCCATAATTCACATCGAATTCAAGCCTAAATTCCTTAAAACATTCCGAATTACACAATCAATCAAAAACCCGACTAAACGACGTCCGAATGACCCGAAATTTTGCAGGCACATCCAAAATCACCTAACGGAGCTACTGCAACTGTCGGAATTCCATTCCGACCCCCGGATCAAAATCTCACCTACCGTTCGGATTTCGCCAAAATTCAACCTTAGCCAATTCAAGCCTATTTCTACACCGGGCCTCCAAATTCAATTCCGATCGCTCCCCTAAGTCACAATTCACCTCCCGGAACTAACCGAATCATCAGAATTTGATTCCGAGCTCTCTAACTAAATAGTCAACTCCGGGTTGACTTTCCTTATTCAAGTTTCCTTCAAAAAGGCTATATGCCTCATTTCCAATTTAATTCACTCCTAACTCCCCGGATAGACTCTAACACTTATATAAAAGCATGAATTATGTAATTACAACACAACGGGGTGGTAATTCCCATGACGACGGGCCGGGTCATCACATTTTCCCCCTCTTAAGCAAACGCTCATCCTCGAGCGGGTCAAGAAACATACCTGAAGTCTCGAATAGCTGAGGGTATCTGCTCCGCATCTCCTGCTCAACCTCCCAAGTAGCCTCTTCTACGGGTCGACCTCTCCACTGAACCTTGACTGATGCAATCTCCTTCGACCTCCACTTCCTTACTTGGCGACCCAAAATAGCAATAGGCTCCACATCATAGGATAGATCACCATCAAGCTGAATGGTACTGAAGTCTAATACATGGGACGGATCTCCGATGTACTTCCGAAGCATAGACACATGGAATACTGGATGAACGCTGGATAAGCTGGGTGGCAAGGCTAACTCATATGCCACCTCTCCAACTCTCCTGAGTATCTCAAAAGGACCAATGTACCTGGGACTCAACTTCCCTTTCCTCCCGAACCTCATGACACCCTTCATGGGTGAAACCTTCAGCAATACTCTATCACCAACCATGAAAGACAACTCTCGAACCCTACGGTCCGCATAACTCTTCTGGCGAGACTGTGCTGTGCGAAGCCTCTCCTGGATCAACTTTGCTCTATCGAGAGCATCCTGAACTAACTCAGTTCCTATCAATCTATCCTCACCAGGCTCAAACCATCCGACGGGAGATCTACACCATCCGCCATACAATGCCTCGTACAGGGCCATCTAAATACTCGACTGGTAGCTGTTGTTGTAGGCAAACTCAGCAAGTGGCAAAAACTCATCCCATGAACCACCAAAGTCAATCACACATTCCCGCAACATATCCTCCAGGATCTGAATAGTGCGCTCAGACTGTCCGTCTGTCTGGGGGTGAAACGCGGTGCTCAACTCAACCCGCGTACCCATCTCCCGCTGAAATGCTCTCCAAAACTGAGAAGTGAACTGAGTGCCTCTGTCAGATATAATAGACACTGGGACCCCATGCAACCTGACAATCTCCCGAATAAAGATCACTGCCAACCGCTCCGATGAGTAAGTAGTACTAACCGGGATGAAATGTGCGGACTTAGTCAGCCGATCAACAATCACCCATACAGAATCAAACTTCCTCGCTGTCCGAGGTAGCCCAGTAACAAAATCCATGGTGATCCTCTCCCATTTCCACTCGGGAATAACCATACGCTGAAGAACACCGCCCGGTCTCTGATGCTCATATTTGACCTGCTGGCAATTGAGGCACTTAGCTACATGCCTAACAATATCTATCTTCATTCTCCTCCACCAGTAGTGCTGTCTCAAGTCTTGGTACATCTTTGCGGCACCTGGGTGAATAGAGTACCGCGAACCGTGTGCCTCCTCAAGTATCAACTCCCGCAAACCATCAACATTGGGCACGCATATACGGCCCTGCATCCTCAGAACACCATCACTGTCGATAGTCACATCTCTAACATCATTATGCTGCACTCTGTCCTTAAGGACAAGCAAATGTGGGTCATCATACTGTCGCTCCCCGATGCGATCATATAAGGAAGATCGAGAAACAACACAAGCCAACACCCGACTCGGCTCCGAAATATCCAATCTCACTAGCCGATTGGCTAGGGCCTGAACATCATAAGCAAATGGCCTCTCCCCAACTGGGATGAAAGCTAGGCTGCCCATGCTAACCGCCTTCCGACTCAAGGCATCGGCCACCACATTGGCCTTCCCCGGATGATACAAAATAGTGATATCATAGTCCTTAAGCAACTCCAACCACCTCCGCTGTCTCAAATTAAGGTCCTTTTGTCTGAATAAGTGCTGAAGGCTGCGATGATCCGTGAACACCTCACAGGAGACACCATACAGGTAATGCCTCCAAATCTTCAAAGCATGAACTATGGCTGCTAGCTCCAAATCATGAACAGGGTAGTTCTTCTCGTGGGGCTTCAACCGACGAGAAGCATAAGCAATGACCCTACCCTCCTGCATCAACACACAACCAATGCCCACTCCTGAGGCATCACAATATACAGTATAAGAATCTGAAGCTGTCGGTAGAATCAAGACTGGTGTTGTGGTCAGTGCTGTCTTGAGCTTCTGAAAGCTCTCCTCGCACTCCTCGGACCATAAGAAAGGAACACCCTTCTGAGTCAATCTAGTCAAGGGTGAAGCAATAGAAGAGAACCCCTAAACGAATCGGCGATAATACCCTGCCAATCCCAGAAAGCTACGGATCTCAGTAACTGAGGTCGGTCTGGGCCAACTCTGCACTGCCTCGACCTTCCTCGGATCTACCCGAATACCATCACAGGACACCACGTGCCCTAAGAATGCCACGGACTCAAGCCAGAACTCACATTTGGAGAACTTGGCATACAGCTTCTCCTCTCTCAACCTCTGCAACACAATACTCAAGTGCCGAGCATGCTCCTCCTGGCTACGAGAGTAGACTAGTATGTCATCAATGAATACGATCACAAATGAATCAAGATACGGCTTGAATACACTGTTCATCAGATGCATAAATGCTGCTGGGGCGTTGGTCAGCCCAAAAGACATCACAAGGAACTCATAGTGACCATATCTGGTCCGGAATGCAGTTCTTCATAATGTCAGACTCTCTAATCTTCAGCTGATGGTAGCCTGAACGAAGATCAATCTTCGAGAACACCCTAGCTCCCCGGAGCTGATCAAATAAATCATCAATACGAGGAAGAGGATACTTATTCTTCACTGTTACTTTGTTTAGCTGCCTATAGTCAATACACATCCTCATAGATCCGTCCTTCTTCTTAACAAACAGGACCGGTGCACCCCACGGCGACACACTCGGCCGAATGAACCCCTTATCTAGGAGTTCCTGGAGCTGCTCCTTCAATTCCTTCAACTCAGCTGGTGCCATCCGATACGGAGGAATAGAAATAGGCTGAGTGCCTGGCACCAAATCGATACCAAAATCAATATCTCTGTCCGGCGGCATGCCCGGCAGGTCTGAGGGAAACACATCGGGAAAGTCTCGCACAATGGGAACAGAATCAATACTGGGAGTCTGGGCCTCGACCTCCCGCACAAATGCTAAATAAGAGAGACATCCTTTCCCAACCATTTGTTGGGCCTTGAGGAAAGATATTACCCTGCTAGGTACATACTCAGTCGTGCCTCGCCACTCGATCCTCTAAATGCCCGGCATAGCCAAAGTGACTGTCTTAGCATGACAGTCCATAATAGCATGACATGGAGATAGCCAGTCCATGCCCAATATAACATCAAAATCAATCATGCTGAGAAGCAACAGGTCTACTCGGGTCTCCAGACCTCCAATAGTGACCAAACAGGACCGGTATACATGGTCCACAACAATAGTATCCCCTACCGGGGTAGATACATGCACCGGCAGCTCAAGACTCCCTCGGGTCGTGCCCAAATGAGGAGCAAAATATGTAGACACATAAGAATAGGTTGAACCGGGATCAAACAATACTGAGGCGTCTCTGTGGCAGACTGAAATAATACCTGTAATGACAGCATCAGAAGCAACGGCCTCAGATCGGCCCCGAAAAGCATAGCATCTAGCCTGTCCGCCTGATCGGCCTCCCCCTCGAGAGCGACCCCTAGCTGTCTGACTCTCACCCCTAGCTGGCGGGGCGGGTGCTGAAGTAGAAGGACCAGATGACGAGGGCTGCCCTCTCTGCTGATAAGATCCGGAAACAAGACGGGGACACTCCCTACGGTGGTGCCCAAACTCTCCGCACTCGTAGCAACTCCCCGGTGCTGGGTACTGAGACTGATAAGGACCTCTGGTGCTGGAGTGACCAGCTGATGAACTAGGCCGAGATGAACCCTGAGCGGATGGGGCCTGTGAAGAACTCTGAGCTGGCATGGCACTGAGAGATGGCTGGCTCTGGTGCGAACCCTGATAACCCTGTCTAGGAGACCATCTACGACGATCTGAGCGACCCGACTGCGAAGACCTGAAAGAGCGACCTCGGCTCTGCTGACTCTGGCCCCTGGTCTGAGTGCCAATGGAACTAGCTGCTCCTCGAGGCCTCTTGGCCTCCCTCTCATCCCGCTCCCTGCGACGATCAGTCTCTATGTCGCGAGCAATATCCACAGCATCCTTAAATGTACGACTCAAAACCCTCTCCCGAGTCATCAGAATACGAATGGGATAAATGAGCCCGTCCACGAAGAGCCCAATCCTCTCTCTGTCGGAATGAACTAACCATGGTGCATATCTGGACAACTCTGTAAACCTGATCTCATACTCTGACACTGACATGTCCCCCTGACAGAGACCCTCAAACTGCCTACGCATCTCCTCTCTCTGAGATCGAGGCACCCATTTCTCCAAAAACATAGTGGAGAACTCCGGCCATGATAGTGGTGCTGCTCCGGCTGGCCTGCGGCACTCATAAGCCTCCCACCAAGCGAAGGCTGGCCCCTGAAACTGAAAGGTAGTGAAAGATACCCCACTGGACTCCAATATCCCTGCCGTACGAAGCATCCGACGGCACTTATCCAGAAAACCTTGGGCGTCCTCGCCCGGAGCACCAGTGAACACTGGAGGAGATAACCTGGTGAACCTCTCGAGACGACGCTGCTCATCGTCTGTCATAGCTGGGACCCTGTCCCCCTGAATCTGATCTGCTGGCTCAACCGATACCACAGGCTGAACTGGAGGAGTCTCTGGTGTCTGTAAGCCCTGCACTGCTGGCTCTGGAGTGCGTACTGCAGGGGTCTGATGACCACCCCCAATCCCCGATGCAGCTGCTGCAGTAGTAACTGAAACCGCCTATGCTAGGCCAGTGCAGACTGCTAGTATCTGAGCTAGGGTCTCCTGTAGACCCGGAATAACAATGGGCACAGTTGGTGCCTGATCTGGTGCTGCTGGCACCTCTGCAACTGGGGGCTGTGGGTCAGTTGGCACTGCCTCAGCTGCCCTAACTCCGCCACGACCACGGCCAAGTCCTCGGCCTCTAGCAGGTGGTAGTGGTGGTCGTCCTCCACATCCAGATGATCGAGTTCTCGCCATCTGCGAGAGAATAGAATGTCAAAGTTCAGTTCAAGTCAAAAGTAATCGCACGACAAGAATTCCAAGAATTTGAAACTTTTCCTAAGAGGTTTGCAGCGTCCCGAGGATAAGTACAGGCGTCCCCGCACCGATCCACAAGACTCTACCAACCGGCTCATGACTCGCGAGACCTGTTAACCTAGGCTCTAATACCAACTTGTCATGACCCAAACCCTGGTCGTAATGGCGCCCAACACAATGCTAGGCAAGCCCGACCGTATTATCCCTTAAACCAGCCAATTATTAATCAAATTAAACTTAAATAGTAAATGATCATATCAGGTGATAACCGAAACGTAAAACATACAAAATACGGTCCCAAACATATCGTGGTGTCACGAGACTGAGCCTCTACAGGATAGCATCCTAATACAATCAAGTCTAGGCAAGTAGGAAATCAACAAGATGATAAAGAAGGAGAAAACAAGCTTTGCGGACGCTGGCAGCTACCTCGTAATCTCCGCAATAGTAGATAAGGATCAGCAGCTACAATGTCTCAACTGCTCTCGGGCACCTGTGGATCTGCACAGAAAGTGCAGGGGAGTGGGGTGAGTATATTTCAACTCAGTGAGTAACAATAATAAATAATAACTGAAAGTAAGAACTCCTGTGCTATCACTTAGCAGTTCTAAGGCAACCTTCACGAGTACGTCATCACTATAGTAGTACTCTAACCTCCAATCTACGTTTATCTCTACAAGATTCCACACTGAACCAACCCTCACTCGTACCCCTACGGTGTACGGCCATCTCAACATATAAAGACACATACTTATGTCTATAACGTATAAGTATTTAAGTAGATAGTAGGGTATGATTAAGTATAATGCTGCGGCGTGCAGCCCGCTCCAATACATATACCGCTGCGGCGCGCAGCCCGCTCCATTTTACGTCGACGGCGCTCACTAGGGGTGTATACAGACTTCGGAGGGGCTCCCTAGGCCCAAGCACTATAATACTGCGGCGTGCAGCACGATCCACACAAATATTACTGCGGCGTGCAGTCCGATCCAATATATATATGCATATATAATTATACTGCTGCGGCGTGCAGCCCGATCCCATAATATACCAGCGCTCACTGGAATGTGTGCAGACTCAGACTCCGAAGGGGCTCCTACAGCCCAAGCGCAATAATACTGCGGCGTGCAGTCCGTCCCACATGTATATTACATGTATATCACATGTATATTGCTGCGGCGTGCAGTCCGATCCAAAATAGGTATCTATATACATAATACCTCATAATGGGTCCTCGACCCTATCCCAGTCAGTATGTACTTGGCCTCTCAGGCCCAATATAATATATCACAATGGGTCCTTGACCCTGTCTCAGTTAATATAGACTTGGCCTTTCATGCCCAATATAACATCTCATAGTGGGTCCTCGACCCTATCTCATCTCAATCGGTATAAACTTGGCCATTCAGGCCCACTCAGCTAGAACAGGGAATTCCACCCTAGATAATCTCTCTCAATGTACACATCTAGTACGGGCTCATATTATGCTATACAACTAGAGCTACGGCTGAGTGTATGTTTCCAACATGATATAAGGGTCACCTAGCTCTATAGGTTCCCTAATGCTCTACAGATCGGCACAAGGCCCCAAACATGGCTATTAGCCCAATTGTACAGTTATAATCTCATTAACAGTCATACAACACAGTATTCTATTAGCCGGGAAGGACCAAGTCCGAACCCTCAATCACAATGTCACTACGCCCGTCAGAGAACGCGTGTCTCATCTCAATATAGCACTGTGAAGTGCTAGTACGGGGTTTCAAACCCTCAGTACATTGTTTACTACCACCACTCACCTCGAACCGGTAGAAGCTTCAATCCGCCTTGCGCTTGCCTCGCAAATCAATCTCCTCGGATGCCAACTCCGCTCAAAATCATAGAGAATGCATCAATATACGCTAATTTCACGAAATTCATTCGAAATAACCCAATTTATATCAAAACCCACAAGTTGTCAAAACCCGACTTTTGGTACACTTGTCGAAAAATTACAAAAATCACATATTCGGAATCCTCGTCTCGATACGAGTCTAGGCATATAAAATTTACCAAAATCGGACTCCATTTGCCCACTCAAATCGGTGTTTTTCTTTAATTTAGGCCTAAGGCTCAAACCCACCTTTAATCTTCCATTTACAGGGACTTAACCAAGGATTTCATGTTAAAATGATGTAATTAAGCCACAAAACTTACCTCCAACGATAACCCGATGTTCTCCCAGCAATAACTCGCCCAAATCGCCCAATTCGCCTTCAAGAACCGAGCCCCAAATGTTTTGCAACTTATGAAATTTTAACCCTTCTGTTATTTTTAACACAGGCGCGATTTCCGCTTCTGCGGACCAAAAATCCGCCTCTGCGAGGCCGCCTCTGCGACCAAATGGTCGCTTCTGCGGAAATACTCCTAGCCACCCAGCTTCGCTTCTGCGGCCCAGGTCTCGCTCCTGCGAGACCGCTCCTGCGAAACCCCCTTCCGCTCCTGCGAGCCTTACCGCTTCTGTGCATCAGAGTCCGCTCCTGCGGACTCGCTTAGGCGACAAGTTTTCCGCTTCTGCGGATTCTCCCCTAACGAGCCCAGACCGCTTCTGCGGTCTTTCTTTCCGCACCTGCGGTGCCGCCCATGCGGACCAGGATCCACCTCAGCGAACCCCAGCACTTCTGCGCTCGTTTTCCGCTTCTGCGGGCTCGCTGCTGCGCCCCCATTTCCGCAGGAGCGAAAACAACAGAACCAGAACTCTTCAAACCTGCAATTTCCATGTTTTTCTCCCGATTAACCATCCGAAAACACCCCGAGGCCCCCGGGACCTCATTCAAACACACCAACACATCTTATTACCTTATTCGAACTTGTTCCAATCCTCAAAACACGTCTAATAACATCAAAACCCATAATTCACATCGAATTCAAGCCTAAATTCCTTAAAACATTCCGAATTACACAATCAATCAAAAACCCGACTAAACGACGTCCGAATGACCTGAAATTTTGCAGGCACATCCAAAATCACCTAACGGAGCTACTGCAATTGTCGGAATTCCATTCCGACCCCCGGATCAAAATCTCACCTACCGTTCGGATTTCGCCAAAATTCAACCTTAGCCAATTCAAGCCTATTTCTACACCGGGCCTCCACATTCAATTCCGATCGCTCCCCTAAGTCACAATTCACCTCCCGGAACTAACCGAATCATCAGAATTTGATTCCGAGCTCTCTAACTAAATAGTCAACTCCGGGTTGACTTTCCTTATTCAAGTTTCCTTCAAAAAGGCTATATGCCTCATTTCCAATTTAATTCACTCCTATCTCCCCGGATAGACTCTAACACTTATATAAAAGCATGAATTATGTAATTACAACACAACGGGGTGGTAATTCCCATGACGACGGGCCGGGTCGTCACAGTTTGATAAACAGATATGGATTTAAAGAGGGAGCCAAGATGCTGTCAAGCTTGAGGAGGGCCGCAAGTCATTCAACCAATCATATGCACTTTCTATCGTCCCACCACACTATAATCCCCTTCAATATGATGCTTACGTTGTGGCACCGCCCCCTATGCGATTATGAACACCCCACAGCTACAATATTATACACAAAACCGAGCTCCACTTCCCAGAAATCTTATTCGAGCTTGTTCCAAAAGCTAATCAGGCTAAATCTATTGTAGCTAGTAGCGCCAAACTGGCCAAACCCAGAGTCCCCCTCGCACCGAGCTGAGCGATATGTGAATACCACTCTAGAGCAGTGGGACACAATACAGAGGATTGTTGGACCCTCAGAAGGGTAGTTGAGGATTTGATTGAAGCTGAAAGAATCATTTTTTGGGATGAAGATGCTCCTGATGTGATGGACAATTTGTTGCCTGCCTACAACATCGAGCCAATGGTCAGAATGATTTTTGATGTTGAGGAATATGATCCGGCACTGAAGGCCATTGCATCCATGATTGAAACTGAAAAAAAGCCAAAAAGCAGTCGCCAAGCCTGAAAGTTTCCCATCATACGGGAGTCTTGGTAGCCATTCTTGCTATCCTTTCTGCGTCAGGATTATCTCAGGGTGTGATCCGAATATTTTACTCTATTGTCTTACTTTCCGATGTAAACCCTTCTCTCTTCAAAAATTGAAAAAATTAAAAATCAAATAAAATCAATATTTCATTGTCGAGGAATATATATTTTCTTACTCTTGTTGTTTTTCGTATTCTCTTTTCAATTCTATTGAATGCAGATTTCAATAACATGACATGCTTGCGTACTTCATGACCAGATCAAAAAACGCTGTCATACTTCGAAATAATGAATCAGGAGTCGAAATGCAAAAAGATAAGATTAAGGAAATAAAATAAAGAGTTGGAACAACTGAAGGAAAATTGGTTCCCGAATTGGAAAGATCTATACATTACGACAAGAGTACTGCCAAAAGAGTGTGTTGTACTTGGGACACATCAAAGGAAATGTCCCTGAAATAACTATCAATGCAAATGCGGTCAAAAGGTACTTTGTTGGATTCTCCATATAGTTCTAATATTCTCTGATTGGGATGACGAAGGCTTTCATTCTCGCTACCCAAATATTATCAACCCTTTGAAAACCCATTTGAGCCGGTTACTCTTCTTTGATTACCCTTTTTGGAACCTGAAAGTGTTATTGAAAAATGAAATAAAGAAAAAAAAAGAGAAAAAAATTGAAATGAAAAAGAAAAATAAAAAAAAAGAGAGGAAAAAGGAAAACAAAAAGAAAGAGAAAACAAAAAAAAACAGAAAAAACAAAAGAAAAAAAAAACATAGTTCCCTGAACTACGTTTGACTTGATTCCAAAAGGATACGTAGACAGCCTCTCTCTGGAGTTCAGTCACACTAAAATAAAAATCCACATTCCCCTCCACCCCCTAAAATGTGAAACTGGGACAAAATTTATAATGGTTCGACGACGGTTCGCCAGAAGGGTTCCAAGGTTGTAACTGATCGTGACAAACTCAACCCGAAGGTATGAGTGGGCAATCGAACTCTTACCCGTATAGTGACGGGGTCAATATCCATAGGGAGTTAGAATTTTGGAGTGATAATAGTGTTGCACTAGAGTTGAGTCTTGACTTCTAGATTAGCTTCTAACATCTTTTGTGTTTTCAAAGTGTCCACTAATTTTGTTTTCTACTACTGAATTATGAAATTATGCTAACGACTATTTCGAAGTATGATTTTTCTAATGGAATAAAAAGGACTAGGGAAGTAGCTCTCGCCTAGGTGAGATAACTAACAGATATGGATTTTCAATGCGGGGATGATTCATGGGATATTAGGATAGTCGTCGCTCTTTACTCTCATTCACACACCTCTCGGTAGAGAGAACAATTTTTGCTCTATTGTCTCTCTCGAGACCAATTGGGTAGGCCAATTTGCCCAAGCAACTCTAGGCTCAAGTAGGGTAATTACTCTCTCGAGATTATTACCCGTTACTTAGGACTACCATTCTCATGGGTCCATCCTAAGTTCTTGTTGGGATTGAATGAGAGGTTTTAGCCCCTATTTCTCAAGTAGAGACCCAACCCACTAATGTAAACTTCATGTTTGCAACCACATCCAAATTAAATGCATTCATTCAACCCAAAACCAATTACCCATAATCATCCATGCATTTAATCACTTAACCCATTAATTACCCACACTAAGGTTGGGCTACAACCCTAGCTATGGGGTTTAGCTAGACATGGAAAATGAAGAATAAGAAGAGATTAAAGCTAAAAATTCCATAATAATTAATAGGAAAAAAGCTTCAAGATTAAACTTGTACAAAATAGCCTAAAATAGGCGTAAAATGGTTCCTCACGAGCTCTGCCGCTACCCTGTATTTTCTCTCCTCCCTAAAGAAAGAAAAAGAAGCTATTTATACTACCCAGTAATTTTCGGACAAAAATGCCCCTGCAAGGCTCATGCGGACCGTACACTTTTGTCGTGCGGCCGCGTAGGGTAACTGGGCTGTTGACGGTCTCCTCTGGAACAAGTACGCGGACCGCGTACATTTGACACGCGGCCGCGTGAGAATAGTGACACGGACCGCATACTTTTGTCATGCGGCCGCACTGTGCAAATCCTCTGCTTGCGTGGTTTCTGATCCTTGATACATGCGGACCGCACTGATATGTCTGGCGGCCGCGTGAGCACAGTAACGCGGACCGCATACTTTTGTCATGCGACCGCGTGGGTTTTATCTGCATTTGAGGTCTCTCTGGAATGCAACTGCGCTTCCGTACACCAAATCAGTGCGGTCCGCGCAGCTCTTGCTTGATCCTCTTGTGTCTCTGGACTAGCCTGTGCGGCCGCACACCAAAACAGTGCGGTCCGCACAGGTTTCCTTGAAGTCCTTCATCTCTTTTGTTGGCACTTTGCCGGTTTCACTCCTTTTTGAGCCGCTTTGATGTATTCATCCTCTATTTGCGCAAACCTACAAATTAATGCACTTGTAAGCAATTCGGAGCCATTTAAACACATTTTCATGCACGAAGCTAAGGTGAAGCGGGGTTCAAAATCATTCAAAATTCCTAGTTATCAACTCCCCCAAACTTAAACCTTTGCTTGTCCTCAAGCAAATCAAAACTAAGACTTATCCTTCAGAGAAAAGACACCTATTCACCCCAATTTGTTCGGGGGTAACCTCACAAACATCAATTGGGACTAACAATTGCCCCTAATGCAAATGTATCATTGACACCCTTTTTAAGCATTTTTTTTTCAAGTGTGACACAAGAGCTTCGAGGGTTGACTCGATCCATCAAGGATCCTTTCTCAAACACATTGGTTATTGTGGGCCCCAAACTCACACATCCTCGGCTCTCCCCAAGTGCATCTCACCTTTTTGGGTATTTGCACTCTATATCAATGTGGAGAATTTCGCACTCGCGCTCTCAAGGAAGTGACCCTAAGCCCGACACTAGATACCATAGGCTTGCCCTTTATGTAAGTATCCACTAATATAGGTTCTTCTTGACTTGAGATCATATAGGACTTTTTGGGAGTCATGGGTAAGACTTTGGTTCTTAGTGGTTCAACCTTCCCTAAAGCAATTCTTTTGATTCACTCATAGAACGCCTTCTTGACTATTTCTGGCACTTCCTCATTTAAGGGGTGAAAGAGAGGCATTATGGCACTCTTCCATTTTGCAATTTGGCACTATCTCTTTGATACATTCATTTTTATTTGTCCTTCTTCCCTTTTAACACTTTTTGGTCTCCCATTTTTGGTCTTTTTTCAACTTCTCACTTGTTTCTCTTTGTTTCCTTTTTCTTCATTGTTTATTGCATTTATGCCTTTTTGCCATTTTGGTGCCTTCCTTATTTGTATCTTATCTTTCCTCCCCCAAACTTATGCTTTTGCAATCACTTTAAGGGAAAGTCTTTGGGTGCCAAGAGAAGGTCTAAATTGGGTGTAGGCTTGCACTTTTTTTTTTTTTTTTTTTTTTGAAGAAATAAGGCTTTAGGCTCAAAATGAATGACTAGGGATTCATTTATTGGTAGGTTGGAAGGAATGATTCATGCTATGTTTATTTGGATCAAAAGTGGCCTACATTCACTTCTTAAGTCAAGTTTCACCTACGATTTCGCCTCAACAAACATTCGGGGCAAGTTCTAGACCATTGGTACGGTGTTTGGGCTCACAATTCTACTTTCTCACCACACTTTACACTCAGAGATCACCATGACATAGAGTCGACGGCCCACAACAACCTCGGAATAGATTCGAGCACACTTTGGTCTATATGACCAATCAATGGTTGTTCGGTCAACACAAGACTCTCAAGGCCACAACTTTTACCAATCTAGACACAACTTAATGTCTTTGACCATAAGATCGGAGACAAATGTGCTAGGCCCAAGTGAAGTTTGCCCGAGGTACCCTTAAAAACCAAAAAAAAAAATAAGACTGACTCAATCCTTAAGAAAGTTGTCACGCTATCTATCATAGGGAAGAGCCACCGGTTCACACAATACTTTACCCTTGGAAAGAACCGTGGCATTAAGAAAACCAGGGGTTTATTGAAAGCTTTAAAACAACATAATACTTCTACGAGAACGATCAAAAGATGAAAAAGAACAAATGAACTATGAACAAAGATGGATTCATATATACAATCAAAATAGTGTAAAGGTAGTCAAATATGTACAGCTTAAAAATCAAAAAGTAGGGCACACCCCCACGAATAAAAGCTAGCATTGTCCGCAATGCTAACTATAAAGTAAAGAACAAGGATAAAAGATAGAGATGGCCCCTCAAGCCTGATCAACATGGTGGCTCTGACTGGCTCCCTCGTCCGCTGTGGTAGTGGGGACCTCAGACTGGTCCCCAATCTGCTGTGGTGCAACTGGGACAGGTGCCTGCTCTGGAGAAGGCTCACGTTCTGCTACTGGTCCTGGTATGGGTGCATTGGGATATCCCTCAGGCTACTCGGGCTGCTCAAGAGCTACTCGGATGACCACTCCCTCAGTGTTGGGGAGCTTCGTCTTCTTCCGTGGCCTAAGCTCCTCCTGCGGCTGCTCTGGCTGTGGCTCTGAGGATGGCTCACAAAATAGGAGATCAAGTGGCAACTGGTCAGCTACCAGTTTGTCCACCTGCTCCTTAATCTTATCCACTGACTCTGTCGAGGCCTTGGTCTTCCTCAGCTTACGGTGCTCCTTAGCAAGGCTTTTGAGTGCCTTGCTATGTGCATCAACCGCCTTCTCCAAAGGATCCTGCTTTTTCATCATCTTTTCCTGGTTTTCCAGGATTTTCTTCAATGTCTCCTCAATAGAAGCTAGGACCTCCACCGTCACAGGTGTACTGTGGGACTGAACCACTGTCGTCAATGCATACAACTTGGATGTCGCAGCTGACATTCAATTGTTCATACTAGTCAAAGTATACGACAGCTGGTTGGCCGTGAACCTATGCGTCTTAGAGACTGGAATCTCTGGATCAGTTGTGGAGGAGGAGGGTGCTGTAGATGGACCTGGAGGTAATGGAGTAGCCTGCTCAGTAGTGGTGACAGCTAGCTCCTCAGACTGGCCAGCTGTGGTGGAGGTGGTGGCTTGGCTCTTCTTTGTTGTCTTAGGGTTGTCCAGACCCTTTTGATCATACCATGAGTATGCCCCCACCGGAGGCACCCAAACATCAAATTTCTTCTTTTTCACTTTGATCTCATTGAATTACATGGTTAGTGTGTTGGGGAAGGGGTAGTTCGTCTTGGTCTCATTGGCCACCTTTGAGATGACTCGATACATGATATTTCCCACATTTAGTGGGAAGCCTGCCATGATCGACGCTACCAACACTGCTCTATCAACTGGCACAGAATGGTCATGAGTAGTGGGATCCAACCTGTTGCAAACAAAAGTCAACCACCCTTTCGCCTCGAAGCTAAGGGTGTTCCTATAGATCTTTTCTTGTGCTTTAAGCCACACTGGAACAATTCCGGGAGCCGCTAGCACCTCTCCTAACCATGGTCGTGCCTCCTCTTTCTGGGCTAACTTTTCAAGATACTGAGACTCATCTTCTTCTGCAAACCCCAGAAACTCATTCAGTGACTTCCCATCAAATAGCACAACCTGATCTCTAACCTTGGTGGCAGTGGAATCCCGAACTAGATGGTGAATATTAGCATAGAATTCCTTCACCATGTGTTCATTAGCATTCTCGACCGGTTCTCTGAAGAAACCCCAACCCTCTCTTGTATGGAACTGTGCTTGTACATGAGGGTTAAGCGGAAGTAAGTTCACATCTATAAACCTCTGCTCTGGGATCAACTTCCTTTTTGGCCACCACTCTCGGAATCTGTGCCATGCCTGCTGACTAAAAAATCTGTCTGCCCACACATTAGGGTCCCTTGTTCGCTCTATTCCTCCAACCTGTGGCTCTCCTCCCTCACCCTGGCCTCCACTCTCCCCTGATACTGAAGTTGTGGGAGAAGTGGAGTATTCGTCATTACTGTTTGATTTATCAGCTCGAGACTCATCAGACGAGTCCGAAACAACATTGACTGGTTTGGAGGTGGCCTTGGAAGTGGCCTTGGAAGTAGCCTCTGTGGGTTGATCTCCTTCTAGTGATGAGGATGGCATGATAGGTACTGAAACTTCAATGTGGGAGGGGGCAGACTCCGATCTGATACTTCTTGAAGACACGTAGTCACTTCCCGTGGAATGAGAGGCCGCTCTATCAGCTTCCCGAATGATCTTTCGGGTTTTCTTTATATTTTCCCGGGCCTCCGGGGTGAGCTTGACTATCCGTTTGCCTTTGCCCCCTCGGGAGGGTCCACCCCTCCCGGGTTGTTTACCCCCACGCTGTGTTGAAATTTTCTTCATTGCTTGTAAAAATACAATCTAGATTTGTTAGTCGAAGCAATTGAGCAGTATACAATGACAGAATATCAGAATTGAAACAAGCACAGTGAAGATCAGGAACCATGCGGTCCGCATACTTTTGACATGCGGTCCGCACTGGCTTATTATTCACCCAGTGGTATCTCCGAAGATGGTCCACGCGGACCGCAATGTTTTGTCATGCGACCATGTGAGGACAGTGCGGACCGCGCACTTTTGCCATGTGGTCCGCACAGGTCAAACACCCCACAAACAGACTCTCTGAAGTTGACCCACGCGGACCACACTGATTTGTGGCGCGGCCGCATGAGGTCAATGTGGACCGCACGAAAAGGCAAGCAGTCCGCACATAGGACATTGACACTTGCAGCATTTTCTGAACCTCAGGCACGCGGTCTGCACTGATTTGGACTGCGGCCACGAAGGGGTCAATTGTGTTCAGACATTCACGCAGACCGCACTCCAAAAATGTGCGGCCGCATAGGGCAAAATTTAAGAACTGGTCGGGTACCTTTTTGTTCAATTGGGTCCAATGTTATGTTCTAGGTGTCCCTACTCAGTTATTTTATCAATTAAGATTAGCCCTAGTTTTCTAATTGACCCTAAAATAATCAATTATAAGAAGAAAATACAGAATTTAAGAAGTTATGCTAACATAAATCATGAATTTAAAATAAAGAAAATAATGAATTAAAGATGAAGTGTTACCAAAGATGGTTGATTGGTGTAATTGAAGCACAAATGGTAGAGATGAAAAGTGAAATTGGGTCTCCAGATAAAAATTGGCCAAAAGGTTTAAACAAGGCCAGAGGTCCCTATTTATAGAAAAATATATGGGACCCAGAACTCACCTACCTGCGCGGCCGCACACTTTTGGCACGCGAACCGCGCAGGATTTTACTTTGTGCATACTTCACCTGGTAGGTCACGCGGACCGCACATTTTTGGTGTGCGGCCGTGTGCCTAAACTTCAAAAATTTCTCAATGGTTGAGTTTTCACGCGGACCGCTCTGTTTTGTCAAGCGACCGCGTGGCAAATTCTAGAGACTTGCTCATCATGACCAACTTCCACGCGGACCGCACTGATTTGTTGTGCGGCCGCGTGGCAACTTCCAGAGACCTGCCTTTTTGCACTGTTCTCTTGTCCATTCTATGCAGCCCGCATACTTTTGGTATGCGGACCGCGTGGGTCTTCCTGGGCTCAGCATTTCACTTTTCTCAACCCACGCGGACCGCACTGTTTTGTAGTGCGGCCGCGTGGCCTAACTTCAAAGAGTTGAATACTCTGTTTTTCCTGTATTAATTCAACACAGTTCCTGCAACACTTCACACACTATTAGCTCAAATCCTATCCTACTGATGCATAAACAAAAGAAAAACAAAAACACATGGGTTGCCTCCCAAGAAGCGCCTGATTTAATGTCGCGGCACGACGCAAATTACTATCACTTCAAGTGCAACAGTGCCACCACCTGGCTGTCATCCAGTTTTCCCAAGTAGTGCTTCACCCGATGCCCATTTACTCGAAAGATTTCACCATTCTTGTTTTTTAAGTCTAGAGCTCCAAACGGGGTCACACCTACTACCTCAAAAGGCCCACTCCACTTTGACTTGAGCTTTCCCGGAAAAATCTTAACCGGGAATTGAAAAGCAGAACCATGTCACCAATCTTGAACTCCTTGCTTCGAGTATATTTATCGTGAAGGTACTTCATCTTGTCCTTGTATAAGGACGAGCTGGAGTATGCATGAAATCTAAACTCGTCAAGCTCATTCAAATGATCAACCCGGAGATTAGCCGCTACATCCCATTCCAAGTTAATCTTTTTCAAAGCCCACATTGCTTTATGTTCAAGCTCTACCGGAAGATGACAAGCCTTACCGAACACCAATCGGTAAGGAGACATACTGATTGGCGTTTTGTAAGCCGTCCTATAAGCCCACAACGCATCATCTAGTTTCTAGGACCAATCGGTCCTATTTGCATTGACCGTCTTAGACAAGATGCTTTTGATTTCCCGATTTAAAACTTCAACTTGACCACTTGCTTGTGGATGGTAAGGAGTAGTGACTTTGTGATTAACACCATACTTAGTCAACAATGCATCGAAAGCTTTGTTACAAAAATGGGATCCCCCATCACTAATGATGGCACGGGGGGTCCCAAATCTTGTAAAGATAGATTTCTTCAAGAAGTTCACAACACTTCGTGCTTCATTGTTAGGAAGAGCCACGGCTTCTACCCACTTCAAAACATAGTCCACTGCTACCAAAATATATGTGTTTCCACAAGAACTCACGAACGGTCCCATAGTCAATGCCCCACACATCAAAAATGTCAACTTCTAGAATGGTGTTTAAGGGCATCTCATCTCTTTTTGAAATTCCACCCGCTCTTTGACATGCATCACATCTCTTCATTAGATCACTAGAATCCTTGAAAACTGTCGTCTAGTAAAATCCACAACTTAAGACTTTGGAGGCCGTCCTCACTCCCCCATGGTGACCACCATAGGACGAGGAATGACAAGCTTCCAAGATGCTCATTTGTTCGCTTTCTGGGACACATCTTCTAATCACTCCATCTGTGCAAATTTTGAACAAGTATGGATCGTCCTAATTAAAGTCCAAACTCTCCCTTTTTAACTTTTTTCTTTGGTTGGAAGAGAACTCATATGGAATCACACCGGACACAAGGTAATTAGCTACATTGGCGAACCATGGCATATCATTCATTGACACCGCAAGAAGTTGCTCGTCCGGAAAAGAATCATTGATTTCAAAGCCGTTGGAAGGCCTCCCCTCCTCCTCTAGACGAGACAAGTGGTCCGCCACTTGATTTTCACTCCCTTTCCGGTCCACAATCTCTAGATCAAATTCTTGGAGAAGAAGCACCCATCTCATCAATCTCGCTTTGGAATCCTTCTTTGTCATTAAGTACCGGAGGGCGGCATGATCGGTATGGATTATCACTTTCGCCCCCATAAGATAAGGACAAAATTTCTCCATGGCAAACACAATGGCTAACAACTCTTTCTTCGTGACGGTATAATTCCGCTGGGCTTCATTCATTGTTTTGCTTGAATAGTACACTGGGTGGAACATCTTGTTGAGCCGTTGACCAAGTACTGCACCTACCGCCACATCACTAGCATCACACATTAGTTCAAAAGGCAAGGTCCAATTGGGTGCGGTGATTATAGGAGTAGTTGTCAATTTATGCTTTAACAACTCAAAAGACTCCATGCATTTCTCATCAAACACAAACTTTGCATCTTTCTCCAAAAGTCTACACAACGGGTTCACAATCTTGGAAAACTCTTTGATGAACCGCTGATAGAAACCGGCGTGCCCAAGAAAACTCCTCACACCCTTAATGGAGTTGGGTGGAGGGAGCCTTGAGATGACTTCAATCTTTGCCTTGTCGACCTCAATACCATCTTTTGAAACCTTGTGCCCCAAGACAATTCCTTCTTTCACCATAAAGTGGCACTTTTCCCAATTAAGCACCAAGTTGGTATCTTCACACCTAGCCAATACACGGTCCAAATTTGACAAGCAATCATTAAAGGAATCTCCGACTACACTGAAATCATCCATAAAAATGTCAAGAATATCTTCCACCATATCGGTGAAAATTGCCATCATGCACCTCTGAAACGTGGCCGGGGCATTACACAATCCGAATGGCATTCGAGAGAAGGCAAAAGTGCCATAGGGACATGTAAAGGTGGTCTTCTCTTGATCTTCCGGGGCAATGAGGATTTGATTGTACCTCGAATAACCATCCAAGAAACAATAATAAGCTCTACCCGCCAAACAATCCAACATTTGGTCCAAGAACGACAATGGAAAATGATCTTTTCTTGTCACCTTGTTAAGCTTTCTATAATCCATACAAACTCTCCAACCCGTAACAGTACGAGTAGGAATTAGCTCATTCTTTGCATTGGTGATCACGGTCATACCACCTTTCTTGGGAACACATTGGACCGGGGAAGTCCAAGAACTATCCGAGATTGGGTACACCACACCAGCATCCAACCATTTTATGATCTCTTTCTTAACGACCTCTTGCATAGCCTCGTTTAATCTTCTTTGATGCTCCAAGGATGGGCAAGCATTCTCCTCCAATATAATTTTATGCATGCAAAACGCAGGGCTTATTCCCCGAATGTCCGCCAAAGTCCAACCAATCACACGCTTCCTCTTTTGTAGAACCGCCAAAGTGGCATCAACCTGCAAGTTAGTCAAGCAAGAAGAAAGAATGACTGGCAAAGTGAAATTTGGACCCAAGTACTCATACCTGAGGTGAGGAGGAAGTGGTTTCAACTCCAACACTGGTGGTTCTTCAATCGATGGCTTTGTAGGAGGTGTTTTTCAGTTCTCAAGATCCAATGATAACTTCCTTGGCTCATAGGAGTATGAGCCCATACCATGTAAGGCATTCACACATTCAACAAGTTCGGCATCTTCGTTGGTCTCCATGTTTAGAAGTACCGCCTCAAGAGGATCCTCGACATTGATCATAGCGCTTGTGTCATCCACTATCACTGTCGTGACAATGTCCACAAATGAACACACTTCGGTGCTATTTGGTTGGCGCATGGATTTGCACACATGGAAGATCACCTTCTCATCTCCGACTCTAAATGTCAATTCACCGGCTTCAACATCCACAAGCGCTTTCCCGGTAGCCAAGAATGGCCTACCAAGAATAATAGGCACCTCAAAATCTACTTCACAATCAAGTATGACAAAGTCGGTTGGTAAAATAAACTTGTCAACTCTCACTAGCACATCATCAATGATACCTAAAGGCCTTTTCATAGAACGGTCCGCCATTTGCAACCTCATTGATGTTGGAAGAGGTTGTCCAATACCCAAGGTTTTAAAGACGCAGTATGGCATGAGATTAATACTAGCACCCAAATCACAAAGTGCTTTGGCAAAATTGGCACACCCGATAGTACAAGGAATAGTAAAGGCTCCGGGATCTTCTAACTTGGGAACCATGAAATGAACTATGGCACTCACTTGGTGAGTCATTGTTATCATTTCACAATCCATTGACCTCTTCTTCGTCACTAAATCCTTCATAAACTTTGCATACCCGGGCATTTGTTCAAGTGCCTCCACCAATGGCACATTAATGGTTAGGCTCTTCATCATCTCTATGAACTTCTTGAATTGATTATCTCCTTTTTGCTTCGCCAATCTTTGAGGATACGGTGGAGGAGGCCTTGGCAAGGGTGCCTTGGTCTTTGGAATAGATGGCTCGGGAATGTCAATAATGTGTTCCCTAGACGGGTTCACGGTATCTTGAGATTCAATCCCGGCCTCATCCTCAATTTCAACTCTCACATCATTTGTTGCTAAAGGTTCATCAACCACATGTTCATCATTCACTTGCATGTCATCATCATTCAAACAAGCTTCCGCATCCACAACTCGATTCTCATCTGAGGCATTTACAACACCGCCTCTTCCACTTCTAGTTGTCACGGCCATCACATGATTGTTCCCTCCCTTCGGGTTCACCACCGTGTCACTTGGTAGTGCACCTTTAGGTCGGGAGTTCAAAGATTGAGAGAATTGGCCGATTTGCACTTCCAAATTCCGGATTGAAGTATTATGAGAAGCTAATTGTGCATCTGATTCTTGATTCTTACTCATCATTTGCTCGAACATGCTTTCAATGCAGCCCATGTCATTGCTCGAAGAACTTGATCCTTGTGAATGGAAAGGGGGTGGATTGGTGGGTTGTTGGTACATGGGAGCTCTTTGAAAACCTTGCCCCCGATTGTTGTTGTTACCACCGTTATTCCACCCTCCTTGATTGTTATTGTTCCCCCAATTGTTATTGTTGCCACTCCAATTTCCACCACTATTTCCTTGATTGTTCCAATTATTGCCTTGATTGTTCCAATTATTGCCTTGATTGTTCCACTCTCCACCATCATTCCTATTGTTGTTATTATTCGAATTGCCTCTTCCTTGATTGTTCCCCCAATTGCCTTGGGAACGCCATTGTTGGTTGTTTAGGTTTCCTCTTTTGCCTTGGAAATTGTTCACATATTGACAATCTTCATCTTGATCGTCAAAACCATCATTAGAAAACCCACCATCATTGTTGTTCTCATTTTGATCATATTGGCTTTGTTGCGCTTGTTGACCTCTATTCCTTCTTTTCAACATCGACACATTCTCCATAGAATTCACTTGGCGCGGATTTTTCACTTGTTGAAGTTGAGCTTTCGCCAATTGATTCATGGTAGTAGTGAGCTCGGAAATGGCTTGTCCATGGTCATGCAACTCTTTATGTAGATGAATAACATTCGGGTCTCCTTGAGGGACATTTGCCCGACTTTGCCATGCCGAAGAAGTGTCATCCATTTGATCCATTACTTCACATGCTTCCTCCAACGATAACTTCATGAAATTGCCTCCTGCTAGTTGGTTCACAATGCATTGGTTCACCGTGTTGATCCCCCTATAAAAAGTTTGTTGAACCATAGCATCAGTCATATCATTGTTCGGGCACTCTTTCACCATGGTCCGATATCTCTCCCAAATTTCATGCAATGGCTCCGTTGGTTCTTGCTTGAAAGCTAGAATCTCATCTCTCAATGTCGCCATATGAGTTGGGGAAAAGAACTTGGCAATGAACTTATCCGCCAATTCGTCCCATGTAGTGATAGAATGATTCGGCAATCTCTCCAACCAATCTAGCGCCTTACCCCTCAATGAAAAAGGGAAAAATCGCAACCACAAAGCATCTTCGGACACATTGGTTTGCTTGCTTCCCCAACAAGTATCCACGAACCCCTTCAAGTGCTTGTAGGCATTTTGATTTGAGGCACCCGTGAAATACCCTCTTTGCTCCAATAGTGTCAACATCACATTTGTAATTTGGAAATTCCCTGCCCGGATTCGGGGAGGAACAATGGCACTAGCATATCCTTGGTTTGTCATTGCTCCTTGCGCAACCCTTGGCGGTGGCGGAGGAGGGTCTGGAATTTGGGCTTGTTGATTAGCATTTCGAGGCCTTCGTAGTATATTTTGTATAGGAAAATCATCTTGCACAAGATCCTCTACCTCCTCTCCCGCCATGGCATCGCCAAAGGGAAGCTTATCATTTCCATTAAGAGCCATTTGTACCTATTAAAATTGAATCAAGAAAATTAGTAAAAGAAGGAAAGAAGAAGCAAAACACAACACTAGCAACGCAATTAATCAACACCGTTTTAACTCCCCGGCAACGGCGCCAAAAAGTGATCGTGACAAACTCAACCCGAAGGTATTAGTGGGCAATCGAACTCTTACCCGTATAGTGACGGGGTCAATATCCACAGGGAGTTAGAATTTTGGAGTGATAATAGTGTTGCACTAGAGTTGAGTCTTGAGTTCTAGATTAGCTTCTAACATCTTTTGTGTTTTCAAAGTGTCCACTAATTTTGTTTTATACTATTGAATTATGAAATTATGCTAACGACTATTTCAAAGTATGATTTTTCTAATGGAATAAAAGGGACTAGGGAAGTAGCTCTCGCCTAGGTGAGATAACTAACAGATATGGATTTTCAATGCGGGGATGATACATGGGATATTAGGATAGCTGTCGCTCTTTACTCTCATTCTCACACCTCTCGGTAGAGAGAACAATTTTTGCTCTATTAGCTCTCTCGAGACCAATTGGGTAGGCCAATTTGCCCAAGCAACTCTAGGCTCAAGTAGGGTAATTACTCTCTCGAGATTATTACCCGTTACTTAGGACTACCATTCTCATGGGTCCATCCTAAGTTCTTGTTGGGATTGAATGAGAGGTTTTAGCCCCTATTTCTCAAGTAGAGACCCAACCCACTAATGTAAACTTCATGTTTGCAACCACATCCAAATTAAATGCATTCATTCAACCCAAAACCAATTACCCATAATCATCCATGCATTTAATCACTTAACCCATTAATTACCCACACTAGGGTTGGGCTACAACCCTAGCTATGGGGTTTAGCTAGACATGGAAAATGAAGAATAAGAAGAGATTAAAGCTAAAAATGCCATAATAATTAATAGGAAAAAAGCTTCAAGATTAAACTTGTACAAAATAGCCTAAAATAGGCGTAAAATGGTTCCTCACGAGCTCTGCCGCTACCCTGTATTTTCTCTCCTCCCTAAAGAAAGAAAAAGAAGCTATTTATACTACCCAGTAATTTCCGGACAAAAATGCCCCTGCAAGGCTCATGCGGACCGCACACCTTTGTCGTGCGGCCGCGTAGGGTAACTGGGCTGTTGACGGTCTCCTCTGGAACAAGTACGCGGACCGCGTACTTTTGACACGCGGCCGCGTGAGAATAGTGACGCGGACCGCATACTTTTGTCATGCGGCCGCACTGTGCAAATCCTCTGCTTGCGTGGTTTCTGATCCTTGATACATGCGGACCTTACTGATATGCCTGGCGGCCGCGTGAGCACAGTAACGCGGATCGCATACTTTTGTCATGCGGCCGCGTGGGTTTTATCTACATTTGAAGTCTCTCTGGAATGCAACTGCGCGGCCGCACACCAAATCAGTGCGGTCCGCGCAGCTCTTGCTTGATCCTCTTGTGTCTCTGGACTAGCCTGTGCGGCCGCACACCAAAACAGTGCGGTCCGCACAGGTTTCCTTGAAGTCCTTCATCTCTTTTGTTAGCACTTTGCCGGTTTCACTCCTTTTTGAGCCGCTTTGATGTATTCATCCTCTATTTGCGCAAACCTGCAAATTAACGCACTTGTAAGCAATTCGGAGCCATTTAAACACATTTTCATGCACGAAGCTAAGGTGAAGCGGGGTTCAAAATCATGCAAAATTCCTAGTTATCAGTAACTCAATCCAAATCCTTTTTTACCCAAACCCCGTTCAAGTCCTTTGATTAATCGGCAAAGAGGTTCAAAATGGGAGTATAGAGTTACTTGGATATGATACAAAAAAATGAGAGAAATATAATAAGAGAGTCTTATTGGTGAAAACGCACACGGGCATCGTAAGGCAATGGTAAGCAGAGAAAATCAAATGAAAGAGTCTTGTTAGTGAAAACCCACACGAGCACTATAAGGCGATGATGAGAAGAGAAATGAGAGAGTCCAGCTAGTGAAAACCTGTAAAGGCCCCCACTGATCGAAAAGAAGATCCTCACTGCCATCGACATCGACAAACTCTTGGCAAGGTTTCTCGAATTCTGAAGTAGAAGTTGTGATGAATTTTTGAGAGTCAGAAAGTTTAAATAGATCAGCATGTTAATTGAAGTTCGTATGTACTCCAGATAAGTCCTCCTTTTCTCTCAGCGAAAGGGATACCTCTCGTTTAAATCATTGTCTTGTCCATTATTTATTTTCTTTGAATCCCTTTCGGCTAACTCTATTTCGGAACTGAGACAAAGAAGGGATGGCAAGACTGATTTACAGGGCTCTCATTTGGAGTGAGCTAATGTGCAGAAAGGCACCCAGCCTCGTCATGGGCATCAAGTCTACCCCGACTAGCCATGGCGTTCGATGCCTCAAAATCAAAATTCTTTGAAAGAGATAATCAAATTGAAGTGCCTATAAAGGCAACTGAAGTTGAAAAAGGTTGAATCCCACGTGGCTGCCTGCCTTGGCAAAAGTTGAAGAAGCCAAGGTACCCTAAATGCTCTGAAACTGAAGTTGGAAGAAAGAATCCATAAAAGAAAGGCATACAAAGGTGAAATAAAGTTGGAAGAGGTTAAGTCCCATGTGACTAGCCATTGCAGCAAAGTTTGAGGAGCCAAAAGTTCCTCAATGTTACGGAAAAAAATTAACAAAAAGGAAAAAGAAAAAGAGAATCAGACAGTAACGGCCTACGAAGGTGAAACAAAGTTGAAAGTTGAGTTCCACAGACTAACCATCATGGCAAAGTCTGGAAAAATCAAAGGTTCTTCAGGGCCTGAAATGAGTCGATCCTCAGGGAGAAAATAGTTGAAGTTGAGATCTTCATCAAAGAATCTGGGCCGGGATCGAGTGATAAAAACTAAATCAAGGCCACAAAATTGACCACCATTTCAAACTAACAATTGTACTTTGTTTAAAAAATTGAAATAGGTACAATCCATGCAATCGAGAAACATGTGCGAGCAAAAAGAAAAAAAATGCGCAAGTGCTAGAAACAACTTTGTAGCAAGGAATTAACCCAAAAGGGAAGTTTCTTCCAAATTCTTTCCTGCATCTTTAATAAAAAATTGAAAATTGAAATAAAATGGAGAAGAAATAAGAAGAAAATCCAAACAAAAATAATAGTTTAGAATCCCGAATATCAATCTTTTACTTTTGTGTCACGACCCAAAAATCCCTCCGAAGGAGCCGTGATGGCACCTAGTCTTCAAACTAGGTAAGCCTAACATAAACCGAAACAACATTGATACTTATTAACTTCAACTGAAATTTCTCTAAATGATTTACAATTCCCAAAATCGGTAGTACAAGTCACAAGCCTTTCTAAGAGTAGTTATACAATATAATTACATCACCGTTCCGAATCAAAGGGAATGAATGGAAATAAGTACAATTGAATGTGACTCTGAGGACTGCGAACGCTATAGCAGGTTTACCTTGAGTCTCCACCGCAACGAATAGCTACCATCGATCAAATACCTGGATCTGTACACAAAAATGTACAGAAGTGTAGTATCAGCACAACCGACCCCATGTGTTGGTAAGTGTCTAGCCTACCCCGGCGAAGTAGTGACGAGGCTAGGACCAGACACTCACATAAACCTGTACCGTTTATAACGTACAAAATAATAGGAAGCAAATTATAATAATGGCAACAGTGATCTACCAGAGATATAATAGCTGCCAACAAGAAACCCCACAAATGCTTCTCAACAAATAATAAATACAAGTGCAATCAATTAATCGAGTCTTTCAAAGATAAATATTTCGCCTATAAATCCTCCAAGTAATAATCTCTAGGATAATATGCTTTCAATAATATGTTTCGAATATATTTCCTTCAAATAAGTATCTTTCGAATATAATTCTTTCGGGTAAAGGTCACCTTGTGACGTCTCATTTCAAAATCATAATAATATAGATTTCGGCCCACTTTTATATTTTTTTTTACGCCATCTTGTGCCCATATTTATATTACAACCGCACAGACAACTCACATGCAATTAAACAAAACTATAATATTTTCCCCCGGCACCTTGTGCCAACATATTTCTATTTCACATTGCACAACAATATTCTCTTGTTACTCAGTTCACAGGGTCCATGACCCAATACAATTAAGAATGTTCGACGAGCCTCATTTACTTAACATAAAGTATAGTACAACTTTCAACCCAATTAGAAAATCAACAAGAAAAGATGAAGTTATTTTTAAACACTTGAATTGATAACAAATAAACACAGCAGTAGAAAGTGCACGGCATCACCATTATAAGGAATCAAAATCTAGCCACTAACAAGAATAAGGAAAATAAAGGCAGATTTCACTTTTAGATCACATCTTGTTGCAAGCGCAACCCATTCCAATCTTATTTAACACCGTTGTGGCGTGCAACCCGATCCCATTTCATTTCGTATCTTGTGGTAGGCGTACCACCCGCTCCCAATTCAATATAATCTCATTTATCAATATATCACCGGCAAATATGGCCAATAACAATACATAATAGGCTACCGGCAACTATGGCCAATGCCAATAATCATATAAATTGTGGTCGGCGTGCCACACGATCCCATTTCTTGATATATAAGTGGTCGGCGTGCCACACAATCCCATTTCTCAATATATAAGTGGTCGACGTGCCACACGATCCCATTTCTTGATATATAAGTGGTCGGCGTATCACACGATCTCATTTCTTTTAACTTAGTGTACAATATATTACTGGCCAAGTATTCTCAAAAAAATTACAGTGGCGAAAATGCCAAAGTGAGCAAAGAACTGACCAATCACAATCCAATTGCCAATTTCCAGTGAGCACTCACCAAAAGTTGATTTAGAATTTCCAAGTTAGTCAATGCCATGTATTACTGCACTATTACTCATTTACATTAGTATTGATGTATAACTTAACAAAAAAATATTTTTTTGTATTGAAAAGAGAATTCAGAAAATTAGTATAAATATTAACAGTATTTGGCTAAACATCTTGAGTGCGTGTAAATCAAAAACCAATCGATCGAAAAGCCATAACGATGTTTAATTTGTAACCACTATTGGTTTAACCAATAACGAATAATCAAACAATATATTACCGGCAAAGGAACCAATAACAAATAATTAAATAATATATTACCGGCAAAAAAACCAGTTATAACCAAACTTATAAATTTCTACTTAACACAATTAATACAATTACTCAGACATAACAATTACTTGCTTAACTTCAAAGATATTCACCCAAGTTATCATAAGCATCAAATAAGAATAGAATAATTTAGCAATTTAGGACTCACGGTCATGCTCGACCCCCGACGTATAGATACTCGTCACCATGCCTATACGTCAGACACAACACATAACAAGTAGCAAATGCACTCAACTCCTATTCCCTCTAGCTAGGGTAGACCAAACACTTACCTCATTTTGCAACCAATTTAAGATTTCAATAAGCCTTTGTTTCGCGAATTCGTCTGAAGCTTCAAATAGTCCATTTCTGGAATTAGACTTAATCCGTACATCATCAACACTACAATAATGCTTGAGCTTCTTCATATACTCATCAACTATTAGTTGTACTCCTTGTGAACGCTTCTTTCCAACCATCAATACGCTTATAGGTATTGCTCTCACTGATTTGGCCAACAAATTTGGACTGCTGCTTTCATGAAGGAATTGGATGGTTGTTTTTAAAATCAGTTAGACGTGACACTGCCATTTTTAATGTAAAAAGGCTCAATTCCCCTATCACACTGATGATGGGTTTATTTCAGGGAGCTTTTTCTTAGTTTATAAAAAGATATTTTAATAAAAAGTTTGTTTCAGAATGCTTTTTCCATCATTATCACTTAATTGAGTAGAAAACATGTTTCCCTACCAAGCACTAATCTAGTGTCAGAAAAAAAAAAACACTTTAATTTGCAACCATTCGAGGCCCATTCTGGAATCCGCGTAGGGCGTCGGATTAGTGCAAATTTGTGTGATGCTTTAGTATTTTGGTCATAACTTCTTGTAGGACTGTCCGAATGACGAACGGGTTGAAGCGTTGGAAACTAGACTCAAAGGGCTTTAATTTGATAGGTTGTATCATATAACTCCTTGTATAACTGGAGATATGATCGTCCAAAGTGATATCTTGTGCACACTCATTTACGATTTCGTCTATTATGAAATATTTTTCGACTTGGCTTAGACATAGACTTTCCTTAGGCCCCATATATCTTGTAGTACACCTTGTACACTTGATATCATGTCCAATTAATATCCATCATAGTAATAGACCTCTTTCACATAATAAATAATATAATTAGAATACATCAATTTTCTTACTTCGTCATAAAGCATTGAATTGTCCTATGGACTTCAAAATCCAATTTCGGACACATGTCTAAGTCTGAATTCACCATACGAAGCTATTGACACAATTAAAATCCCAATTTGGGGTCACTTTCTCAAAAGTCAACTCTCCGGTCAACTCTTTCCATTTGAGCTTCAAAAATAAGATTTTGATTTTTCTTTAAATTTAACTCCGAATCTTACGAAGACCAAACTTGACCGTACATGAGAGTCATAATGTATATTATGAAGCTTCTCAAGGTCTTATGCCGTTGAACGGAAATGCGAATTCTTAAAACAAAAATTTGGGCTGTTACATTTTGTTTTTGCAAATATTAGGGCTCAATTCTCTCAGTAGAGCATTTTAGATATAGGGCCTCCATTCCCTAGTAACCTTTCGCCAACATTAGCGCTCCAATCCCTGAGTTGTTCCCTTTTAGACATAGGGTCCCCATTCCCTAGTCGCCAACATTAGGGCTCCAATCCCTGAGTTGAGCTTTCTTTTTAGACATAGGGCCTCCAATCCCTAGTCGCCATTTTGCCAAAATTAGGGCTCCAATCCCCGAGTTAAGTCTTTTTAGACACAGGGCCTTCATTCCCTAGTCGCCCTTTGCAAAAATTACGGCTCTAATCCCTGAGTTGTGCCTTTTTAGACATAGGGCCTCCATTCCCTAGTCACATTTTACCAACATTAGGGCTTCAATCCCAGAGTTGAGCCTTTTTAGACATATGGACTCCATTCCCTAGTCGCCTTTTGCCAACATTAGGGCTCCAATCCTTGAGTTGTGCCTTTTTAGACATAGGGCCTCCATTCCCTAGCTGCCTTTTGCCAACATTAGGGCTCCAATCCCAAAGTTGTGCCTTTTTAGACATAGGGCCTCCATAGGGCTCCAATCCCTGAGTTGTACCTTTTAAAATATAGGGCCTTCATTCCCAAGTCGCCCTTTTCCAACATTAGGGCTCCAATCCCTGAGTTGTCCCTTTTTAGACGTATGTCCTCTATTCCCTAGTCCCCTTTCGCCAACATTAGGGCTCCAATACCTGAGTTCTGCCTTTTTAGATATAGGGCCTCCATTCCCTAGTTTCTTTTTGCCAACATTCGTGCTCCAATCCCTGAGTTGAGCTTTTTAGACATAGGGCCTCCATTCCCTAGTCGCCTTTTGCTAATATTAGGGCTCCAATCACTGAGTTGAGTTTTCTGTTTAGAAATAGGGCCTCCATTACCTAGTCGCCTTTTTCCAAAATTAGTGCTAGCTCCAATCCCTGAGTTGAGCTTTTTAGATATAGAGTCTCCTTTTTCTAGTCGTCTTTTTGCTAACATTAGAGTTCCAATCCCCGAATTGAGTTTTCTTTTTAGACATAGGGACTCCTTTTCATAGTCGCCTTTTTTCCAACATTAGGGTTCCAATGCCTGAGTTAAGCCTTTTTAGACATAGGTCTCCATTCCCTAGTCGTCTTTTGCCAACTTTAGGGCTCCAATCCCTGAGTTCTGCCTTTGTAAACGCAGAGCCTCCATTCCCTAGTCTCTTTTTGCCAACTTTAGGGCTTCAATCCCTGAGTTGTGTCTTTTTAGGCATAGGTCCTACATTCCCAAGTCGCATCTTGCCAACATTAGGGCTCCAATCCTTAAGTTGAGCCTTTTAGACACATGTCCTCTATACCAAAGTCGCCTTTTGCCAACATTAGGGCTCCAATCCCTGAGTTGTGCCTTTTAGACATAGTGCCTCCATTCCCTAGTCGCCTTTAGCCAACATTAGGGCTCCAATCCCTGGGTTGAGACTTTTTAGACATAGGGCCTCCATTCCCTAGTCTCCTTTTGCCAACAGTAAGGCTCCAATCCCCGAGTTGTGCCTATTTAGACATAGGGCCTCCATTCCATAGTCGCATTTTTCCAATATTAAGGATCCAATCCCTGAGTTGTGCCTTTTAGACATAGGGCCTCCATTCCTAGTCACCTTTTGCCAACATTAGGGCTTCAATCCCTGAGTTGAGCCTTTTAGACATAGGCCCTCCATTCCCTAGTCGCCTTTTGCCAATATTAGGGCTCCAAAACTTGAGGTGAGCCTTTTTAAAGGTAGGGCCTCCACTCCCTAGTTGCCTTTTGCCAACATTAGGGATCCAATCCCTGAGTGTGCCTTGTAGACTTAGGGCCTCCATTCCCTAGTCTCCTTTTGCCAACATTAAGGCTCCAATCCTTTAGTTATGCCTTTTTAGACATAGGGCCTCCATTCCCTAGTCGCCTTTTGCCAACATTAGGGCTCCAGTCCCTGAGTTGTGCCTTTTTAGATATAGGTCCTCCATTCCCTAGTCGTCTTTTGCCAACATTAGGGCTCCAATCCCTGAGTTGAGCCTTTTTAGACGTAGGGCCTCCATTCTCTAGTCGCATTTTGCCAACATTAAGGCTCCAATCCCTGAGTTGTGCCTTTTTAGACATAGTGCCTCCATTCCCTAGACTCCTTTCGCCAACATTAGGGCGTCAATCTCTGAATTGTGCGTTTTTAGACGTAGGGCCTCCATTCCCTAGTCGTTTTTTGCGAACATTAGGGCTCCAATCCATGAGTTGAGATTTTTAGACTTAGGGCCTCCATTACCTAATCGCATTTTGCCAACATTAGGGCTCCAATCCCTGAGTTGAGGTTTTTTAGACATAGGGCCTCCATTCCCTAGTCGCTTTTTGCCAACATTAGGGCTCCAATCCTTGAGTTGAGCTTTTTAGACATAGGGTCTCCATTTTCTAGTCGTCTTTTCGCGAACATTAGGACTCCAATCCCTAAGTTGACATTTTTAGATAAAGGGTGCCATTCCTTGATATTTTTCATTCTAGATAGATTCAAGTATTGTTTATTAGAAAAAGAAAGAATAAATTCAGACATATGTCACAATTAACACAAGAAATATTCCTAGTGAAAACTGAGGCAGAAAAATGTCGTTCGTTTATTTATTTTGGTATTTGAGAAGGTTTGACCTAGAGGCATAGGATTTGAGACGACAAAAAGAATGAGTCTCAATCCAGAACAAAGAATAGAAGAAAAAGAACAAAAAAGAAGTGAACTCAAAGTGCAGAAGTGGAGAAAGAATTGGACAACCCAAGATATGATTGAAGTCACAAGCTTCGCATGTCTCGCCTTGATCCGATAAATAGAGGAAGAAAGAACTAGCACGTACAGTTGACGAGCATCAACATTCAGATCAGAGTCTGCAGCAAGAGCTTTCCAAGACTTAAGATCAAGCTTCAAAGGATTTATAGGTTGGAATCTTGTAACTCGTAGCTGATAGGCTTAGTTAGTCTTTCTCATTTTTGATTTTGATGTAATAACGGGACCGCGAACTGGAACCTCGACGGCACGTCGCTCAGCTCTTAACCTCGGTACTCCATCACCTCATTCACTTCTTAACTACACGTGACATGATTCATTTATAGTCACGAATATGTAGGCAGCCCAGATACCAAGGCTCGGTCACATTCTCTTCTCTTTTAGCTTTCGTTTCCTTAAATAAGGATCGGGTCAAAGAACTTATCTATCATTCTTTGTCTGAAAACTCTTCGCGTTTCCAATCAAAGAGGGATAACTATAGACATGTGATTTTTGCCCCTCCCCGAAATTTCACCCATTTTAACATGTAAATATTTAGTTTAGGACTAATATCTCCATTTCAGCTGATTTTGACTCTTTTACTTTATTTCGTCACAAAAAATGAAAAATACAAACAAAAAAAATTAGTTTACGTACCTTTTATAAATTTAAAGGAAAATATACAAAAAATAGTAGCTTATCTTTATTTTTATATAATCTTGAAAACACAAAAAAATAGTTTCATATTTTATAGTGTAGTTCAATTAATTAAAATTACTTTTATATTTTTATATTAAAATTTCACATATTTTAGAAGGAGGAATTAGTTTTAGGTTGGTTTATCCCATCTTTATAAATCTTGTTGTCCATTTTTCTAGTCTTCGGCCATATTTCCTAGCCCATATTTCCTAGGCCCATAACTCTAATCTAATCTCTGCGCCTGTATACTAGTACCTAACACCTAAAATAAACCTATACTCTAATAATTAGAATCCACCGTTTTTTGTTTAAAAAAAAGAAGAAAAAAAAAAAGAAAAGGACCCCTTGAACTTCGAGCTTCTTCTTAGTTTGGAGCGTCTCTTCCGAAATTGGAGGCTACACCAATAGCTATTTCCCTTAAAGAAGAGAGATCACTCTTATTTTTCAAAAGAAGAAAAAACTAGTAGAATTCCTTACCAAAGTTTCTTCTTTGTCATGCCATTTCACTACCAAAATGACGTCTTTTCCATCTTTCTATAATAAAAGAGGAGTATATACTTCAGAAGAGATTACCTAGTAGAAACAATTAACAATCATAACAAACCTCTGTTGTTTCTTTTCCATTACAATTTCTCGTCTTAGTCTTCTCCATATACTCAGAGTTTGACGTTGAAAGCTTTATTATCGGTGAATATGAATTCAGGCAGAGAAAGAAAAGTTCATACTATTGTAGTTCAATACCTTCCTTTTACTGCTGAGCTTCTGTTTTGCAAGCGTTTTATGAGGGTTAGAAACTTAGCCTCACTTTTAGTTTTTTTTACTGAAGTGACACGAGGGACGACGAAGAACTCTCACTTATTATATAGTTTAAATAAAAGTTAAAAACAGCAGCCTACCCCTCGCCAACAACATACTCACCTCCATCTCTTAAGCTACGAGAGCAGCAACACAGTGAGGACGATACAATAAGAAAAAATATTTTGTTACTTTATTTTAATTCCAAAATTTGCTTCAACAATGGAGTCCAAGTTAAGGTTAGCTTGAGCTCGTCCTTCTCCGTTGAGGTCCGAAGTTGCGGTTCGTGGTTTGAATCGAGTTTGACTAGCATATCGGGTTCGCTCATCGCTTGTCCGTATAGCACCTGTGAAACTTGAATGTATTGGAAAATATTTCAAGTTCCTCTTTCTCTTCTTATCGGTTATTTGAGGTCATACTTTCATGTGTTGAATCGAAATATGACGTTGGCAACTCCATTGGTCTTATAAGTTAAGTTTCGTTTATGGTAAATTAGAATAGTTAATGATTCAAATGGTGTTAATATTTGAAATTATTAGAAGTGTGAATGCATAAGATCTGTTTAGTTAATTATTTTTTTTTTGGACCAAAACTTGTTGAAAGCTTAAAAGCAGCCATAACAGTATTTAAATGCAAGGTAAGAGAAATAGGTTTGGTGGCAGAGAACTCCAAACTATAATTGATTAAACATTCCCTCTTATAGGGCATTGAATTTAATAGCATGTGTAGGTGATTTCTATGTATTAGTATTACTACTTAAATGTACAAATATGTGCCTTTGAACGTCTACTGTGGTCACATGTCTCATAACTTGCAACAATAAATTTCATTTTGTTCTAGCAATTGAACTTCATTTGTGGTAAATTAGAATTATGTGACTCACGTGAGTTTTTTTAGCCAATAAGGATAATAGGTTTTGGGCTTTGTTCTATTGGTTCATTGTTTGATTAGTTAAAATTGAGAATGGGCAATAAGATGGGTGTTGAACCATAACGAATTTGGGCAAAGTAATATATCATGTTAGCTAGTCTATTTACTGTTGGACTTTTAAGCCATTGGGCTTTAAAGATGAGTAGTGTGAATTGGGTAATGGTGGGAAATTAAATGGATTGGATTGAGCTTCAAAATTTGGCCCGATTTATTTGGTTAAACTAGTTGACCCAGTTTAATAAATAACGTTGAAAGAACGTATCTTCCTATCAGGTGTCTGTTCACAATGAACAAACACCATGAAGAGGCACCATACCTTTTCACAAAGCCAATTGCCTATAAATTCAGACATGGCTTCCATTCTCGATATTCAGAAATTCAGAAACCAACAAATTACTTTTCTTCTCTCTGCAAGTTCATTAATCCAAAAATTCTTGAGCTTTCTTGTTCCTTGAAAACCGTAAGTGTGATTCGCTCCGCTCTTTGAGTTCGTTGGTGTCCTGCTTCTTGTATTGCCACTGTCGCAGGAAGGTTATTCCGTTTTATCCTGGGAGGATTTAATCCATTACCTTGGCAATTGTGAGGGGTTAAAATTCCTTAAGGACACACAAGCAAATTGTGAACTCGGAATTATATATTCTATTTCTTCTTCTTCTTGTTTTTTTTTTCTTAAACAGTGTTGATTTTGATAATACACGTGGCCTAACATTTACCTCCATAATATCTTGTTCATAAATATGGCATCGCAATAATCTCAAAATTTATGGCCCTCACTTAATTAGTTTTAACACTTTAGAAATTGAGGTGTGCCATTAGTGAACTTTCCATGACCCTCGCAAATTTGAAAGTGCCTAGTTGTTTTAGGCGCGCTATTGTAAAAATTAATTTCCTAAACTCGGGTGTGAATTTCATATGACCCAATTCCAATTCGCAACAACGTTAAATAAAATATGTCTCGGACTACGAGTGCATTTCATGTGGCGTGGTCCAAAGACGTTTTTAGATAACGTTGAAATCTTCTTAAAATTAATCAAAAGCGGCTAATAAGTTTTAAAATGAAATCATAGGTTAAAACATGTATTAAAATCAGATAATAGGCCAATTATAATAGTGTAAGCGACCGTGCCAGAACCACGGAATCCGGGGGTGCCTAACACCTTCCGTCGGATTAATAGAATTCCTTATTTAAAATTTCTTGTTTGCAGACTTCGCAAGGAAAGTCGAATTTTCCTCGATTTGGGATTTTAAAATAAACTGGTGACTGGGGACACCAGAAAACAAACTATCCCAAGTGGCGGCTCTGAACAAATTGAATAAATAATCTCATTTTGAATGTCACTTAAATGGAAAAACTCCCTTATATACTACTCTTCGGGATGGTTTGTAAAAAAGGAGGTGTGACACTAGATATGTTAGTCCGATTTACAACAAAATTGAAAGGAATTGAGTTGTACAATATCAGTAATACCGCTTTAAGTGTGTCATGTTCTATTTGCTTGGTAGTTGCACGTAGTTTCCCGCTTCGAATTTATATGAGCCTTTGCCGGTTATTCCGACAACTCATACGACCATTCCTAATTCAGGCCTGTCACACCACCTTTTTCTTTACGTCCCAACTATTTACTACTACACCCCGGGAAGGGATATAATAATAATAGGAAAGGAGTTTTTCCAATTAAAGGACATTTGAAACGGGATTTTTACTAATTTTCAGAGTCACCACTTGAGAAAATAATGGTGTCCCAAGTCACCGGTTTAATCCAGAACCGAGGAAATTATGACTCTTTATAACAGTCCGCGAAACTAGAAATCCGATAAGGAATTCTGTTAACCCGGGAGAAGGTGTTAGGCACTCCCAGATTCCGTGGTTCTAGCACGGTCGCTCAACTGCCGTATTTGTTTTTATCTAATTTACTTATATGCTCTGGTTTTTCAATGTTATTAATATTCTGCTTTATTATTTTTTAGGACTTGCGACGTCACGAAAACGCATTTCGAGTCACATCGCAACCAGTACACCTCTGACTTTAGTGCATTTTAGCATCGCCGAAATTTGAGATTTGGGTCACATAAAATGTTCACCCGGATTAGGAACGTAATTTTATTTGTCGTGCCAATAATGTCTACGTCTTTATTATCTTTGAGAAGGGCCGTAAAATGCACTAAACGGTCCTTCCAAGTCTAGCATTTTTTACATTGAAATCTGTTTGGCCCCCCCGTGTATTTTCATCTTTGGAACGAGGCTCATCCCTTATTTTAAGGCTCAATCCTATTTTCATACTATTTTTTCTATTTTTGTTCTTTTCTTCCTAATATGCATCTGTTTTTTGGTATTTTTCAAAGCAATAATGTTTGGAGTCCAGGTCATTATTTACTATTGGGGCCTGGATTTCAGACTGCCTTAGTAGTCCATTAATAAGGACATTTGGGCTTTAGAAGCCCAACATGCGCTAGTATCTCTACTTGATAACGCAAACATCTGGTGAATCAGACCTGGGCCTATACTCCGGATTGGGCCCAGACTTTGAAAGCGAAAGAAAGAAAAATCTAACAGTATTTGAACAAATGTAGATAAAATCAGTAAAATCATATTATTCTCAAAAAGGTACCAAATTACATTTCAATCGTTACTAGTTTCAGCATCTAACAATCAACTAAACACCATAACTGTAACAATATTATTATACTATATGACGGGGTCTGATTTTAAGTGGTTATCATGATTCTAGTTGCAGAACTTATTTTTTGTCACTTTATTTTTTTTTAAAACTAAAAGGAAACAGTGTTGTAATACTAACTAAACATGCTTGAGTTATTAACAACCACAAAAATCTACAACAATTCTGTATCTAAGTCACTTTTAAGTGAAGCTAGGCGATAATAAATTTAAACTTATAAACTGCTTATTTCCTTTTAGATTAAATTGATTAAGATTCAGGGTTTAACTAACAAGAGTAACTAATTACCAGTTTATATGTCCAGTTTAATAATTGTATTTTTATTTACCTAAGTGTATTAACTTCATTTTAGCCTATTTTAGTTTTGGACTAAGTGATAGACTATTAACTACGTTTACCTATTACATTAACTACTCTACTCTAATCTAGATCGAAGTCATATGGTTGTTAATTATTACAACCAATACCTAACGAATTACAATGGCTTCTATGAAATACAACTACAGCTAAAAAGAAGAAACAAAAACAACTTCATCATAGATTAACTAAGCTTCATTTCTTCATCACAAATCTCAATTACATCTCCAGGAAACAGATATGTACCTGATCAACGAAAATGAACCAGTGAGTTCTAAGGAGATGAAGAACAGAATCAGTCAGCAATGATAACACCAGAGAGACACCAGCAAACAATAGATGAACAACACAGCAATTCCCAAGCTCAAAGAACAAATAGCAATCAACTTTGAGAAAAATCGAAATCCAAGCTAGTGAGGACAAAACAGTAGAGAAACACCAGCCAAAGATCCCAAAGCAACAGTTGTCGAATTGAAGATTAAGTAGACAAATAATATCAGCTGAATTTCTTTTTCAATGATCAAAGATGGAACCAGCCTTTTTTTAACTATCAAAAATTCGAACTCTTTTTTTTTAATTTGAAAATCTGGAACCCCCGTTTTCAGGCTTATAGAAGCCTATTTATAAAGGCATTTTGGGGGGAATTTCAATTAATTTAATTATATTTCCCTCCCCTTATTCTTTTCAATTAGTTACAGTATAGTCCATTAAAATTGTATCGAAATGCCTGTTAGAAGGTTCTGGGTAGTTCTATTGGGTTCTATTAGGCAGGTTTTACCCAATTACCCTCACTTGCTAAGGTTTATTACACAAATCCCTTTTAACTCTACCTAGTATACCCCTTTTTATTCAAGTAATTTCAGAAATACCAAGCACTAAAGTCATTTTTATCCTTATACGCTCTATTTAATCCACAATAATGCCATTTACCCTTCCCCTTTTACCCTTTGCCTTTGGTTATTATTACCCGACCTGCCTTAGTTCTGGCAGGACTAGGGTAGCATGTATTTAACAAATAGCCATTAATGAGACATGTCTTTTAAGACTTAATCAATTTCAGACTAAAGCTTTTTCAATTTTAACCACTTTTACAAATAGCCATAAATCAGAACACAACCACTAATCACTACATAGACACTAATCAAAACCCATACTTAACTCACAACCATAGCCACAAAACATTTATACACATGACCTAAGTATACATAAGAACTCAAAGGTTCAGAATGAACTAACATATAAATCAAGTTACAAATATAGCCAGATTCATGTTGTTTTGCACATATAACCCTAATCACGAATTAACTTCCAATTAATCAGAACTCAGAGGAAAAATTTGATAATGGTTGAATTCTAACTAACTAAAACCCAATCGAGACAGAATATAATGAACAATCACATAAAATTGGCTAATTAGCACATGATTCATCAGTAGTTACTATCAGAAGCCTAGGAACACTTATATAATTTCAGACATGTATGAGTTTCAGGGTTCGCATGAACAAGTATGAATTGAAAACAAAGATAGATTCATATTTTATATATGCATAGAAACAGGTTCAGACAAGCATGATAGGCATGTAAAGAAGCAAGTTTTAGAACGAAAACAAGGGTGAGAGGGGTACTTAGCTTTTTTCAGGCCCTTTTCGTTTTCTTTTTCCGCTTCTTTCTTTCTTTTTTGTTCTTTTCATTTTTCTTGATTTTTCAAAGTTTCGAAGACTGTCAGTCTTCTAAGTACTAGATCTTCTGAACGGGGCTTTGGGGTTTGATTTGAGTGTATGAGAGGGGGTCTGGAGACCTGGGTAAGGTTTTTGGGAGTGGTGTGATTTTTGGTACTCGCCAGAGTAGGGTTCCGGCGAGTATTTTTTGAATATTCGACGGGTTTGGGGCTTATTCGAGGGAAACCACCTAGATAGGGTGGTAGATCACCTCAGGGTGGTTAAGGGGTGTTATTTTGGGACCTTGGTTCATACCTTGGGTGGTCGCCGGCGAGGGTTTGGGCGACCGGAGTTTCAAGATTGGGGAACTGTTGGTTTTTGGTCGGGATTTAATGGTGTTTAAGGTTGTTTTGAAGGTAAGAAGGGTGTTTTGGGGGTTGTCTTAGGCCGGAGACGGAGGTTTGGGGTGATCTCCGGTGGTCTCCATGGGAGACGGTGAGGAGAGGAAGAAGGAGACTTAGGCGGCTAGGGTTTAGACATAGAGTATGTGTGTGTGTATAATGAGGGGTCGGAAGAGAGAAGGGTTGATATATATCAAATGTGTATTGTTGATTCCTGGCCATTGGATTTGGTGATATGAACGACAAGGATTCCTTAACCTCAAAATGGTGTCGTGTAGATTAATGAGGGATTTCATTGTGTCCGTTACATTAGCTGAGATTAATTACTCAATGCTACATCATTTCAATTAATTGGCTCATCATCCTTATCCGTCTGATTATCTATAATGAATGGTTGAGATCGATTTCATTGGACGATGTCGTTTCATTTGTGAGGGAACCGCCTCACCAGGTCCGTTGATCAGTTGCAATCAACGGCTCCAATTCATTTGGTTGATACGGTGTCGTTTGGTTATAGCTGGGCAGACCGGGCTAAATGATTTGGGCATGGTCTGTGTAAATGTTTTTGGGTTGTGTATTACGTGCATTTTGCCCAAATTAATGTTATACTGTGACGACCCAAAGGGTCATCACTTATTTTATTAATTATTTCGAGCTTCTGAGGTCTTGAAAACCTCATTCTATGTTGCCTCGATTTACGTGCATGATCCGGGCATGTGGCCGAAAAGTTTTTGTGATAGAAAATATGAATTCTATGAGAAATTTGGAGAAAAATAATATTAATATTGATATGGTTGACTTCGGTCAACATTTTTGGTAAACGGACCCGGACCCGAGATTGGATGGTCCCGAAAGGTCCGTAGGAAAATATGGGACTTGGACATGCGTCCGGAGTCGAATTTTGAGGCCTAGAGCACAAGTTATGAATTTTTCTATGAAATTGTTTTTAATGTAATTATTAAAGGAAAATGAATTAATTGACCTTGGTATCGGGCTCGTATTTTGGTTCCGACGCCCGGTACAAGTCTTAAATATTATATATGTGCTTTCTGCAAAGTTTGGTGACATTCGGATGTCGTTTGCTATGTATTGGACCTTGAGTTCCAAGTTGTAAGTTTTGAAAATCAAAAGTATGGAAATCATGAACTTGAGGCTTGATTTGATGAAAGCGATGTGATATTGGCGATGTGATCGCACGAACAAGTTCGTAATGTGTTTTTGATATTGTGTACATTTTAGTTTGGAGCCCGGGGGCTCGGGTAAAGATTAGATAGGCCGTTGGATCAATTTCTGAATTTTTGCACTGCTGGTTTTTCACCCAGCTGTTGGCTTCGCATTTGCGAAGCATTTCTCGCAATTGCGAAGGAGACAGATCAAGGCAAGGTTCGCAAATGCGAACCCTTGATTGCAAATGCGAAGGGCGTCCAGGACTGCTTGTATTCGCAAATGCGAACACAACCTCGCAAATGCGAGGCCTTCAGTGTTAAGCCAGGCTTCGCAAATGCGAAGCATTCTTCGCAAATGCGAAGGTCCCTTGAAGCCAGCCTTGTTCGCAAATGCGAACATTATGTCGCAAATGCGAACCCCCCCAGCATTTGCCTTGGCTTCGCAAATGCGAACTTTAGTTCGCAAATGCGAACTTTCCATCCTTAGCTTATTTTTCAAACTCCAGAAATTGGTCGGGGTTCGCAATTGCGAACCCATGTTCGCAAATGCGAACACGGAGACCTGTAAATCACGATTTCCAGCTTCATTTTTCACATTTCACAACCCAAAAACACCCATTGGCGATTTTTCACGAACTCCCTCTTCTTCAAAGCAGTTGTAAGTCACTTTTTACCTAATTCTTTTAATTCCTAACAACATTAAACATGTTTTTCAATAGAAATCAGAGGTTTTCATGGTACAATTTCTTGTTTTCGTAGAATTTAGGGTTTTTCATGAATTGGGTAATTGGACCTCGAATTGAGGTCCGATTTTGAAAAAAATCATATACTTGAACTCATGGGGGGATGGGTAACCGGATTTTGGTCCGAACCTCGAGTTCCGACCATGTGGGCCCGGGGTCGAAATTCACTATTCCGGGCAGAATGTTGTAAAAGTCGAAATTGGCCTTATGAATTAGTTTGTTGAGTAGTATTGATGATATTAAATCAATTGTGTATAGATATGATTGGATTGGAGCCGAATTTGAAAGGAAAAGGCATTTCCACGGATTGAATTGTTCGTAAACTTTCGAGGTAAGTGTTTGTTCTATCCTAGTTTGAAGGAATAGGAATTTAGTTATGTATGAATTGTTGATTAAGAGTTACTGGTGTCACACCGGTAACGGAGATAAATTGTTGAATTATTATCAATTATTGGTTAAATGCCGACCACAAAGTGACTTGAAATCTGGCATTGGCCATAGTTGCCGGTAGCCTATTGATATATTTGGGTGCGGGTGGTACGCCTACCACAAGATATAACTTACTATTACAGATGGGAGCGGGTGGTACGCCTACCACGAGATATGAAATGAAAAAGGAATTGAGATATGAAAGTAAGATTTATTCTGTTGACTAGATTACTCTGGATATTATGAGTTATTGACTGTTATTTCAGAGCGCAGTCTTTCCTTATAAATGTTTTGTATATGTATATATATTGCAACTGTACAGGTTTATGTGGGTGACTGGCCTTAGTCTCGTCACTATTTCGCTGGGATAGGCCAGACACTTACCAGCACATGGGGTCGGTTGTACTGATACTACACTCTGCGCTCTTTTTGCGCAGATACAGGTTACGGACAGCAGCAGCGGCAGTAGCGATTGTGGATATTCCGACTACTGAGACTACGAGGTAGCCTTGCAAGCGTCCGCAGGACCCGTTGTCTCTTCTATCTATGTATTTCATTCTGTTATCTTATGTATTCGAGATAAATAGCTTATATTTCTTTCAGACAATTGTGTGTATTATTCTTAGAAGTTCGTGAGTATTGTGACACCAGTCTTGGGTAGTGTATCGTGTTTGGATTTCTTTATCATATTTGATAAGATTGACTAAGTCTTCCGCTAAGTTTAATTATTCCGCTGTAATTTATATATTTTTAATTTTAAAGTCTTAATAAGAGTTTGGTAAATAATGGAAATGTAAGTAATATTTGGCTTGCCTAGCTTCCACTAGTAGGCGCCATCATGACTCCCGATGGTGGGAAATCCGGATCGTGACAAGTTGGTATCAGAGCACTAGGTTGCATAGGTCTCACAACTCACGAACAACCTTAGTAGAGTCTGAAGGATCGGTACGGAGACGTCTGTATTTATCCCCCAGAGGCTACAGAGTTAGGAAAATATTCCCTTTCTTCTTTCCAGTCGTGCGACTTGATCTTTCAAATGTTAATTGAACTTCTACTCTGTTCTTCCACAGATGGCAAGAACATGTGCATCCTCATCTACTGACCAGCAGCCCGAGGTCCCAGCAGCGGTAGCTCCCGCTAGGGGCAGAGGCCGAGGTCGAGGTCATCCTAGAGGCCAGGGTAGGGGCAGAGCTCAGCCCCGAGCAGCAGCACAAGTGGCAGAACCTCAGGCTCATATCGAGGAGGAGGTTCCAGTCCCAACAGCTCCGGTAGGCCCAGCTCAGGTCCCAGGAGGGGTTATGTTTTCACCGGATCTTCAGGATGCTTTGGTCCGGATAGTAGGTTTTATGGACAATATCACCAGAGCAGGTATATTACCAGTAGCACCAGCCATTTCTCAGGCTGGAGGAGGTAATCAGACACCTGCTACGCGCACTCCGGAGCCAGTAATTCCCCAGGCTCAGGTTCCTGTGATTCAGCCAGTTGAGGCAGCTCAGCCTGTTATTGTGATTCCGTTTAATGATGGTGCAGCTATGTCCGCTGACGCGTTATGGAGATTGGACAGATTTACCAAGTTGTTCACTACCACATTCAGTGGCACTCCTTCAGAGGATCCACCGGATTTCCTATATAGCTGCCACTAGGTTCTCCGTACTATGGGTATCATGGAGACTAATGGTGTGGACTTTGCTACTTTTCGATTATCTGGTTCTGCCAAGACTTGGTGGACGGATTATTGTCTATCCAGGCCAGCGGGATCATCTTCTTTGACTTGGGGCCAATTTTCAGAGTTGTTCTTGGAAAAGTTCATTCCAGCAACTCAGAGGGAGGCTCTGCACAGGCAATTTAATCATCTTCATCTGGGTCCTATGTCAGTCACACGATACGAGACTAGGTTCATTGACCTGGCTTGTCATGCCATTGTCATACTTCCCACAAATCGGGAAAGGGTGAGAAGGTTTATCGATGGCTTGAATCAGCCAATTCGACTATAGATGGCTTTGGGGGCAGGAACTGAAATCACTTTTCAGGAGGTGGCTAATGCAGCCCGCCGGATCGAGATGGCTCTGTCACAGGGAGCAGGTCGTGGATCGGATAAGAGGCCCCGTAATTCGGGTAGATTCAGTGGTACCTCGTCGGAAGGTAGAGATTCTCATGATAGAGGCTATCCTCCTAGACCTTATCAGTCAGCTCTTCAGGTTTCTCATGATGCTTCTGGTGATCGTAATTCTCAATCACGCTACTCTGATCAGCAGCCTATCAGTGCACCACCACTTCGCTATTTTTAGCAGCCGAGGGCTAGTTTTACGTGTGGTGATCTTAGGCACATTGCAAAGTATTGCCCTCGAGTTTCTGACAGGTCTCAGCAGCAGGGTTCTCGTGCCATAGTTCAGGCCCCAATTCCCTCACATCCTGCCCAGCCAGCTAGAGGCGGAGGTAGAGGACATAGAGGTGGAGGCATAGGTCATAAAGGTGGAGCCTAGATCTATAGAGGTAGAGACCAGCCAGCAGTTGATCGTCCTAGAGATACTACTCAGGTTGGTGGGGCTCGGCCCGATGTTATGCACTTCATTCCAGACTAGAGTCTGAGTCCTCAGATGCTGTCATTACAGGTATTATTTTGGTTTGTGATAGAAAGGCACCAGCATTATTTGACCCTGGGTCTACATATTCGTACGTGTCCTCCTATTTTGCATAGTACTTGATTCAGCCTAGTGATGCACTGGGTGTTCCTATTCATGTGTCTACACTAGTAGGTGATTCTATTGTGGTTGATCGAGTTCATCGGTCATGTATTATAGTAATTGAGGGTCTCGAGACCCGTGCTGATTTATTGCTCCTAAATATGGTGGACTTTGATAATATATTAGGCATGGACTGGCTATCTCCATATCATGCTATTTTAGATTGCCATGCCAAGATTGTGACTTTAGCTCTGCCGAATTTGCCTCGTATAGAGTGGAAAGGAATTTCAGGTCATACTAGTCGCAATGTTATTTCTTATGTTAAGGCTCAGCGTATGGTTGAGAAGGGATGCTTGGCTTATTTGGCCTGTCCGTGATTCTAGTGCTGAGGTTCCTTCTATTGACTCTGTGCCTATGGTTCGCGAATTTCATGAAATATTTCCTTCAGACTTACCAGGTATGCCGCCCGATAGGGACATTGATTTTTGCATTGACTTGGCTCCGGGCACTCAGCCCATTTCCATTCCCCCATATCGTATGGCTCCGCCAGGAGTTAAAAGAATTGAAGGAGCAGTTGCAGGATTTATTTGAAAAGGGTTTCATTAGACCCAGTATTTCGCCGTGGGGTGCACCAGTATTATTTGTAAAGAAGAAAGATGGTTCGATGAGAATGTGCATTGACTATCGACAGTTAAACAAGGTGACTATTAAAAATAAATATCCACTACCGCGAATTGATGATTTATTTGACCAGCTTTAGGGTGCCAAGGTATTTTCAAAGATAGATTTGAGATCGGGCTATCACCAGCTGAAGATTAGGGCATCTGATGTCCCTAAGACAGCGTTCCGCACTCGGTACGGACATTATGAATTTCTGGTCATGTCTTTTGGGTTGACAAATGCCCCAGCAGCTTTTATGGAATTGATGAATCGGGTGTTCCGGCCTTATTTAGACTTGTTTGTAATAGTCTTCATTGATGACATATTAATATATTCCCGCAGTCATGAGGAGCATGCACGCAACATCTCAGAGTGGCCTTGCAGACTCTGAGAGATAGACAACTATATGAAAAATTTTCAAAGTGTGAATTTTGGCTAAGTTCAGTTGCATTCCTAGGTCATATTGTGACGGCAGCAGGTATTCAGGTTGATCCGAAGAAGATTGAGGCAGTCAAGAACTGGCCTAGACCGACATCAGCCACAAATATTCGGAGTTTCTTGGGATTAGTGGGTTATTATTGCCGATTCGTAGAGGGGTTTTCATCTATTGCAACCCCACTGACCAGATTGACACAGAAAGGTGTTCAATTTGAATGGTCCGATGGATGTGAGGCGAGCTTTCAAAAGCTCAAGACAGCCTTGACCACAACACCGGTATTGATTTTACCCACAGGTACGGGACCTTATACTGTTTATTGTGATGCTTCCCGTATTGGGCTTGGTGCGGTGTTAATGCAGGATGGCAAGGTTATTGCCTATGCTTCGAGGCAGTTGAAGATTCATGAAAAGAACTATCCAGTGCATGATCTAGAATTGGCGGCGATTATTCACGCATTGAAGATCTGGAGGCATTATTTGTATGGGGTAGCATGTGAAGTATACACCGATCGTAAGAGTCTTCAGTATTTGTTTAAGCAGAAAGAGTTTAATTTGAGGCAGAGAAGGTGGCTAGAATTGCTAAAAGATTAAGATGTCACCATTTTATATCATCCGGGAAAAGCAAACGTGGTGGCCGACGCTTTGAGTAGGAAGTCAGCCAGTATGGGCAGTCTTGCTTATATTCCAGTCAATCAGAGACCACTTGCTTTGGATGTTTAGTCCTTGGCCAACCGATTTGTGAGGTTGGATATTTCTGAGCCTAGTCGAGTACTAGCTTGCACGATCGCTCGCTCTTCATTATTGGAGCGTACCCGCGATCAACAATATTATGATTCTTATTTATGTGACCATAGAGATACGGTTCAGCGAGGAGGTGCTAAACATGTCACCTTAGATGCTGATGGGATCCTAAGGATGCAAGGGCGCATTTGTGTGCCAAATGTTTATGGGCTTAGAGAATTAATTCTAGAAGAAGCTCATAGTTCGCGGTATTCTATTCATCCAGGCACAGCGAAAATGTATCGAGATTTGCGTCAACATTATTGGTGGCGCAGAATGAAAAAGGATATTGTGGGATATGTGGCACGGTGCCTTAATTGTCAGCAGGTTAAGTATGAACATCAGAGACCTGGCAGTTTATTTCAGAGAATTGAACTTCCTGAATGGAAGTGGGAGCGAATCACGATGGATTTCATTTCTGGACTTCCGAAGACTCGGAAGAAGTTTGATGATGTTTGGGTGATTGTTGATAGGTTGATCAAGTCAGCTCATTTTGTTCCTATTGCCACTACCTATTCATCCGAGAGGTTAGCTGGGATTTATATCAGGGAGATCGTTCGCCTTCATGGCGTGAAAATCTCTAATATTTCAGACCGAGGTGCACAGTTTACCTCATATTTCTGGAATGCGATTCAGCGGGAGTTGGGCACGCAAGTTCAGCTAAGTACAGCCTTTCATCCCTAGATGGATGGTCAGTCCGAGAGGACTATTCAGATACTGGAAGATATGCTACGGGCGTGTGTTATTGATTTTGGAGGTTCGTGGGATCAATTCCTACCTTTGGCAGAGTTTGCTTATAATAATAGTTATCAATCGAGCATACAGATGGCTCCTTATGAAGCATTATATGGCATGCGGTGTCGTTCTCCGGTTGGATGGTTTGAACCGGGAGAAGCTCGGTTATTGGGCACGGATTTAGTTCGGGAGGCCTTAGATAAAGTCAGATTATTCAAGAAAGGCTTCGCACAACTCACTCTAGGCAAAAGAGCTATGCAGATCGCAAGGTTAGAAATATAGCTTTCATGGTAGGGGAGCGAGTATTGCTCTGAGTATCCCCTATGAAGAGCGTGATGAGATTTGGAAAGAATGGCAAACTTAGCCCTAGGTTTATTGGACCATTCGAGATTTTTGATCGTGTGGGAGAGGTGGCATATAAACTTGCCTTGCCACCTAGCTTATCAGCTGTACATCCAGTGTTTCATGTGTCCATGCTTCGAAAATATCACGGCGATCCGTCGCACGTGTTAGATTTCAGCACTGTCCAATTGGACAAGGACCTATCTTACGAGGAGGAGCAGATGGCAATTCTAGACCGGCAGGTTCGACAGTTGAGGTCGAAGAGTTTTCCTTCCACGCGAGTTCAGTGGAGAGGTCAGCCTCCCGAGGCATCGACCCGGGAGTCCGAGTCTGATATGCAAAGCCATTACCCACATTTGTTCCCTGACTCAGGTACTTCCTTCTCTTGTTCATTGGAGGACGAACGGTTGTTTTAGAGGTGGAGGATGTGACGACCCAAAGGGTCATCACTTATTTTATTAATCATTTCGAGCTTCTGAGGCCTTGAAAACCTCATTCTATGTTGTCTCGATTTACGTGCCCAATCCGGACATGTGGCCGGAAAGTTTTTGTGATAGAAAATATGAATTCTATGAGAAATTTGGAGAAAAATGATATTAATATTGATATGGTTGACTTCGGTCAATATTTTCGGTAAACGGACCCAGACCCGAGAGCCGAGATTGGATGGTCCCGAAAGGTCCGTAGGAAAATATGGGACTTGGACATGCGTCCGGAGTCGAATTCTGAGGCCTAGAGCACAAGTTATGAATTTTTCTGTGAAATTGTTTTTGATGTAATTATTAAAGGAAAATGAATTAATTGACCTTGGTATCGGGCTCGTATTTTGGTTCCGACGCCCGATACAAGTCTTAAATATTATATATGTTCTTTCTGCAAAGTTTGGTGACATTCGGATGTCGTTTGATATGTTTTGGACCTTGAGTTCCAAGTTGTAAGTTTTGAAAACCAAAAGTATGAAAATCATGAACTTGAGGCTTGATTTAATGAAAACGATGTGATATTGGCGATGTGATCGCACGAACAAGTTCGTAATTTGTTTTTTATGTTGTGTACATGTTTGGTTTGGAGCCCGGGGGGCTCGGGTAAAGATTTGATAGGCCGTTGGATCAATTTCTGAATTTTTGCACTGCTGGTTTTTCACCCAGCTGTTGGCTTCGCATTTGCGAAGCATTTCTCGCAATTGCGAAGCTGACAGATCAAGGCAGGGTTCGCAAATGCGAACCCTTGATCGCAAATGCGAAGGGCATCTAGGACTGCTTGGGTTCACAAATGCAAACACAACCTCGCAAATGCGAGGCCTTCAGTGTTAAGCCAGGCTTCGCAAATGCGAAGGTCCCTTGAAGCCAGCCTTGTTCGCAAATGCGAACATTATGTCGCAAATGCGAACCCCCCCAGCATTTGCCATGGCTTCGCAAATACGAACAAAAGTTCGCAAATGCGAACTTTCCATCCTTAGCTTATTTTTCAAACTCCAGAAATTGGTCGGGGTTCGCAATTGCGAACCCATGTTCGCAAATGCGAACACAGAGACCTGTAAATCACGATTTCCAACTTCATTTTTCACATTTCACAATCCAAAAACACCCATTGGCGATTTTTCACGAACTCCCTCTTGTTCAAAGCAGTTGTAAGTCACTTTTTACTTAATTCTTTTAATTCCTAACAACATTAAACATGTTTTTCAATAGAAATCAAAGGTTTTCATGGTACAATTTCTTGTTTTTGGTAGAATATAGGGTTTTTCATGAATTGGGTAATTGGACCTTGAATTGAGGTCCGATTTTTAAACAAATCATATACTTGAACTCGTGGGGGGATGGGCAACCGGATTTTGGTCCGAACCCCGAGTTCTGACCATGTGGGCCCGGGGTCGAAATTCACTATTCCGGGCAGAATGTTGTAAAAGTCGAAATTGGCCTTATGAATTAGTTTGTTGAGTAATATTGATGATATTAAATCAATTGTGTATAGATACGATTGGATTGGAGCAAAATTTGAAAGGAAAAGGCATTTCCACGGATTGAATTATTCGTAAACTTTCGAGGTAAGTGTTTGTTCTATCCTAGTTTGAAGGAATAGGAATTTAGTTGTGTATGAATTGTTGATTAAGAGTTACTGGTATCACACCGGTAACAGAGATAAATTGTTGAATTATTATCAATTATTGGTTAAATACCGTAATATATATATATATATATATATATATATATATATATATATATATATATATATATATATATATATATATATATATATATATATATATATGAATTGGGATCGTGTGGCGCGCCGACCACTTATATGATAAGAAATGGGATCATGTGGCACGCCGACCACAAAGTGACTTGAAATCTGGCATTGGCCATAGTTGCCGGTAGCATGTTGATATATTTGGGAGCGGGTGGTACGCCTACCACAAGATATAACTTACTGTTACAGATGGGAGCGGGTGGTACGCCTACCACGAGATATGAAATGAAAAAGGAATTGAGATATGAAAGTAAGATTTATTCTGTTGACTAGATTACTCTGGATATTATGAGTTATTGACTGTTATTTCAGAGCAGAGTCTTTCCTTATAAATGTTTTGTATATGTATATATATATTTCAATTGTACAGGTTTATATGGGTGACTGGCCTTAGTCTCGTCACTACTTCGCCGGGATAGGCCAGACACTTACCAACACATGGGGTCGGTTGTGCCGATACTACACTCTGCGCTCTTTTTGCGCAGATACAGGTTACGGACAGCAGCAGCGACAGTAGCGATTGTGGATATTCCGACTACTGAGACTACGAGGTAGCCTTGCATGCGTCCGCAGGACCCGTTGTCTCTTCTATCTATGTATTTCATTCTGTTATCTCATGTATTCGAGATAAATATCTATTATTTCTTTCAAACAATTGTGTGTATTATTCTTAGAAGTTCGTGAGTATTGTGACACCAGTTTTGGGTATTGTATCGTGTTTGGATTTCTTTATCATATTTGATAAGATTGACTAAGTCTTCCGCTAAGTTTAATTATTCTGCTGTAATTTATATGTTTTTAATTTTAAAGTCTTAATAAGAGTTTGGTAACTAATGGAAATGTAAGTAATATTTGGCTTGCCTAGCTTCCACTAGTAGGCGCCATCATGACTCCCGATGGTGGAAAATCCGGGTCATGACATATACAATGTATTTTGATTTTTTATTATTTTCTTGACTTGTATTTTATAATTTTCTGTATATTCTTTTTGTATTTTGTATTTTTCCTTTGAATTTATTTTACAACTGATATATTTCCTTTATTTTTCAAAAATTTTTGTATTTTTCCTTGATTTTTCGATATTTATTTGTATTTTTGCTTAATTTTCTAATTCCTAGCATTTGTTCTACAATTTTTGTGATATTTTCTAATTAATTCTATTTTTTGTATTTTCATTTCAATTTTATTTCCAAACAAACACTGGTATTTCACATAAATAAAAAAATTGCAAACAAAAATCATTTTTGTATTTTATTTTTATATATTTTGGAATTCAATTGCTTGGAGCGAAAATCACGTGCTCACAGCTGCCCCTCTTTGCTTAGGAACACGAAGAGTTTCAGTGCAAAGACAAGTGAGCAACAATGAGAGATTTTTGCCCACCCGCATATTCCGTATGAAGCATTTTTGAAAAGTTTTTGACCGCACCCTGCTTCAGAGGTTGCCTACATATCCTGGGCTAAACAGAATTAGGTTAGTGTAGTTCGGGAAGGTCTGGTAGTTTGAAACTACCAGGGGACTGTGATTTCATTGTTGTTGCTGTTGTTATCGCTGTTACTACTGTCTGACTCCTTATTACACATGGATAATAATAAAATAAAGAAGCTAGCCTAAGCTATGGTCTATGAATCACAAAAAATCATATCTATGTCTTGTGTTCTTGTATTGCTTTGCTCTTTCATCTTGCATGTTGCTCTTTATTTGCATCTTCCATTTTTCGGTAAATCTTTTGCTTATGACTTGCTTCCAACATATTGCTTTCCTCCATTTGTATGACTTCAAAATGCGTTTCTTCGCTCTCCAGGTTGGTACCTGCTTATTGCAAAAACAAAGAAAACTTTTCCTCTGCCCCAGTATGGGGCTTTCAATGTATAATGATGTTACTTTAATAGAAAAGAAAAAATTTTAAGATGCAGAAAGTATTCCCTTGTTATATAGGTGGGCGCCTGATGCAGAAATGAAAAATGCTGAAAAATATTCCCTTGTTATACAGGTGGGCGCCTGAACAGAAATGAAAATGCATAAAAGTATTCCCTTGTTATACAGGTGGCGCCTGATGCACAAATGAAAATGCAGAGAAATATTCCCTTGTTATATAGGTAGGCACCTGAACAGAAATTGAAAATGCTGGAAAATATTCCCTTGTTATCCAGGTGGGCGCCTGAACAGAAATTTAAAATGTTGAAAAGTATTCCCTTGTTATACAGGTGGGCGCCTGATGCAGAAATGAAAATGCAAAAAAATATTCTCTTGTTATCCAGGTGGGCGCCTGAACAGAAATGAAAATGCTAAAACATATTCCCTTGTTATACAAGTGGGCGCCTGAACAGAAATGAAAATGCTAAAACATATTCCCTTGTTATACAAGTGGGTGCCTGAACAGAAAATGAAAATGCAGAAAAATATTTCCTTGTTATCCAGGTGGGCGCCTGATGCAGAAATGAAAATGCTAAAAAATATTCCCTTGTTATACAGGTGGGCGCCTGATGCAGAAATGAAAAATGCTGAAAAATATTCCCTTGTTATACAGGTGGGCGCCTGAACAGAAATTGAAAATGCTGAAAAATATTCCCCTGTTATCCAGGTGGGCGCCTGATGCAGAAATGAAAATGTAGAAAATATTCCCTTGTTATTCAGGTGGGCGCCTGACGCAAAAATGAAAATATTGAAAAATATTCCCTTGTTATATAGGTGGGCACCTGATGCAGAAAGGAAAATGCAGAAAAATATTCCCTTGTTATCCAGGTGGGCGCCTAATGTAGAAATGAAAATGCAGAAAAATATTCCCTTGTTATCCAGGTGGGCGCCTGATGCAGAAATGAAAATGCTGAAAAATATTCACTTGTTATCCAGGTGGGCGCCTGATGCAGAAATGAAAATGCAGAAAAATATTCCCTTGTTATCCAGGTGGGCGCCTGATGCAGAAATGAAAATGCAGAAAAATATTCCCTCGGTTTTATAACTGGGGGTAAATTTTGAAAATAAAAGATAATACCTCCCTCGTTGTTGGTAGGTTCCTGATTATTGAGTTCTCCATCATGGATTCTCTCCTTTATTGCTGCTTCTTTTTTATTGTTTTCTCCCACATTGGTCACATTCGCTTTAAAGTGATTAGTAAGAATTTGAATCTTTTGTCCCTGTTTTAATCAGTGAACAAATTTATTAGTTATAAAATGATGGTTAGCAACTGGCATTCTCACTGGCCTTGCTTCCACCGTCTACCTCATCTTGGTTCATACTGCTTTGCAACTTATTCTTGGTTGTCTTCCCAATTCTTCCTTGTGATATATTTTTGCTTTTCTCTTTTTGTTTCTTTTCTCTTTTATTCCCTTTGGCTATGTGATCGCCATGTGTTTTTATTTTCTCTTTTACTTTGAAGGAACCAGTATTATTATTCCATCCAACATGAGAAGCTGGTAGCTAGCTTTCAACTGGCAACTGGTTTTGAACAAATAGAATGAAATGCAATGACCTGAATTTTAGGGGTGAGGATATTTTTGAAGAAAAGACAGAATTTATCTGGGTATGAAGGCTGATTCCTTTGACCATGCCATGCATTTGATATCCGACCCAGTCTATCCAATCAAATCGTTGCTGGCTTGATTTCTCATTTCACCAACCCAAACCTTTCTTATCTTGCCATCTTCCTTTCATCAGGTCATTCCTCACTTTCACCTTATGGTGCCTGTGAAGGTTTTCACCAATAAGACTCTCTCATTTATTTTCTTTCACCTCACATTCGCCTTATGGTACCCGTGAGGGTTTTCACCAATTAGACTCTCTCATTTATTTATCTTTCAACTCACATTCGCCTTATGGTGCCCGTGAGGGTTTTCACCAATAAGACTCTCTCATTTATTTTCTTTATTTTTTCTCTCTCCAAACTTCCGGGTATTGTCCATGATGTGTTTCTTTTTTTTTCGTTGCATTGTCATTTTATTGAAATTAATTAGAAGGTCTTTCTTTGGACCATAATGTGGCTTTTGGATGGGTTTAGAAAGAAGGATATAAAGGCTCAAAATTTAAACGTGGGTTCAAAAATAATTACAACTCTCGAAATCATAAAACATAACTTCTGCCCCAGTTTCAATTTTGGGGAATCTTGAATTTTATTTCTATCGTGACTGGACCTCATTAAGGCTGCCTACATACCCTTTCAGGATCAAGTCAAACGTAGTTTGTGCCCTAAGGTATGGTCTATGACTTTTACCGATTTTTCTTTTTTTTCTTTTTTTCTTTTTTCATATTATTTCCTCATTTTCAATCTTCTCTTTTCTTTTCATTGTTCATTTCAACTTCATAATTGATTTCGAGATAGGGTATGAAAGAATAATAAAATAAGGCTCAAAAGAGGTAGCAATGTGCAAAGTGTTTGGATAGAGAAATAAAATGCCTTCATCATTTCAATTTAAAAAATTATGACAAATACAATTGTATACTTGGAAAAGGAATCATACATAGTATCTCTTGACTGCATCGGAGTTGATAGAAGTCTTTACATATTTCCCTTCCACATCTGTTAGATATAAAGCTCCGTTGGACATTACCCGGGACACCATGAATGGTCCTTGCCAATTAGGCGCAAACTTTCCTTTTGCTTCGGTCAGTGTGGTAAAATACGTCTTAACACCAATTGTCCGACCTCGAATTTCCGTGGACATACTTTTTTGTTATATGCCCTGGCCGTCCTGCGTTGGTACAGCTGTCTGTGACATACCGCTGCTAATCGTTTTTCATCTATCAAGCTCAATTGCTCCAACTGGGCTTTTACCCATTCATCATCATTAATTTCAGCCTCAACTATATTCCGGAGGGAAGGTATTTCAATCTCTGCAGGTATCACTACCTCCGTTCCGTACACCAATGAGTAAGGGGCTGCACCAATTGAAGTACGCACAGTAGTAAGATAACCCATTAGAGCAAATGGTAATTTTTCATGCCACTGTCTCGACTCCTCCACCATTTTCTGGAGAATCTTCTTAATGTTCTTATTTGCAGTCTCAACTGCTCCATTTGCTTTAGGCCGATAAGGTGTAGAGTTACGGTGCAATTTTGAACTTTTGACATGCCTCTGCCATGAGGTGACTGTTAAGATTTGCTCCATTGTCCGTGATAATCACTTTGGGAATTCCGAAGCGACAAATGATATTTGTATGTACGAAATCCACTACCGCCATCTTTGTTACTACTTTAAATGTCTTCGCCTCCACCCATTTAGTGAAATAATCAATAGCTACCAGGATAAACCTATGCCCATTAGATGCTGCGGGTTCTATTGGACCGATGACATACATGCCCCAAGCGACGAATGGCCATGTTGCTGATGTTGTATGCAACTCATAGGGTGGGGAATGAATTAAATCTCCATGTATCTGGAATTGATGGCATTTTCGCACATACCTAATGCAATCCCGCTCCATGGTGAGCCAATAGTATCGAGCCCTTAGTATTTTCTTGGCCAAAACATATCCACTCATATGAACTCCACAAGCTCCTGCATGTATTTTAGCCATGATTGTAGTGGCCTGCTGTGCATCTATACATCTTAGAAAACCCAAATCCGGGGTTTTCTTGTATACAACTCCTCCACTGAAGAAACATCCACCCGCTAGTCGCCTTATAGCCATTTTCTGATCTCCCGTGGCTTACGCTGGGTACACCCCCATCCTCAAATATTCATTAATATCATGGAACCATGGATCACTGTCAAGTTCCTCTTCTACTGTGAAACAATAAGCATTTTGATCATGAACTTGTATCTGCAGTGGATCTATATAGGCTATTTTCCGGATGGTGCAACATGGACGACAATGTGGCCAGGGCATTTGCAACTTCGTTGTGCATTCTTGGGATATGCTTGAACTCTATGGACTAAAACCTCTGAGGTAGTTCATGTAGACTCTGTCGAAATGGTATAAGTTTCAAATCCTTTGTCTCTCATTCACCTTGAATTTGATGTACCAAGAGATCCGAGTCACCCATGACCAAAATCTCTTGAACACCCATGTTTATTGCCATTCTTAATCCCAATATACATGCTTCATACTCGGCCATGTTATTAGTACAGAAAAATGGGATCTGAGTGGTAACAGGATAATGCTGACCCGTTTTTGAAATGAGCACTATTCCTATTACAACCCTTTTGCTATTGACGACCCCATCAAAGTATAGTTTCCATCCCGACTTGTCGTCTTGTTCCAATTCCTCAATATTCATTGTCTCTTCATCAGGAAAATATGTCTTTAACGGTTCATACTTATCATCAACTAGATTTTCTGCCAAATGGTCAGCGACTGCTTGTGCCTTTATTGCAGTGTGGGTTACATAAACAATATCAAACTCTATAAGTAGAATTTGCCATTTAGCGAGCCTTCCTGTGGGCATAGGCTTCTGGAAGATGTACTTCAGTGGATCCAACCGAGATATAAGATAAGTGGTATAAGTCGACAAGTAATGTTTCAACTTCTGTGCAACCCATGTTAAAGCAAAACATGTTCTTTCCAGCTGAGTGTATTTTACCTCGTAAGATGTAAATTCTTACTAAGATAGTATATTGCTTGCTCTTTCTTCCCTGTTTCATCATGCTGCCCCAGTACACAGCCAAAAGAATTATCCAATACAGTCAGATAAAGGATCAAGGGCCTTCCAGATTCTGGACGAACAAACACAGGAGGATTGGCCAAATATTCCTTGATTTTGTCAAATGCATCTTGACATTCCTCAGTCCAATTCACCGCAACATCTTTCTTTAATAATTTGAAAATGGGCTCACGTGTCGATGTCAACTGAGTAATAAATCTGCTAATATAATTCAACATGCCCGACAAACTCATCACCTCTTTCTTGTTCTTTGGCAGCGGCAAGTTCTGAATTGCTTTTACCTTTGATGGGTCTAATTCAATACCACGCCGGCTTACTACGAACCCCAATAACTTTCCTGATGGTACTCCAAAAGCATATTTTACTGGATTAAGCTTGTGATTATATCTTCGAAACCTCTGAAAAAACTTTCTCAAGTCTTTGACATGATGACACTTCTTTTTGGACTTGATAATAACATCATCCACATACACCTCAATCTCTCGATGTATCATGTCATGAAATATAGTGGTCATTGCTCTCATATATGCAGCTCCAGCATTCTTCAACCCAAACGGCATTACTCTGTAGCAATATGTCCCCTAAGGTGTGATAAAGGCTGTCTTTTCTGCATCGTCTTCGTCCATCAGGATCTGATGATTGTCATACCTCCTTTTCTGCTACCCGCGAGGGCGCGAGGGGTAAAGGGAGTTTTTCCAATTAGAGGACAATCGAAACGGGGTTCATTTTTATTCAATTCAGAGTCACCACTTGAGAGATTTATGGTGTCCCAAGTCACCGGTTGAGTCCCGAATCGAGGAAAAGAATGACTCTGTTTAACAATCCGCACACCAGAAATTCGGATAAGGAATTCTGTTAACCCGGGAGAAGGTGTTAGGCATTCCTGGGTTCCGTGGTTCTAGCACGGTCGCTCACCTATTACATTTAACTTATTTATCTGATTTTTGTTACCTGATGAACTTCTAGGCAAATTTTAACTTCGAACTACTTTTATTATTTATTACACTTAAAGAGGATTACAACGTCGTGAGATTGCGTCTCGAACTGCATCGTATAAATGCGTCTACAGTTTTGATGCGTTCCGACTTTATTGAGATTTGGATTTGGGTCACATAAATGTGTACCCGAGTTTAGGGAGATAAAATTATTAAATGCGTGCCTAAAGATAGTAACGTGTTATTATTTTTATAATGCCGTGAAATTTGCTAAACGGCATGTCCCGCAGTCTAAGTATTTTAATACATGTACGTTTATGAGGGCCCTGCAATTTTATGTTTTATTGAGCGAGGCTCGTCTTATTTATTTTAAAAAGGTAGTCCCAAAGTGACTACATTCTTTACATTCAATTCGTCTCTAAAGTAAAAGAAAAAAATAAATCTTAATTAATTACATGCTTGAAAAATTCGGGTCTCTTATTAATTAACAACTTAAGATAAAATACTAACGAAATATCCACAATCTAGCTTTGCATAACGAGAAATTATTTTAGTGCCACATTCTATAAGCGAATATTATGAAAAGTAAAAAAAATGATGAATAGAATACGGGATTTACAATTGATATTATAAAAATAGACTAATGATAACCTAGCTAAATTAAACTTACATTATTAGATGAATTAAACTTTAAAGTTAATTATTTACGTTTATTTTTGAAAGCAAATTTGACCTTACTCATTAATGCCTATTCGAAAGTTTATCAAACTTAACCTTATCTCGTTTTATTTGAACTCAAGTCACGCCTACCGGATTATGATCTTAACCTTACTATGCCGAGCCAAACTTCAAATATAGAAGATTTACCGATTTCATGAAATTATTAGCTATATTATTTCTGCCTGATGCTTGTATACGTGTGTTATGCACAAAACTCAAAATCATGAACTACAACTCGCTTATATTCTAGTTTCATGAGTCCGCAATTACACTTTTTATAATCTAACCACCTATTATTGACTACATAAATGAGATTTAAGAAAATACAACACGTTCAAATGTATTATAGTCCATAGAGTTTCTGTAGTTCAGTTCATACATGGCAAAACCGTTCTAATACGTGCTAAGATACATCAAGTAGACTATTGCTTACACATGAAAACTAAACGCACAGAGACAGAGAAATTCCAATGGCCTCATTCCACCAATTCTATTACTTTCTTTCCATATATTTGAATGCTTAGGATAAGTACCTGGTACATGAAACCAAAGAAGAGGAAGATAAATAGAGGCAGCAGCAGTACAAGCAGCCAAATAGCAGGTTCAACGGCAAATTTCCACAGCACCAAACCAGTTCAATCAATCAAACAAATTTGGAAAAGAAGAACCAAAATGAAACCAACTGGAATAAATTCCAGCAACAACTAATAAAGCAGTAACGCTCCAAAGTAAACTCAATCAAAACCAATTTGCACCATAGGAATACCAAACAAATCACAAGTAGAAACAGAAAGAACCAGCAGCAATACAACAATAATTTCTGGTTTTCAAACACTCAAAGAAAAAGAAGCCTGAAGCTTCAATGAAACAGTAGTTGCTTCACACAAGAGACCTCACTATCAGTTTTATAACTCTCAGAATTCTTCCAAATATGTCTGTCTGTTTCATTATTCTCCCCCTTTTTTATTGACAAAAACAGACCTTTTACACCCCAAAGGAATCAAACGTTCTGCCTGTTATTCCCTTGCACATGTGCACCCCTTAACCTTTTTAATCACCCCCCATGTTTGTTCTGATTTCCAGCTCTTAAGAGCACTCAGTAGAATTAAGAAACTAATTTTGGCCATGATATTCTCTGCCTAGCCCATTACCTAGTGTCTAATCCCTTTTTTAATTCAAAGTGTACTGGCAGCCCCTTTTAAAATTCAAGTGTGCCCTGCCAGCATATGGTCTTCCACTTAGTCATAATCACAACCTGTTAATTCCTAACACTCTCCTTAATTAATAAAGCCTAGGCTGGTTAACTAATCCAAAACAGGTTCACATAACCAATTTAAATTCCACATTCAAACAATGATTCAGACCAAATTTAAAAGTGTCAATAATATCACTGTCCATTATTATAACCAATAGACGTCTGAAATTAATCGACGACATTTACTTAATCAATTTCATGTAATCGACAACAAATAATTGACATACGATTTAGTAATTCAACAGTTTTCAGTCAAAAACAAAGGGGGAGTACGAAACTAATTATTATACGATACTAATCAAAATGAATGCGTATTTTATAACAAACACATTCAAACAAACAAAACAGAAGCGACAATTGACCAAATAAAAAGTTCTGATGAAGAAGAAAAGAGAAATGTTAACAAGGAATCGAAACGGGATAAAATACTATAATACAACCGTATAAAACAAAATAAAGAAAGAAAACAAGAAAATAAATACCTTAGGTAAAGTTGACCCGCTTGTACTTGGACTCGGCCATTTTGAGGTTGAATGGAGTTTAATTGAAGTGTTCTCAATTGAGAACACCTCAATTATTCTACTGGACCCCAATACCTCAATTGATTCGATGCATTTCAACTTTCCAAAATTTTTAGGGTTCTTAAGGGCTTGATTTGTGGTTCGAGGGGTTCTAGTCAGAATTGAGCTGGACTAAGGTTCATTTGGGTATGAGGGAGGCTAGGAGGTGCTGTGGTGCGAATTTGGGTCTGGTTGGGGTACCTTAGGGTCTGGCTCGAATCTTCGATTGAAGATTCGAGAAGCTGGAGGGTGATTCGAGGTAAATGGTTTGTGGATTTGGAATGGGGGAGTTGAGATGGTCTTATGGTGTAAAAATGGGGGGGGTTTGGACCACCGAAACTACCGTGAGGCGATTTCCGGTCAGCGGAGCACGGTGGAAAGCGGCGGAGGTTTTTGGGGCATCTCTGTTAGAGATGATGAAGATAGGGGGGACGGGCTTAGGAATGGGTTAATTGTCTTAGGTATATCAAAATGGGGAATAGATTGGAGCCATCGGATGAGAGAGATCCAACGGCTGTGATCAGTTTAATTACTGAAACGGGGTAGTAACGGGTGGGTCGATTGGAACCGGGCAAAAATGGGTCGGGGCTGGAGGAATGATCTTGGCCGTTGGACTGATTTAATCCAACGGCTCATACTAGGCGTTACACAAAACAAGATTGGGCGAGGATTTGGGCTGGTTTGGGCTGGACTTAATCAAATTCCCATTGGGCTTTGGCAAAACTGATATAGATTGCCCAATTTTGAGTTCCTTCTTTTTTTGTTAATTCTTTTCCTTTTCTATTTATTTCATTTTAATTACTAATTTAAAACCAAAATCATAGATTAAATCATGAAATCAAAATTACTTTAAAAATACTAATTAACCCCTAATAATGATTATCCCACAAAATTAAACACTGATTAAAATAAAATCACACAACTTGGATATTGAATGATAAAAGAAAAATGTAGGATACATATTTTGTACTTTTTCCATTTTAGTAAAACCAGTTTAATTACTTCTAATTGTAAAGTTAAATCCTAAAAATGCAATATATTTTTTTGTATTTTTCTATTAATTTAAACAACAAAACATGCACACATGGACGTAAACAATCACATAAATTCACAAACATGTACACAATAAAATAAGATAACTTTGATTATGATTTCTTTGGGAGTAGTTCGCGTGAGGCAAAAATCACGTGCTCACAATGATAACCCGCATAAAAATCCAAAAAAGAACCAATCTCATGTTTGGCACAATTGTCAATCAATATGTAGATATTTGGCAATGGAAAATTATCCTTCGGACTGGCTCTATTGAGGTCTCGATAATCAACACACACTCTATTTTTTCCGTCTTTCTTTGGAACAGGCACAACATTGGCTAACTAGGTGGGATACTTGGTGACCCGTATGACCTTTGCCTCAAACTGCTTATTGACCTCTTCTTTTATTTTCACACTGATATCCGTTTTGAACTTTCTTAACTTTTGCGTAACCGGCTAGCATTCTGGATAAATGGGCAACTTATGTACCACCAAGTCAGTACTAAGCCCAGGCATGTCATTATAAGACCAAGCAAATATGTCCTTGTACTCATGTAACAACCTGATCAAATCTTCTGTGAATGAAGTCTCTAAGTGTACACTAATCTTTGTTACCCGAATATTCTCCACATTTCCCAAATTAATAGACTCCGTCTCATTTAAGTTTGGTTTGGGTTTCTCTTCATAATGGCTGAAATTCTTACTAATTTCCTCCAACACTTCCTCATCCGTATATTCCACTTTATATTCATTTTCAATTTCTCGTATATCTATCTGATTATCAAGACTGGACCGGGGATCCTTCATGCATGACACATCATTGAAATCAGTAAATACTGGACTGTACAAGAAAAGAGAAGAAAAATAAAATAAGGCTAAAAATAGAGGAAGAAAGAAATTGCATTTCATTAAACTATGAAAGGTAACAAGGTTTGGATACATTTGACTAGACGAAGCATAGGATTACAATTTTTGAAATTACAAGACAGTTTTGGGAATGGAATATTAAAAGCTAACTACCACAACTCCCTCCTGATTGGAAAAGGAGTAGCTTCCCAGTTATTTAGCCTGATGTGGGGTCCAACAAATTGAACATCTATCTTGCTTGTTCCCTCGGCTACTTCTATCATATGCAAGCCTTCAAACAACCTCTCAAACCTTGCTAATAGCTCTTCATCCGGCCTTATCTTTGCATGGCCCAGTATGACAGTTGCCGGACATCTTTGTGTACCAAGTTTGACAAAGGAGTAGGACAGTTTTGGGATAGGTTTGGGGAGGGTCCACCCTTTCTTTTTCAATCTTTTGGCTCTCTATATATCAGTGATGGTTGGCTTGAAACCCAGGCCAAAAGTGTTAGTGCTATTCGGAAGATGAACTGGTTGTGTTATACCCCGCAAGGAAACTCCTAGACCTTTTCCCGAAGAAAACCCATTCTTTATCATTTCTTTGGCATCCATGACCGTTGTAGGGGTCACTTTGGGTACTGGATATTTTCTCCTTCAGATATCTTTTTCACAGTCACGGTGTCCATCACTTGGTACACCCAAGGACCTTTGTCTCCTTCTACTTCTTCGAATGGCGTGATGGCATTACAAATATTATCTTCCCCATGCACTACTATCTCTTGCTGATCCCACTCAAACTTCACCATTTGATGTAGTGAAGATGGCACTACTTTTGCAGCGTGGATCCGTGGACGTCCTAATAGGAGGTTATAGGACACAGCAAAGTCCAACACTTGAAACTCCATGGTGAAATCCACCGGTCTGATGGCGAGTTCTAGTATGATATCTCCCACGGTGTTCTTTCCACCTCCATCGAACCCCCTCACACATACACTGTTTCTATGAATCCTCTCATGATCAACTTTCAGTTTTCCTAGGGTAGACAAAGAACAAATATTAGCACTCGACCCGTTATCGACCAAGACACGGGTCACCACTGATTCCTCACACTTCACCATGAGGTATAACGCCTTATTATGTTCCGTCCCCTCTAGTGGTAGCTCATCGTCTGAGAATGTTACCCTATTTGCCTTAAAAGTTTTGTTTGTAATCTTATCCAAATGACACACCGGGATCTTTTCTGGTACGTGAGCATCATTTACGATCTTCATTAACGCCCTTTGGTGTTCATCGGAATGAATTAGCACATATAGCAAAGATATTTGAGCGGGTGTCTTTCTCAATTGCTCAACTATGGAGTAATCTTGAGCTTTCATTTTCTTTAGGAATTCCTCAGTTTCTTCCTCGGTGACCACTTTCTTCACATAAGCTGGATTTTCTTTCACCACTTTCGCCTTTCTCAAATCATCAGGGGCAAAACATCGCCCAGACCGGGTCAAACCATGAGTTTCGCAAATTTCCCCTTGACTTCTTTCCCTTTGTACATAACAGTTACCTTATCATAATTCCAAGGTACAACTTTGGTATTCACAATCGGCATCTGAACAACTGGCTTGATAACAACTGGTTCTATATAAGCCCATTTCACAGTCAATATGGGCTTCACCCTTGGTACTATCACTTTTACCGACTCGGGCTCAATCATCACTGATGGCTGTTTTTTTGGTGGCTCGGTTGACACTTTCTCACTCCTAACTTTCTCCTCCGCCTTGCTGTTTGCTTTGATTTTCATCACTGTCTGAGAGGGTTTTTTGCAGCTTTCTCCCTGTACTAGCTCTATCATATGTGTTTCATGATGTACCGACAAAGGATTTTGCGTTATGTTGGGAGTCTAAGGTGCTTGCACCTCAATTCTTCTGGAGTCAATGAGTTCTTGTATCGTAGACTTTAGGTGCCAACATTTCTCCATATCATGTCCCGGTGCCCCAGAACAGTATTCACAATGGATGGATTGATCTAATTTTCTCGGTGGAGGATTAGGAATTTTAGGCTCAATAGGACTCAGCATTCCTAGTTGTCTCAGTCGGTGGAAGAGGCTAGTATATGATTCTCCCAGAGGAGTGAATGTTTTCTTTCTTTGAGCCGTGACACTTTTCACTTCAGGTTCAGGACGAAAACTGGTTCGGTTAGGATTTCTGTAGGTTTTTTATGGTGGGTAGGCATTTTTGGCATGGTAGACATTCTGGGGAGCTGGCGCTTGCCATGAAGGTGGAGGCGACGGGTAAGACTGGGCATGTTGGACAGAAAATTGAGGACCATTTAGAGGATAATAATGTGAAGGTGGGTTATACAATGCTGGTGGATATGGTTGATATGGGCGAGGTTGGTGATGATATGGGTTTGGGCCCCGGGACTAAGATCTTCCCTCTACAACCGCCACTTCTTCTTTCTTCTTCTTCCCAATTGATCCTTCTGTCCCCGTATGAATTGCTTGATTACAGACTTAATGGCTGAGTAACTCATAATCTTGTTCATTTTCAATCCTTCTTCCACAAAAATCCCCATCTTCACTACCTCATTAAAGGTCTTTCCGATTGCAGACACCAGATGCCCGTAGTATGTCGGCTCCAAAGCTTGTAAGAAACAATCTCCATTTCTCCTTCTTTCATTGGTGGATCCACACGGGCTGCATATTCCCTCCACCTGAAACCATATTCTCGAAAGCTCTCTCCAGGCTTCTTTTTCCATTTTGGTTAATGACAATCTATCAGGGATGATTTCCAGATTATATTAAAAATGGTTCGCAAATGATTGAGCCAAATCGTCCCAAATGAACCATCGATTATGATCTTGACGGGTGTACCATTCCAATGCTGAGCCACTGAGGCTTTGACTGAAGTAGGCCATAAGTAGTTCATCCTTTCCCCCAGCTCCACGCATTTAGCTGCAATATCCTCTCAGATGGGCCACTGGATCACCATGGCCATCATACATGTCAAATTTTGTCAATTTAAACCCAGCGGGTAGCTGTACCTCAGGGAACAAACACAAATCCTTGTATGCCACACTAACTTGGCCTTCCAGACCTTGTATATTGCGAAATGACTACTCAAGGCTCTTCATTTTCCTGGCCATCTCCTCTTGTTCAGGGTTTCTAGTAGGTTTCTCCTCCTCCGTCATGTCGACAAGTGGGGTGTAAGAATCAGGTTGTCTGAAGGTGGGTTCTGAAGGGTAGTAATGATTATCCTGGATATGAAATATAGGCTCATTAGAGGATTTATGTAAGTGGCTGGTGGTGGTGCCACATACACGGGAGCGGCCTGGGTGGTGGTGGTGGAGCTTGTTTAGGTAGTGAGGGTGGTACTTATGATGCAGTGGCGTAATAGTGTGGGTAAGTAGGATATGTAGAAGATGAATTCATGGTGGGTGGATCTTGGTTCGGGTTTGAGGGAGGAATATATGTGGGTTAGCTGGGTAAGTAGGTAAGGGTTACCCCCTTGACCAAGCCTGATACATTTCAAACATCTGCTGTTTCAACTTATACACTTCTTCCTTCATGCTGTTCACATCTATTACTTCCTCCTCCTACATGGGATCCATGATTGTCGGCTCAATTTCTTGGGTCACTACTTTTGTCATGCTTTTAGAACGAGTGTTGTAGTTGTGATGTGCCAGAATGCCAGTTGCTAACTGTTTTATCCGATACTCATCAACAACAAAAACTTGTTAATAGTTAGATCATCATAGATAAACATCACAAGTTTTGTTTTTAAAACACAACTTTTGCCCGGCAAGTAAGCGTCATCTCGACATTATTGTTCTTCTTTTGACCCGCCAATTCTCTTTTTTTGGCTTTTCTTTTCTTTTGTTTCCACTCATCACTGTTTTCATTGTTTCTTTCTCTCCTTTTTTTTCTTTTTTCTTTTTCTCTTTTTTTTCTTTCTTTTTTTGATCCTATATGTTTTCCTATCACACAAGAAATTTGCATGTAAATGACAATTTTGGATTTTCATTAATATTCAAACATTGATTACAAAAGATAATGTTATACTACAACCTTCTAGATGCAGAAAAATACAAATACAAAAATGCATGCCCTATGAATACATTAAATCCCCTAGTGCCCGCGAGACATCGTTCGGTCTTACTGCAGGCCTATATGCTCATCCCTTTTGGAGTTTGTCCAAGTCGGTCATCACTTGTTTCACAAAGATCATTGCTTCTGCGGTAAACGTAGACTGGGTCATATCCTCGCACAGTTGGCATTTTCGCGTAGTGTAGTGAGCAATGTTGATAATTCTTTCCCTAGTGACCCCCTTCTCTTGAAGCAATCTCCCAATCTGTTCGGTATGAGCATCCAAGGTTTGTTGTCTCTTCTTTTGAAGTTGTTGTAGCTCCAATTCTAACTGGTCCATGGCCATGTAGCAATGCTCTCTCTCTATATCAAATTCTTTGGTTTTTTGCTACTTTTGACCTCGACTGTAACAATCTTCTTCCTTAATCGGGTTACTTCAACATAATGTTCATCTTTTAACTGTCGAACCATCCGAGCCCTTTCTTCGGTATTCTTGGCCAATTATTTCCGAACCCCAACTAATTTCTTCTCAGCTTTATCTAGATCAAAGCTATAATCGTTTAGCTTGCGCAATAGATTTTCAATTAGCTTTTCATCCTAGGCAAGTCAAACTGGGATTTTAGTTGTTGTTCTCATTTTCGCAATCTGAGCCTTCAATGTTTCATTTTCTTTCCTCGGTTGTTTCTTTTCACCCTCATCGGCTGCTGCTTGTAGGATGCTTTTGAATTTGAGGTCCTGAAATTGTTTTTCCAACATGCTGATTCTGGCTCAATATTCATTTTCCTTGGCCAGCCAATCCCTTTGTTCCCTCGATTGCTCGGCAAATTCTTGAATATGAGGCCTCTTCGTCGGTCTCTCATGCTCAACATATCTGCGGTACCATGCGGAATATCCCAGTGATACTTCACCTCTAGCCCGATCTCTCACAAAGGTGTCCATTCTCAGACATTGGCCCTCATTCCATATTTGCCGGATTTTTGCTTTCGGGAATTGCCTATCGGGACTGATCTCTATTGCTTAAAGGCTGAGGTCCCCATCTTTCGGCACAATCTGATATCTTCTGAGTTGCCTTAGTACTCGGTATGGTACATAAGGTTGGATACTCTTGAGACCCACTAAAAGGAAATACGACCCTTCTGCTGGCATATACATGACTTCATTGAGGGGCAATCATCCATACGCCCATTCTATCTGGCTAGCAGTCATTGATCGGAAATATGTGATCCAACCCTTTGACCCTTCTGGCAACTTGGCCTCTTTTGTCCTTACGAAGAATTCTTCGATACATGTCTTTTCAGATGATCCATAGCTTGAAAACTGAGGATGGCAACATAAATTCTCTATCATCCACATCTGAAGTAGTATATTACACCCATCGAAGAAATCTTCTCCCGCTTTACAGGTCGTGAGAGCACGGAAGATATCGGCCACTATCATTGGTGCCAAAGTACTATTATCATGGGTAAGGAGATTACTGGCAATTCCGGCAACTATAATGTCGATGTTCCCATTTTTCCTCGAAAATATGATTAATCCCAGAAAGGCTACCATAAAGGCAAAACGCCTGTGTTCCTCCCATTTAGCCCAATTCGCTTTGCTGCAAAGTTTGTTCGTTGGAACATTGAATCCTCCTATGTGGCCATATCTGCAGTATATGAATTTCATGGTGCAGAACCCGTGGACCAAATCTTCATTGTGAACATTTCTGGCGATCTTTAAGGAGTCGAGGAATCTATGCACGGTGATAGCCCTTAGAGCAACCGGATACTTGTCTTTTAAAGGAACCTCACCCTTTCCGATGTAGTTAGCAATTTCCTCCAATGTTGAAGTAAGCTCAAAGTCCGAGAAGATAAGCACGTTGTGTGCGAGATCCCAATAGGCAACTAAAGCTCGGATAATATCACCTCGAGGTACTATGTCAAGCGGCCCAGTAAGATCTTTCAAATATTTGTTAACCCAATCCTATCCATCTTGGCCTAAATCATTCCACCACAATCGTAACTCCAAAGGGATCTTGTTCATTAGTGCAAAGGGTTCATTTTGTATTGTGCTCATACTGCACATTTATTAAAGGCGACTTATTCAACTCAAAAACAAAACAAAAGTTTTTTCAAGGAAAATTTTCATTATTTCAAAAGAATCAGCCTTTCCATATTCATTCAAAAATTTCAAGGCTATTATTATTTAAAGAAAAATGACTTCAAAAGCGGCCATTTTTGCACAAACAACCTTCTGGCGTCCTTTCAGAACATTCGGCTTTTCAAAAACGGCATCACTTTGATTTTATTGATAAAACTAAAAATTCGACATTTTTTTGTTATTTTTTGAAAATGGGTGGTTGGACCCGTCACGGGTTGCCTACGTATCCCGCCTAGTGGTGAGAATCAAACCAGCATAGTTCGGTCAAATTATTTTAAGACCAACTATTTCGACAAAATTAGTCCGACTATTTTCAGACTTTCCTTTTCAAAATTTGATAGCATTTCGTCACTATTTCAGTATTGCTATTCTAAAAATCGCTATTTTTCTCTTTTTTTTGTTTTCAGGTATTTAGCCGGTCAACATAATAGCTCAGGACAAATAAATGCAACATATAATCATGCTCGATCTTTGATATCCGGGTCACATGTCCTAGATGGACCCAACCCCTGTGTTGAGTCCCCTAAGTCAGATATGATGCAAATAATCATCCTAAATCTAGGCTCAATATCCTGATTTTCATTGGTTCTAGACTGTGTACCCGAGCGGACAACTCGAATCGAGGAGGGGGCTATGTACCGGGGACCCGCGGGATCGTCCGGCTTTGTAACTTATCCGGCCTCTATTTCTTATTGGGTATGACTTAACAAAAAGGGTAGTCTTAACCAGTAAGCACATCCCCGGAGGTAAGAAGAGAAGGGTTCTCGGCACAATTTTATATATACACTTCACGTAATATCAAAGGGGTAAACATATAACATGTTGATAGAAGCATACAATAAAATTTTAGATATTATTAAAATCAGCAATTTAATGAGCTCGAATTCTTAAACCATGAACCGAAGTTCTGGGTTTCTTATCCCCAGCAGAGTCGCCAGAGATGTCACACCTCCTTTTTCTTTACGTTCCAACTATTTACTACTACACCCCGGGAAGGGATATAATAATAATAGGGAAGGAGTTTTTCCAATTAATGAACATTCGGAACGGGATTTTTATTAATTTTCAGAGTCGTCACTAGGGAAAATAATGGTGTCCCAAGTCACCGGTTTAATCCCGAACCGAGGAAATTATGCCTCTGTTTAACAGTCCGTGAAACTAGAAATCCGAATAAGGAATTCTGATAACCCGGGAGAAGGTGTTAGGCACTCCCGGATTCTGTGGTTCTAGCACGGTTGCTTCATCTTCTTCCACCAGTAATGTTGTCTCAAGTCCTGGTACATCTTCACGGCACCCGGATGAATGGAGTACCGCGAGTTGTGAGCCTCCTCTAATATCAACTCTCGAAGGCCATCTACATTAGGCTCATAGATACGACCCTGCATCCTCAGAACGCCTTCACTATCAATAGTCACATCTCTAGCAACATCGTGTAGAACTCTGTCCTTAAAGACAAGCAAATGTGGATCATTATACTGACGTTCCCTGATGCGATCATATAAAAAAGAACGAGAAATAACACAAGCCAATACTCGGCTCGGCTCAGAAACATCCAACCTCACTTGCCGATTGGCCAAAGCCTGAACATCATATGCAAAGGGCCTCTCCTCAACTGGAATATAAGCTAAGCTGCCCATACAGACCGCCTTTCGGCTCAAAGCATCGGCCACAACATTGGCCTTCCTCAGATGATACAATATCGTGATGTCATAGTCCTTAAGCAACTCCTGCCACCTCCGCTGTCTCAAATTAAGGTCCTTCTATTTGAACAGATGCTGAAGGCTATGATGATCGGTATACACCTCACAAGAGACATCATATAGGTAACATCTCCAAATCTTTAGAGCGTGAACTGATAATAGGTGAATTTGACTCTAATTATGCCCTAAATAATCACGCTTTATTGTTGATTTGATATTTTTTATGATGAAAAAATGCTTTTATTAGTGCTTTTGGTGTGTTATAGGTACACATGAGCTATTGGAGACTAAAAGAGCAATTTTGGAGTCATAAGATGGTAAAAAGACCTAGTGTAGAGCAAGAGTGAAGTTTGCATTAAAAAAAATAGGAAGAAGAATCTGCGACACTGTTCATCTGTAGTCCATCCACGACCGTGGATGAACCGCGATTGAAGGGGCTCGCAGAACTTTAACAGATTCAAAGGACTTGATTTTCCGCGGTCCATCCACGACCGCGGACGGACCACGGGCAACGCCGAATTTTTGAAAGATAAACTTGTCAATATGTAATTTTTGTAACCTAAACCCTCTATATAATTATAGGATTCGCCCAAGAGAGGCAAGTGTTGTATTATTCACTACTTTTGCAAGAAAACTAGTAAGAGAGAACTCTCTCAACATCTTTCTTTCTTTTACATTGAATCTTTGATTATGAATTCAATTATTATTCTTGTTTCTTTGATTATGAGTAGCTATGTCTTTATCTAAGGTTTTGATGGAACCTATTGAGTGATGAACTTCTAGGTTATGCGATTACAAATTGTTAGCTAGATTTATATTTGTTCAACTTTGTTCTTATTGTAGTTAATTGATAAAGCTCTCAATTAGCTGTGCCTATTTAGTGTGCATAACTTGTAAAAGAGTGCATATTCAGGTATATTGTTGAGCAACACCACACTTAGATTATTGGAGGAATCTATAATTTTAGGCGTAAAGGTGGGATTAGGAATAACGAAACCTTGGGTGCAATCTAAAGTGAACTATTCAAATTAAAGCTAGCTTGGGTAGCTCGGGAGAGTACACTAGTAAATTATTGGAGTTGCTCGGGAGAGAATTACAGTAGAAATAGTGTTCATGATTGATAGAATAATATTGACAATTTGTATGAGCTTAAACACAAAGGATTCCATCAATAGGGGAAAACAATACCTTAGTCTTTCTCTTTATTCTTTACCCAACATTCAATTCTTTCATTCAAGTCTTTAATTCTTGTAAAAGTTAGTTGTTAGAAAACATCCATAAAAATATACTCAAAGTTTGGGAAGCTACTTCAGAAGTGTTATTGGGTTTTGGAAGTTGCAGTTGATAGGTTAATTCCCTGTGGGATCGACTCTGGACTTAATTGACCGGATTATATTGACTACGACCGTTGCTTGGACGTGACCAATTTTTGGCGCCGTTGCCGGGGAATTAACGGAATTATCAATTGCCATTGATAGAACTACAAGATTCTTGTGTTGTCAGGTTCTTTCTACACACTTTACATTGAAATTTTTGACGATTGTTGAATTAGGTACTCAGGTGCATGCCTAGGAAATCTGCAAGGACTCGAGAACTAATTGAAGGACTCTCAAACCTAGAGCAAACTTTTCGGGCACGTAACAGGGCAATCAAACAACTTCAGCAATCTCAGCAACCAATTAAACTAGATTTTGACATGGGAGACGTGACCGACCCAAAACAGCAAGCTGGGTTGAACGCACAGGAGGCGCAGGAGGCGCAGGAGGCGTAGGAAGGTGCACTATATGACTGGGCACAACCAATATCGGATAATTTGGCAACTACCATTATTATGTCAGCGATTCAAGCTGAGTCTTTCCAAATTACTAAAAACATGTTACACTTGTTGCAAAACAAGGGATTATTCTCTAGGACTCAGGTTGAAGATCCACAACAGCACCTGAAGAACTTTCTCTCTATATGAAAGACGTAGAAGCAACCAAATGTGACACCGGAAGCCATCATACTATTGTTATTTCCATTCTCAGTTACAGAGGCTGCATAGGTATGGCTAAACTCGCTCCCCATAAACTCTATTGCAACATGGGATGAGTTAGTCAAGCAATTCGACAACAATTTTCATCCATCTAACAAGACAGCTCAGCAAATTGATGAGATTGTGTGCTTCAAGCAGAAACCAATGGAGACATTACATGAAACTTGGGGCAGATTCAAAGTTATGCTGGTTATGTGTCCTCACCATGGGGTTCCAGAATAGATGTTGGGTCAAAGGTTCTACATGGGGCTTTCAGATAGTATGAAGAATATAGTAGATGCCATTGCAGGTGGGGCTCTTCTGAGCAAGACTTGGAGAGAAGGCCAAAATTTGCTTGACAAGATGGCTCAAAACTCCGGGTGGACTACCATGAATGCTCCTATTACTCCAGTGGCACACTCTGTACCTCTGAATCCTTCCAACACTATGGAGGAGAACATGGATACTCTATTGACACAAATGAGCATCTTGACGAAGAAGGTGGAAGAATCTGGGGTCAAGCAGCAAGTTCATATTGTAGACACTACCAATGGTGGTTTATGCACATCTTGCATTAGCCAACCCATAGGTAATCCATGGGCTGCAGACCAAGAACATCATCATCAACATGAAGACATAAATTATGTGGCTAATTATAGAGGGCAGCGACAGGGTAACCAGAGTTGGGGTCAGCAGGCTCCACAGCAGTACAGGCCTTATCAACTACAGTATAATGCAGCGGGTATGAGGCCACCAAACAACATGACTCCATATCCTAGACCTCAAAATTTCAACAATCAGCAGCAGGGGTATTATCCACCTCTACTACAACATGGGGGTAGACATGATGATGGGTTCGTAGAGTTGAAAGCTATGATACAGCAGGTAATTGGGTCACATGCCAAAACCAATAAAAGGATTGATGCACATGACGCAGCTATCAAGAATATTGAAGTATAGGTGGGCCATATTGCTATGTCACTTAACAATCGTCCTCAAGGGACATTACCTGTAGATACACAAACAAACCCAAAGGATCAAATCCCAAAGCAGCTGATGGCAGTTAATCTGAGAAGTGGAAGAGATCTTGATGCTGAACAAGAAAGAGAGAGAAGCAATTTATAGGCTGAGACACTCACTCCAGTACCCATTGAATTGGAGGGGTCCACCGGGTTGACAGAGGTTACAGTCCAGCCAGTAGCTGAAAATGATAATGTGCAGCAGGGAACGGAGAAAGCAGCTGAACCGGTAGAGCATCCGGTTGTGGAGCAAGTGATGGAGAAAGAAAAGTCCCAAGTGATTGGGAAGAAGAGGCCTCCAGCACCATTCCCCCAAAGGTTGGCCAAGCACCAGAAAGAGGAGCAATACTAAAGGTTCTTTGATATGTTCAAGCAAATCCAGATAAACATTCCTTTAATTGAAGCTTTGAAAGAAATGCCCGGGTAGGCTAAGATGATGAAAGATTTGATGTCGCGGAAATTTAATTTCCAAGACTTGGCCATCGTGACTCTTACGCAGACTTGTAGTGCAGTGGTTTCTAGACCCATTGCTAAGAAGCTATCTGACCCAGGTAGCTTCACCATTCCATGCACTATAGGAAACTTTGCCTTTGCGAAGGCATAGTGTGATTTGGGGGCAGGCATAAATCTTATGCCCTTGGTGATTTATAAAAGGCTGGGCATCAGGAGAGCCAGGCCTACTTCCATGTTATTACAGCTTGCTGATAGGACGGTTAAGCGTCCATTTGGTATATTGGATGATGTGCTTATCTAGGTAGGGAAGTTTGTGTTTCCCACCGATTTTGTTATTCTTGACTGCAAGGTGGACAAGGAAATTCCTATAATCTTAGGAAGACCATTCCTAGACACAGGGAGAGCATTGATTGATTGTGAGACTGGAGAACTCAAGATGAGGTTGAATGATGAGGAGATCATATTCAATGTGCAAAAATCCATGAGGCGCGCTAGTGAGTTCGCGAATTTCTCTCTCATTGATGCGGTAGATGTGATAGTGGAGACAGATGATGTACAATTGACTACTGAAGATCCACTTCAGGCATGCCTGATGAACTTAGAAGATGTAAATGGTGTAAGCCTGGCAGAATGGGTACTATCTCTGGAAGGTAAGGGGTTTTGGGATAGAGAGTTGGAGTTTGAACCTCTCCATTTAGAGAAGAGAGAGACCCCTCCAGCAAAACCATCCATAGAAGAGCCACCAAAGCTGGAGCTTAAACCACTACCATCTCATCTCAGGTATGAATTTCTAGGCCCTAACTCCACTTTACCTGTTATTATCTCATCTGGTTTGCTAGATGTGCAAGCTCAAAAGCTTATACAGGTACTTAAAGAATGTAAAACTACCATTGGGTGGACCATGTCCAACATAAAAGGGATCAGCCCTACGTACTGCATGCACAAGATTCTCCTGGAAGAGGGGCACAAACCTTTCAGGGAACATCAAAGAAGGCTGAACCCAAACATGATGGAAGTGGTGAAGAAAGAGGTAATAAAGTGGCTAGACGCGGGAATTATTTTCCCAATCTCTGATAGTAGTTGGGTTAGCCCAGTTCAATGTGTGCCAAAGAAAGGTGGCATGACGGTGGTGAAAAATGAGAACACTGAATTGATCTCACCAAGAACCGTCACCGAGTGGAGAATATGCATGGACTATATGAAGCTGAATCTAGCCACCCGCAAGGACCACTTCCCACTTCCCTTCATTGATCAGATGCTTGACAGGTTGGCAGGGAGGTCACACTTTTGCTTCCTGGATGGGTACTCGGGATACAATCAAATTTCCATATCCCCCGAGGATAAAAAGAAGACCTCCTTCACATGCCTATATGGCATTTTTCCCTTTAGGAGGAATCCATTTGCACTATGCAATGCACCTGCCACATTCCAAAGGTGCATGATCGCTATATTCACCGACATGGTGGAAGATATTATGGAGGTGTTCATGGATGATTTCTCAGTGGTAGGGAATTCATTCGATGAATGCCTTGTCAATCTAACAAGAGTACTGAAGCGGTGTATGGAGACAAACTTAGTGCTAAACTGGGAGAAGTGCCATTTTATAATACACGAAGGTATAGTTTTGGGTCACCGGGTTTCAAGCAAAGGTATTGAGGTAGACCGAGCTAAAGTGGATGTCATTGCAAAGTTGCCTCCACCAACATCCGTAAAGGCCATTAGAAGCTTTCTTGGACATGCCGGTTTTTACCGGAGGTTCATTAAAGACTTCTCCAAAATCTCAAACCCTCTCTGTAAGTTACTTGAAAAAGATCACCCCTTTTTATTTTCTGATGAGTGCAGGATTGCATTTGAGGAGCTGAAGAAGAGGTTGATCACAGCACCCATCATTATTGCCCCCAACTGGGGCAACCTTTTGAGCTGATGTGCGATGCAAGTGATTACGCAGTGGGGGCAGTGCTTGGCCAAAGAAAAGACAAGCTGATACATCCAATCTACTTTGCTAGTAGAACATTGAGTGGAGAACAGCTAAACTACACAGTGACAGAAAAGGAGATGTTGGCGGTAGTGTTCGCGTTCGACAAATTCAGGTCATGTCTCATAGGATCTAAGTTAATAGTATACACTGACCATGCAGCATTAAGGTACTTAATTGATAAAAAGAACTCTAAGCCACGCCTAATTCGTTGGGTGCTTCTTCTACAAGAGTTCGACCTTGAAATCCGTGACCGGAAGGGCACCGAAAATCAAGTCGTTGATCATTTGTCACGACTTGAAGGAGCTGAAATTGTCAAAGAGAGTGGAGAAATTCTGGAAACCTTTCCAGAAGAGCAGCTGCTCACTACCTCTCTCCTTAAAGTGCCACGGTATGTAGATTATGCAAATTACCTGGCCAGTGGTATTGTTCCTCATGACCAATCATCAGTCCGGAGGAAAAGATTTTTTCGTGAAAGACAGCTTTATTATTGGGATGAACCCTATTTGTTTAGGATATGCCTCGATAACATGATCCGGAGATGCGTCCCTGAGATCAAACAATCTTCTATTTTACAGGCGTGTCATGCTTCTGCATATGGTGGACACTTTGGAGGAGTGCGAACAGCTGCCAAGATACTTGAGGCCGGCTTCTACTAGCCAACGATGTTTAAAGATGCACACTTGTAGGTGAAAGGATGCAACGAATGTCAATGCACCGGGAACATTTTCCGGTGTCATGAGATGCCGATGAACCCAATTCAACAAGTGGAAGTGTTTGACGTTTGGGGAATAGACTTCATGAGTCCTTTTGTCAGCTCATAAGGCAATAAGTACATCCTTGTTGCGGTGGACTATGTATCCAAATGGGTGGAAGCGGTAGCATTACCCACCAATGATTCTAAGGTGGTGGTGGTATTTGTAAAGAAGAACATTTTCACCCATTTTGGGACTCCAAGGGCAATCATTAGTGATGGGGGTACTCATTTTTGCAACCAGGCATTCGAGAAATTGTTGGCCAAATATGATGTGAAACACCGGGTGGTTATTCCATATCACCCGCAGACCAGCGGGCAAGTTGAGGTCTCCAACAGGGAGATAAAGAGTATGTTGAAAAAAATAGTGAACGCCATGAGAACTGACTGGTCTAGGAAGCTCGATGATGCAGTATGGGCATATAGGACAGCATTCAAGACACCAATCGGCATGTCACCATACAAATTGGTAATTGGGAAAGCTTGTCATCTACCTGTGGGACTAGAGCAGAAAGCATGGTGGGCACTGAAACAATTAAATCTCAGCTCGGATGAAGCGGGAAAATCTAGAGTCACCGGGTTGCATGAGATGGAAGAATTCCGGTATCTGGCATTCGAAAGCACAAGACTATACAAAGACAGGATGAAGCGGCTTCATGACCAGAATATCATAGAGCGTAACTTCAAAACTGGTACTTTTATATAATTCAAGATTACGGTTGTTCCCGGGCAAACTAAAATCAAGGTGATCAGGCCCTTTCTGGGTAATTGAGGCATTAATATCGGGCGCTGTGGAAATACAAACTATTGATGGCTTACACACATTCAAAGTAAATGGACAGTGGTTGGAATTATATGTTGGCATGGATGACATCGATGAGAAGGTGGAACTTCGCTTAGAGGAATGTGACGACCCAAAGGGTCATCACTTATTTAATTAATCATTTCGAGCTTCTGAGGCCTTGAAAACCTCATTCTATGTTGCCTCGATTTACGTGCACGATCCGAGCTCGTAGCCGGAAAGATTTTGTGATAGAAAATATGAATTCTATGAGAAATTTGGATAAAAATGATATTAATATTGATATGGTTGACTTCGGTCAACATTTTTGGTAAACGGATCCGGACCCGAGATTGGATGGTCCCGGGAGGTCCGTAGGAAAATATGGGACTTGGACATGTGTCCGGAGTCGAATTCGAGGCCTAGAGCCCAAGTTATGAATTTTTATGTGAAATTGTTTTTGATGTAATTATTAAAGGGAATAAATTAATTGACCTTGGTATCGGGCTCGTATTTTGGTTCCGACGCCCGGTACAAGTCTTAAATATTATATATGTGATTTCTGTAAAGTTTGGTGACATTTGGATATCGTTTGAGATGTTTTGGACCTTGAGTCCCAAGTTTGAAAGTTTTGAAAACTAAAGGTATGAAAATCATGCATTTGAGGCTTGATTTGATGAAAACGAGGTAATATTGGCGATGTGATCGCACGAACAAGTTCATAATGTGTTTTTGAGGTTATGTGCATATTTGGTTTGGAGCCCCGAGGGCTCGGGTGAACTTTGAATAGGACACGAGATCAATTTTTCATGTTAGAAGTTGCTGTCTGCAACTGGTCTGCAGAGTTCGCAAATGCGAACAATAGTTCGCAAATGCGAACTCCCCACTATTCTGCGGAGTTCGCAAATGCGAACTCCCCCCTATTGTGCCTGTGTTCGCAAATGCGAACAATAGTTCACAAATGCGAACTTGACCCAACTGTGCCTGTGTTCGCAAATGCGAACAATAGTTCGCAAATGCGAACAATAGTTCGCAAATGCGAACCTCCCCATATTTAGCATGTGTTCGCAATTGCGAACAATAGTTCGCAAATGCGAACTTCCCAGTTTTGCCTTGGCTTCGCAAATGCGAAGAAAAGTTCGCAAATGCGAACTTCCCACCCTTAGCTTATTTTTCAAACTCCGGAAATTGGTCGGGGTTCGCAATTGCGAACCCATGTTCGCAAATGCGAACACAGAGACCTGAAAAACACGAATTTCAGTCATTTCTTCACATTTTACAAAACTAAAGCACCCATTTGCGATTCTTCAAGGATTTCTTCTTCATCAAAACGATTGTAAGTCACTTTTTACTTAATTCTTTCAATTTCTAACATCATTAAACATGTTTTTCATAAGAAATCAAAGATTTTCATGGTAAAATTCTTGTTTTTGTTAGAAAATAGGGTTTTTCATAAATTGGGAATTGGACCTCGAATTGAGGTCCGATTTTGAAACAAATTATATATATGAACTCGTGGTGGAATGGGTAACCGGATTTTGGTCATAACCCCGAATTCCGACCATGTGGGCCCGGGGTTGAAATTCACTATTCATGGCAGAATGTTGTAAAAGTTGTATTTGGTATTAAGAATTAGTTTGTTGAGTAGAATTGATGATACTAAATCAATTGTGTATAGATACGGTTGGATTGGAGCCAAATTGAAAGAAAAGACATTTCCACGGAGTGAATTGTTCATAAGCATTCGAGGTAAGTGTTTGTTCTATCCTAGCTTGAGGGAATAGGATTATGTGTTATGTGTTATGTGATCGAGTGCGGTGTATGGGTCGTGGTGACGAGCATCCATACACTGGCGTCTAGTATGACCGTGAGTCGTTGGAAAACGATATTTTGAGATATATTACAGGTGAATTGTTATTGTTCTCCCTTGTTGGGACTTGTTGTGAAGATAATTATTGATTGCCCTTGATGGGACGATTTATGAATTGCTCTTTCTTTCTTTGCCCTTAACTGTGATTGTTATTTGGGTGAGGAAGAGTGATAATGCACGAAGGGTGATGTCGTGCCATGTTTATTTATTTATGCACGAAGGTTAATGTCGTGCCATGTTTATTTATTTATGCACGAAGGTTAATGCCGTGCCATGTTTATTTATTGATTATGCACGAAGGATCATGCCGTGCCCTGTGTTATCGAACCATGTACGAAGGATCATGCCGTACTATGGATGTGAGGATGAGAGTAAAAGCACGAAGGGTGATGCCGTGTACTTTATTTGTTTATTTGGTGAGGATGAGAGTAAAAGCACGAAGGGTGATGCCGTGCAATTGCTTGCTATTTCTTGAAGTGATATTATTCGTGTTTACATTATACTTTGTTTTCTTTGTGAAATTATTAACTCTGGTTAATTGTTGAATTCTTTAAGATATTCCTTATTGTGTTAATACTTGATTATTTCTTGTTATTTTGTGGTACACATATATATATATTGAATTGCACGGGGTTATGTGGGTGTCTGGTCCTAGGCTTGTCACTACTTCGCCGGGATAGGCCAGGCACTTACCAGCACATGGGGTCGGTTGTGCTGATGCTACACTTCTGTGCGTTTTTGCACAGGTCCAGGTTACGATCAGGAGCAGCAGCAGCAGTAAATAGATTGCGTGGGAGTTGATCATATTTGAGACCGAGGTAGCTTGCGGACGTCCGCAGGCCCGGCGTCTCTCTCTTTATTTATGTTATTAGCTGGAGTCTCTTTGTTCCGAGACAAACAGAATTGTGTTATATTTCTTTCGGACTTTTATGTGTAGTATTCCATAGTAGTTTGTGAGTTGGTGACTCCAAGTCTTGGGTAGAGGATTTCAGTATGATTTTCACCTTGTGATTTGTTATTTCCATTTCGATAAAGTATTCCGCATTTATTTAATTAAAATTGTGTTAAAAACAGGAGAGTATGAATACAGTGGCTTGCCTAGCTACCACGAGTAGGCGCCATCACGATCCCGATGTTGGGGGAAAATCCGGGTCGTGACAAGTTGGTATCAGAGCTCTAGGTTACATTGGTCTCACCACTCACGAACAAGCTTAGTAGAGTTTGAGAGGTAGGTACGGAGACGTCTGTACTTGTCCTCCAGAGTCTATTGAGTTAGGAAAGAGTCTCTCATTTGTTCTCTCTTGTCGTGCGACTTGTTCCTCAAATACTGATTGAATTTCTATTCTGTCCTTTGGCAGATGGTGAGGACACGCGCTTCTTCGTCCGCTGACCAGCAGCCCGAGCCCCAGGCAGCTCCCGTGAGGGGCGGGGGCCAAGGCCGTATCAGAGGCCGTGGTAGGGGTAGAGCTCAGCCCCAGGCAGCTACTCCAGAGGTGGAGCTTCATATTGAGATCGACGAGGAGATTCCAGTTCCAGCAGCTCCAGTGGGCCCATCTCAGGTCCCAGGAGAGGCTTTATTTACCCCGGATCTTCGGGATGCTTTGGTCAGAGTAGCGGGATTTATGGACAGCATAGCCAGAGCGGGTTTATTATCAGTTGCCCCAGCCGCTTCTCAGGCTGGAGGAGGGGCCCAGACTCCTATTGCTCGTACTCCGGAGCCAGTAGCTCCTCAGCCTCCGGCACCAGTAGTTCAGCCAGTTGTGGCCACTCAGTCAGGTACCACAGCTCATGCCGGTGATGGAGCGGCCATGACTTCTGATTCGTTATGGAGACTTTATCGGTTCTCCAAGTTATTTACCACTACATTCAGTGGAGCCGCATCAGAGGATCCTCAGGACTTTTTTGTTCAGTTGCCATGAGATTCTCAAGACTATGGGGATCGTGGAGACAAACGGAGTTGACTTCTGTACCTTCAGGCTTTCAGGATCCGCCAAGACTTGGTGGAGAGATTATTGCTTGACTCGACCAGCAGGGTCCCCAGCTTTATCATGGGATCAGTTTGCAGAACTATTTATGGAGAAGTTTCTCCCTGCTACTCAGAGGGATGTACTTCGGAGGCAGTTTGAGCGCCTCCATCAGGGCACTATGACAGTTACACAGTATGAGACAAGATTTATCGACTTGGCTCGTCATGCAGTGGTGATACTTCCCACGGAGCGGGAGAGGGTCCGCAGATTTATAGATGGGCTTAATCAGCCGATTAGACTCCAGATGGCTCTGGGCGTGGGGAGTGACATATCATTTCAGGAGGTAGCCAATGCACCATGCAGAGTTGAGATGGCTCTTGCTAGGGGAGGCGGTTATTCTTCAGATAAGAGGCCTCGTCATTCAGGCAGGTTTGGTGGTTCTTCCTCTAGTAGCAGAGAATCCTTTGATAGAGGCCAGTCCTCCAGGCCTTTTCATTCCGCCCTTCAGGCTTCACAGGGTGGACCAGGTGATCGCGGTTTTTGTGGGCATTATTCAGACCAGCCTCCTATTAATGCTCAGCCTCTTCAGAGTGTTCGTGGAGGCCATTCAGAGGTCGTCAGGGCCAGCAGCCCTATCAGTCTAAGAGTTGCTACGGTTGTGGTGACCCGGGTCATTTTATCAGGAATTGCCCTCTAGCAGCGGGCAACTCTCAGCAGCGAGGTCCTCGTCCTATGATTCAGGCCCCAGCTGACCCTCAGCCTGCCCAGCCAGCCAGAGGCGGGGGTAGAGATTATAGAGGTGGAGGTCGAGACCGTAGAGGTGGAGACCGTCCGGCGAGAGGTAGAGGTCAGCCAGTTGATGGTCGTCCTAGAGACGCAGCTCAGAGGGGAGGTGCAGATCCCCGATTCTATGCTTTACCGGCCAGGCCAGAGGCAGAGGCATCAGATGCTGTGATTACAGGTACTATTCTTGTGTGTGGCAGAGGTGCTTCAGTATTATTTGACCCTGGATCTACATATTCCTATGTGTCTTCCTACTTCGCACCGTATTTGGCTGTGCCCAGCTATGCTCTGGATATTCCAGTTTATGTGGCTACACCAGTGGATGACTCCATTGTAGTCGATCGGGTGCATCGTTCGTGCGTAATTATATTTGGGGGTCTTGAGACCCGTGTTGATCTGTTGCTCTTGGATATGGTAGATTTTGATGTCATATTGGGGATGGACCGGTTGTCCCCATACCATGCTATTCTTGATTGTCATGCTAAGACTGTCACCTTAGCCTTGCCAGAATCACCCCGATTAGAGTGGAAGGGTACCTCAAGCCACTCCGTTCGCACCGTTATTTCTTATGTTAAGGCTCGACGTATGGTCGAGAAGGGGTGTCTAGCTTATTTGGCTTATGTTCGTGATTCCAGCGCAGAAGTTCCTTCCATTGAGTCGGTCCCTATTGCACGGGAGTTTCCTGAGGTTTTTCCTTCAGACCTGCCGGGCATGCCACCCGAAAGGGATATTGATTTCTGTATTGATCTGGCACCGGGCACTCAGCCCATCTCTATTCCACCCTATCGTATGGCCCCGCCGGAACTAAAAGAGTTGAAAGATCGGTTGCAGGATCTTCTTGAGAAGGGCTTTATCAGGCCCAGTGTTTCCCCCTGGGGAGCACCTGTATTATTTGTAAAGAAGAAGGATGGCTCGATGCGGATGTGTATTGATTACCGGCAGTTAAACAAAGTAACTATCAAAAATAAATATCCACTGCCGAGGATTGATGATTTGTTTGACCAACTCCAGGGAGCGAGGGTATTCTAAGATAGATTTGAGGTCAGGCTACCATCAACTGAAGATCAGGGCGGCTGACATTCCTAAGACATCCTTTCGCTCTAGATATGGGCATTATGAGTTCTTGGTCATGTCCTTCGGGTTGACCAATGCCCCAGCAGCATTCATGGAGTTGATGAATCGGGTATTCAGGCCTTACTTAGATCTGTTCGTGATAGTATTCATAGACGACATCCTGGTATACTCCCGCAGCCAGGAAGAGCACGAGCAGCACCTCGGAGTGGTTCTTCAGACTCCGAAAGATAACCAGCTATATGCCAAATTTTCTAAATGTGAGTTCTGGCTGAGTTCGGTAGCATTTCTCGGTCACATTGTATCAGTGGAAGGTATTCAGGTAGACCCAAAGAAGATTGAGGCAGTCCAGAATTGGCCTCGACCAGCTTCAGTGATCGAGATCCGGAGTTTCTTGGGATTAGCAGGTTACTACCGTCGTTTTGTAGAGGGGTTTTCTTCTATTGCAGCCCCGATGACCAGGTTGACCCAGAAGGGTGCCCAGTTTCAGTGGTCAGAGGAGTGTGAGGCGAGCTTTCAGAAGCTCAAGACAGCCTTGACTACCGCACCAGTACTGGTACTACCTACAGGTGCAGGGCCTTATACAATTTATTGTGACGCATCTCGTACAGGGCTTGGAGCGGTATTGATGCGAGATGGTAAGGTTATTTCTTATGCTTCGAGACAGCTAAAAATACATGAGAAGAATTATCTAGTTCATGATCTTGAGTTGGCAGCAGTAGTTCATGCCTTAAAGATCTGGAGGCATTATCTATATGGTGTGACATGTGAGGTGTACACTGATCACAAAAGCCTACAGTACTTGTTCAAACAGAAGGAGTTGAATCTACGACAGCGGAGATGGTTAGAGCTGCTAAAAGACTATGATGTTACTATCTTATATCATCCGGGTAAGGCCAATGTGGTGGCCGATGCTTTGAGTAGAAAGTATGCCAGCATGGGTAGTCTTGCATATATTCCGGTCAGGTCAGAGACCATTAGCTCTAGATGTCCAGGCCTTAGCCAACCGGTTCGTGAGATTAGACATTTCTGAGCCTAGCAGAGTGTTAGCATGCACGGTCGCTCGTTCTTCTTTATTAGAGCGTATCCGTGAGAGGCAATTTGATGATCCTCATTTGCGTGAGTTGAGAGATACAGGTACAGCGGGGAGGTGCCACACAGGTAAACCTAGATGATGATGGGGTATTGAAATTGCAGGGTCGAGTTTGTGTACCCAATGTCGAAGGGATTCGAGAGTTGATCTTAGTAGAGGCCCACAGTTCGCGGTATTCTATTCACCCAGGCGCCGCGAAGATGTACCAGGACTTACGGCAACACTATTGGTGGCGCAGAATGAAGAAAGATATCGTTGCGTATGTCGCTCGGTGTCTAAATTGTCGGCAGGTGAAATATGAGAACCAGAGACCTGGTGGTGTGTTCCAGAGGATTGAAATTCCCGAGTGGAAATGGGAGCGGATCACTATGGACTTCGTTACTGGACTTCCTTTGACTCGGAGAAAATTTATGCTATTTGGGTCATCGTTGATAGACTGACCAAATCAGCACACTTTATTCCAGTATCTTTCTCCTACTCGTCGGAGAGGTTAGCGGAGGTTTACATTAGGGAGATTGTTCGTCTCCATGGGGTGCCAGTATCTATTATCTCTGATCGGGGTACGCAGTTTACCTCGCGGTTTTGGAGAGCGGTTCAGCATGAGTTAGGCACCCAGATTCAGTTGAGTACAGCATTTCATCCTCAGACGGATGGCCAGTCAGAGAGGACTATTCAGATTCTTGAGGACATGCTTCGAGCCTGTGTTATTTATTTCGGAGGCTCGTGGGACCAGTTTCTGCCATTAGCATAGTTCGCCTACAATAACAGCTACCAATCTAGCATCCAGATGGCTCCGTATGAGGCGTTGTATGGTAGGCGATGTCGATCACCAGTCGGATGGTTTGAACCGGGAGAGGCTCGGTTGTTGGGTACAGACTTAGTTCAGGAGGCCTTAGATAAGGTCAAGACTATTCAAGAGAGATTGCGTTCAGCTCAGTCCAGGCAGAAGACTTATGCGGATCGCAAGGTTCGAGATGTGGATTTCATGGTCGGTGAACGAGTATTGCTCCGAGTGTCGCCTATGAAGGGCGTGATGAGGTTTGGGAAGAAGGGCAAGCTCAGGACCTAGGTATATTGGCCCATTTGAGATTTTAGACAGAGTGGGAGGGGTGTCTTACAGATTAGCTTTGCCGCCTAGCTTATCAGCCGTGCATCCAGTTTTTCACGTATCTATACTTCGGAGATACCACGGCGATCCCACACATGTGTTAGACTTCAGTACTGTCCAATTGGACAATGATCTATCTTACGAGGAGGAGCCGGTGGCTATTCTAGACCGGCAGGTTCGACAGCTGAGGTCGAAGAGTTATCCTTCTGTGCGTGTTCAGTGGAGAGGTCAGCCTCCTGAGGCATCGACCTGGGAGTCCGAGTCTGATATGCGGAGCCGTTACCCACACTTGTTTCCTGACTCGGTACTTCTTTCTTTTGTCCGTTCGAGGACGAACGGTTGTTTTAGAGGTGGAGATTGTGACGACCCAAAGGGTCATCACTTATTTTATTAATAATTTCGAGCTTCTGAGGCCTTGAAAACCTCATTCTATGTTGCCTCGATTTACGTGCACGATCCGAGCTCATAGCCGGAAAGATTTTGTGATAGAAAATATAAATTCTATGAGAAATTTGGATAAAAATGATATTAATATTGATATGGTTGACTTCGGTCAACATTTTTGGTAAACGGATCCGGACCCGAGATTGGATGGTCCCGGGAGGTCCGTAGGAAAATATGGGACTTGGACATGTGTCCGGAGTCGAATTCGAGGCCTAGAGCCCAAGTTATGAATTTTTATGTGAAATTGTTTTTAATGCAATTATTAAAGGAAATAAATTAATTGACCTTGGTATCAGGCTCGTATTTTGGTTCCGACGCCCGTACAAGTCTTAAATATTATATATGTGATTTCTGTAAAGTTTGGTGACATTTGGATGTCGTTTGAGATGTTTTGGACCTTGAGTCCCAAGTTTGAAAGTTTTGAAAACTAAAGGTATGAAAATCATGCATTTGAGGCTTGATTTGATGAAAACGAGGTAATATTGGCGATGTGATCGCACGAACAAGTTCATAATGTGTTTTTGAGGTTATGTGCATATTTGGTTTGGAGCCCCGAGGGCTCGGGTGAACTTTGAATAGGACACGAGATCAATTTTTCATGTTAGAAGTTGTTGTCTGCAACTGGTCTGCAGAGTTCGCAAATGCGAACAATAGTTCGCAAATGCGAACTCCCCACTATTCTGCAGAGTTCGCAAATGCGAACAATAGTTCGCAAATGCGAACTCCCCCTATTGTGCCTGTGTTCGCAAATGCGAACAATAGTTCGCAAATGCGAACTTGACCCAATAGTTCGCAAATGCGAACACAGAGACCTGAAAAACACGAATTTCAGTCATTTCTTCACATTTTACAAAACCAAAACACCCATTTGCGATTCTTCAAGGATTTCTTCTTCATCAAAACGAATGTAAGTCACTTTTTACTTAATTCTTTCAATTCCTAACATCATTAAACATGTTTTTCATAAGAAATCAAAGATTTTCATGGTAAAATTCTTGTTTTTGTTAGAAAATAGGGTTTTTCATAAATTGGGGAATTGGACCTCGAATTGAGGTCCGATTTTGAAAGAAATTATATATATGAACTCGTGGGGGAATGGGTAACCGGATTTTGGTCATAACCTCGAATTCCGACCATGTGGGCCCGGGGTTGAAATTCACTATTCATGGCAGAATGTTGTAAAAGTTGTATTTGGTATTAAGAATTAGTTTGTTGAGTAGAATTGATGATACTAAATCAATTGTGTATAGATACGGTTGGATTGGAGCCAAATTGAAAGAAAAGACATTTCCACGGAGTGAATTGTTCATAAGCATTCGAGGTAAGTGTTTGTTCTATCCTAGCTTGAGGGAATAGGATTATGTGTTATGTGTTATGTGATCGAGTGCGGTGTATGGGCCGTGGTGACGAGCATCCATACACTGGCGTCTAGTATGACCGAGAGTCGTTGGAAAATGATATTTTGAGATATATTACAGGTGAATTGTTATTGTTCTCCCTTGTTGGGACTTGTTGTGAAGATAATTATTGATTGCCCTTGATGGGACGATTTATGAATTGCTTGTTTCTTTCTCTGCCCTTAACTGTTATTGTTATTTGGGTGAGGAAGAGTGATAATGCACGAAGGGTGATGTCGTGCCATGTTTATTTATTTATGCACGAAGGTTAATGCCGTGCCATGTTTATTTATTTATGCACGGAGGTTAATGTCGTGCCATGTTTATTTATTGATTATGCACGAAGGATCATGCCGTGCCCTGTTATTGATTATGCACGAAGGATCATGCCGTGCCCTCTGTTATTGAACCATGTACGAAGGATCATGCCGTACTATGGATGTGAGGATGAGAGTAAAAGCACGAAGGGTGATGCCGTGTACTTTATTTGTTTATTTGGTGAGGATGAGAGTAAAAGCACGAAGGGTGATGCCTTGCAATTGCTTGCTATTTCTTGAATTGATATTACTTGTGTTTACCTTATACTTTGTTTTTCCTTGTGAATTTATTAACTGTGGTTAATTGTTGAATTCTTTAAGATATTCCTTATTGTGTTATTACTTGATTATTTCTTGTTATTTTGTGGTACACATATATATATATATATTGAATTGCACAGGTTTATGTGAGTGTCTGGTCCTAGGCTTGTCACTACTTCGCCGGGATAGGCCGGGCACTTACCAGCACATGGGGTCGGTTGTGCTGATGCTACACTTCTGTGCGTTTTTGCACAGGTCCAGGTTACGATCAGGAGCAGCAGCAGCAGTAAATAGATTGCGTGGGAGTTGATCACATTTGAGACCGAGGTAGCTTGCAGACGTCCGCAGGCTCCGGCGTCTCTTTCTTTATTTATGTTATTAGCTGTAGTCTCTTTGTTCCGAGACAAACAGAATTATGTTATATTTCTTTCAGACTTTTATGTGTAGTATTCCATAGTAGTTCGTGAGTTGGTGACTCCACGTCTTGGGTAGAGGATTTCAGTATGATTTTCACCTTGTGATTTGTTATTTCCATTTCGATAAAGTATTCCGCATTTATTTAATTAAAATTGTGTTAAAAACAGGAGAGTATGAATACAGTGGCTTGCCTAGCTACCACGAGTAGGCGCCATCACGATCCCGATGTTGGGGGAAAATCCGGGTCGTGACAAGGAACCTCAAAGGTCTAGCGAGCCTTGAAATGCGCTAAGTTGAGTCGTGTCGCGACATTAAATCAGGCGCTACATGGGAGGCAACCCATGAAATTGCTGTAAGTGTAACCATTATAGTTAGTCTATACAAAAAAAAATAAAAAATAAAAAAATTGTGCTAGGCAAAAGAATCAGAGGGACTGTTCGCCCGCGGTCCATCCGCGACTGCAGACGGACCGCGGAAAAACAGCCCCTCTGAACCTTCTGCTTCGCTGTTCATCCGTGACGGCGGACTGACTGTAGCTGACCGCGATCAAACCTGACAGGGCGGATAATAAGAAAAAAATGGTCCAATTTCCCCACCCCCCCTTTTAATTACCCTAACACTCCCCCTCCCCCCCCCCATAATAAATCCCCAAATATGCCGCCCCCAACCCTTTCTCTCTCAAATAACTCTCAATTATCTCCTCCTTCCCTCTACTCTTTCTTCTCCAAATCTCCCATACTCCTCCACCATTTTTCTTCTTCTTCTTCATCTTCATCCTCTCCACATCCCCACCATCTACTAGTAAGTTTTTTTTTCTTCTTCTATCTTCCTTTTTTAGTTTTTCTCCTTAGTTTTTGTAGAATTAATTAGTTTAGATAATTGAAGAAATTGTATAATACCTTGCTAAACTTAGTAGAACATGTTGATATAATTTTGGTTGGTATTTTAGTAAGAATGTTGTACATTACGTTATGGGATTGTGGTGTAGTTGAAGTTGTTAGGTCTCCATTGTGTTTAATTGTGGTGCTTATGTTGATTTTTGGAGACCCAATGGGGTGGTTGAATTAATTGGTGGATTGACCAAAGTTGGCAAAACTATGTTGTTTTATTTGGGTTTTGTATATTTGGGGAAGATATTACCTAAATTTGTGGTTGTTTGTTGTTGTGTAAAATAGGAGAGGGTGTATGTATAATTGGGTCATGTTGGAATGCCACAAGAAATAAGTGTGGGGTGCACTAGGTAACTTGGCGAAGTTGTTAGAAAAGTCAATAGTAGGAGTTATGGTATGATAGCACTAAAGGAAATATTGTTGTAGTCCACGGATGGTGAAGTCTGAGTAGCCAACCGATGTACTAACGTGATGGAAATTTTGGTTGTTTCTTTTTTTTTGTGTAGGATTATGGCTCCTAAAAGATCCAGGAATGCAGCAAGATTGTCCAGGCGACAGACCTATGATGAATCTCGATTCGCAGGCGAGGAAGCGGAAGTGGACTTTCATGCCAAGGCTACTAAAGCTTGGCTACAGGAGATCGAAATCGACAGGATGGCTATTCGGGCTGAAAAGCCCGATATGTACGAGGAGATCCGACGCCGAGAGATGGAGTTCCTGTTCGATGAACCGACCCTCGTCAACAAAATGCTAGTTAGGGAGTTCTATGCGAACGCACCCTACGGAATGACCAGAGAAGTCTTCGCCCGAGGTAAGTATGTCTAGGCTCTTGTACAAACTATTAGGCAGTCTCTTAGACTGCCTGCTTTTACTGGTGACGTGAACTTTTACCACGATAGGCCTAGTGTCACTTGGGACACCTTGATTGAGGCCTTATGTGTCAATGGTCATCCAGTCTGGATAAGACAAAATACATTGCATTCTAACAGCTTCACCCATACTGCTAAGTGCTGGTTCACGATTATATGTAACCGGTTTCTACCCTCAAGCAACACAACAGATTTGAACTTTAATAGGGCATTGCTGACATGGTGCTTTGTTACCCAGTGGGACGTTGGCATTGCCCACGTAATAGGTGACGATATGGTGATGAGGGGACCCCTCAAATCTAAGGGATTCTACTTCTCGTATCATGTCACTGCTCTGTGCCTTGGCCATCGGACTCCGGTACTACCTACGGATGGTGAGCTTCCTCTAAAAGCTCAATTCAAGGCCCTCACATCCGAGTGGGTAGAGGTAATGACCCAATTGATCTAGATGCTGAGGATGACCCTGTGCCAGTTGTCCAGTCCCGGCATTCCACGGACTCCGCCGGACCTTCTAGGAACGCTCATCATGGAGCGGGCATATCTAGGTCCGAGTCCACTAGACCTATGCTTAGGTATACGGAGGAGGAGGTTGCGGATTTACGCACATCGGTGGATGGTTTACACACGCGCATGGACGCGATGTCCCAAAGGCAAGCTAGGACTGAAAACAGGTTCATGGCATGGTTTTGAGCACTGGGTCGAGCGTGTAATGTCGACTCCGCCACCGTCTCTGACTCTAAGTGAGTTACAGGTAAGTTTTCTCACCCTTCTGAGCTATAATTGTATTATTATGCCATGAGGACATGACATGATTTTAAGTCTGGGGTGGGAAACGTATCTTGTATATGTCGTACATAGTAGTTGTAGTTGTAAATCATATTAGCTGGCTTGGCCCGATGACAGACACTTGGCGACGGATTTCTTAAGGGTCTAAGTCGGAATAAAAAAAATACACAAAAAAAATTCAAAAATTTGAAAAATCCAAAAAAATATGAGTAGAGGACTCTTCCTGATGACGGACTATTTCGACAAGTACTCTTGAGAGAAGTAGTCCATTTAGGAATTTTTCTTTCTTTTATTTTCTTTTTCTAGGTAGTGTATCACATCCCCCTTGGTTTTTCTTTTGACCACGGTTCTTTTCCAAGGATTTTTCTTGAACTGGGTTAGGTAGATTTTTCTTTTTAGGATTAGAGGTCAAATGTTAACATGTAACCCCAAGTATGCACAGTAGCAAAACTAATATGAACCTGAGAATGTATTATCTAAGCTTGACTATAGATTCTAGGATATGCCTTAAATTGCACAATACAGCTTGCTTGAACATTGATAGGACTCTGTAGATGAACCTGATTCTAAATGAGTTGCATGCTAAGTGTGTGTGAGTATTTACTTACATTCTATGTTGTACATGATACCTAGAACATGCCCTGTGTGTTTGCAAAGCGAAATAGAAGTTGTTTGGTTGTAGAGATGATAGAGGCATTTCTTTGTGTAACCCCATAAATCAATAAGACATGAATTCACCTGTACATAATATCCTAGTTAACCCCTTTGAGCTTAAAGCATATTCTTTGATAACCCTTTAATGTTCATGAAATATCGAAATCATATATTGTTCTACTTTACCTCCTAGAAGCACTTGTGTTGTAATGAATATGCAAAAGTCTAAGTGTGGGGTGAAGGGAAGTTGAAAAAGGGAAAATCAAGAATGAATGATAAAAAATGGTGAACTGGCAAAATACTGTAAATGCTACAAGCTTTGAAAAAAAAAATAATCAATGTATATATATGTAAAATAGAAAGACCAGTTACACCAACAAAAGAAAATTAAGGGATTAAAAGTAAATAAAGGTGAAGGAATGTTTAGGGGAGACATAAAGGAGAAAGCTAAAAGTAAAGTTGTGAAAAAGAAAGAAAGTGCTTAGGGAGGTTAGCTACTATAACCAAAAGTATCATACACGTTCCTTAGCCAACATTACAACCCTTAAAGCCCTCTTGATATGTGATTAAATAACTCGATTAGTGGAGTATTACACTAGGGGCAAGCCTATGGTGTGTCTGTATGCATATGAATGTTCTTTGTTGAGAGTGAGTGAATTTTTCCTATTTCTATAAGCTCTATGTTCTAAATTGTTTATGTGTGGGAACTTCTCTCAATAAATTGTGTGAGGGCATGTAACTCAGGAAGGAAAAGGTAAATTTGCAAGTTTGTGATAGTAACTAGAGTAAGCAATAATGTGTTGGCATTTGAGTTTACGGTTAGGTAAAGATTGTGCATGTCTTAGGTTAATCATGAAAGATAGCTTCAGTGAGATATTTTGGGGGAGACATTAATAAAATTGGCCTAAAGTGTGATTAAGGTTGCTCGAGGACGAGCAAAGGTTTAAGTGTGGGGTATTGATAATAGGTGAATTTGACTATAATTATGACCTAAATAATCACGCTTTATTGTTGATTTGATATTGTTTATGATGACAAAATGCTTTTATTAGTATTTTTGGTGTGTTATAGGTACACATGAGCTATTGGAGACTAAAAGAGCAACTTTGGAGTCATAAGATGGTAAAAAGACCAAGTGTAAAGCAAGAGTGAAGTTTGCATTAAAAAAATAAGAAGAAGAATTCGCGACACTGTTCATCTGCAGTCCATCCGCGACCGCGGACGAATCGTGGTTGAAGGGGCTTGCGGAACCTCAACAGATTCAGAGGACTTGATTTTCCGCGGTCCATCCGCGACCGCGGAAGGACCGCGGGCGACGCCGAATTTCTGAAGGATAAACTTGTCAATATGTAATTTTTGTAACCTAAACCCTCTATATAATTATAGGATTCGCTCAAGAGAGGCAAGTATTGTATTATTCACTACTTTTGCACGAAAACTAGTAAGAGAGAACTCTCTCAACATCTTTCTTTCTTTTACATTGAATCTTTGATTATAAATTCAATTATTATTCTTGTTTCTTTGATTATGAGTAGCTAATTCTTTATCTAAGGTTTTGATGAAACCTATTGAGTGATGAACTTCTAGGTTATGCGATTACAAATTGTTAGCTAGATTTCTATTTGTTCAACTTTGTTCTTGTTGTAGTTAATTGATAGAGCTCCCAATTAGCTGTGCCTATTTAGTGTGCATAACTTGGAAAAGAGTGCATATTTAGGTATATTGTTGAACAACACCACACCTAGATTATTGGAGAAATCTATAATTTTAGGCGTAACGGTGGGATTAGGAATAACGAAACCTTGGGTGCAATCCAAAGTGAACTATTCAAAGGGGGAGTACACTAGTAAATTATTGTAGTTGCTCGGGAGAGAATTACGGTAGAAATAGTGTTCATGATTGATAGAATAATATTGACAATTTGTATGAGCATAAAGAGAAGGGATTCCATCAATAGGGGAAATCAATACCTTAGTCTTTCTCTTTATTCTTTACCCAACATTCAATTCTTTCATTCAACTCTTTAATTCTTGCAAAAGTTTGTTGTTAGAAAACATCCACAAAAATATACTCAAAGTTTGGGAAGCTACTTCAGAAGTATTATTAGGTTTTGGAAGTTGTAGTTGATAGGATAATTCCCCATAGGATCGACGTGTACAGGGTAGTTCTTCTCATGAGGCTTCAACTGGCGAGAAACATAAGCAATGACTCTACCCTCCTGCATCAATACACAACCAATGCCAACTCCTGAGGCATCACAATACACAGTATAAAAATCTAAAGATGATGGCAATATCAAGATTGATGCTATAGTCAATGCTGTCTTGAGCTTCTGAAAGATCTCATCACACTCCTCAGACCACACAAAAGGAGCACCCTTCTGAGTCAATCTAGTCAAGGGTGAAGCAATAGAAGAGAATCTCTGAACAAATCGGCGACAATACTTGCCAATCCCAGGAAACTACGAATCTTAGTAACTGAGGTCGGTCTAGGCCAACTCTGCACCGCCTCTATCTTTTTCGGATCTACCTGTATACCATCACTGGACACCACGTGCCCCAAGAATGCCATGGACTCGAGCCAGAACTCACACTTGGAGAACTTGGCATACAACTTGTCCTCTCGCAACCTCTGTAATACAACTCTAAGATGTTGGGCATGCTCCTCCTAGCTACGGGAGTACACCAGGATATCATCTATGAACACAATCACGAAAGAGTCCAAATATGGCCGGAATACATTGTTCATTAAATGCATGAACGCGGCTAGGTCATTGGTCAGCCCAAAAGACATCATAAGAAACTCATAGTGCCCATACCTCGTCCTGAAGGCTGTCTTCATAATATCAAACTCTCTGATCTTCAGCGGGCGATAGCTTGAACGAAGATCAATCTTCGAGAATACCCTAGCTCCTTGGAGCTAATCAAATAAATCATCAATGCGAGGTAGAGGATACTTGTTCTTCACTGTTACTTTGTTCAGCTGCCTATAGTCAATACACATCCTCATTGAGCCATCTTTCTTCTTAACAAACAAGATTGGTGCACCCCACGGTGACACACTCTGCCGAATGAAACCCTTATATAGGAGTTCCTGGAGCTGCTCCTTCAATTCTTTCAGCTCAGATGGTGACATATGATATGAAGGAATAGAAATAGGCTGAGTGCCTAGCTCCAAATCAATCCCAAAATCAATGTCCTTGTACAGCTGCATGCCCGGCAGGTCTGAGGGGAATACATTAGGAAAGTCCCATACAATAGGAACATAATCTATACTGGGAGTCTTAGCTTCGATATCCCGCACAAATGCGAAATAGGAAAGACATCCCTTCCCAACCATCCGGTGGGCCTTGAGGAAAGATATTACCCTATTGGGTACATAGTCAGTCGTGCCTTGCCACTTGATCCTCTGAATGCCCGGCATAGCCAAAGTGATTGTCTTCGCATGACAGTACAGAATAGCATGACACGGAGATAGCCAATCCATGCCCAAGATAACATCAAAATCAATTATGCTCAGGAGCAACAAGTCTACTCGGGTCTCCAGACCCCCAATAGTGACTCGACAGGACCGGTACACATGGTCCACAACAATGGTATCGCCCACCGGGGTAGATACATGCACGGGCAACGCAAGACACCCTTGGGTCGTGCCCAAATGAGGAGCAAAATATGTAGATACATAAGAATAAGTGGGATCGAACAAAACTGAGGCATCTCTGTGGCAGACTTAAATAATACCTGTAATAACAGCTTCTGAAGCAATCTCATCTGAACGGCCCTGAAGAGCATAGCAACGAGCCTGACCAGCTGATCGGCCTCCCTCTCGAGGCTGACCCCTGGCTGCCTGACCCTCACCCCTAGCTAGCGGGCGGGTGCTGAAGTAGAAGGACCAGAAGGTGAGGGATGCCCCTTCTGCTGATATGGCCTGGGAACAAAATAGGGACACTCTCTGCGGATGTGCCCAAACTCTCCGCACTCAAAGCAATTCCCAGGTGCTGGGGGCTGGGACTGATGAGGACACCTCGCACCAGAGTGTCCAACAGATGAACTAGGTCGGGAAGAACCCTAGAAAGATGGGGCCTGTGATGAACTTTGTGATGGCATTGCGCTGAGAGATGGCTGGCCCTGGACCCATGATGATCTGAGTGGGCTGGTTATGAAGACCTGAAAGAGCGACCTCAGCTCTGCTGACCCTGGCCTCTAGTCTGAGTGCCACTAGAACTAGCTGATCCTCAAGATCTCTTGGCCTCCCTCTCCTCTCGCTCCCTACGATGATCTGTCTTTATGTCACGAGCGATATCCACAACATCCTCAAAAGAGTGACTCAACACCCTCTCTCGGGTCATCAGAATACGGATAGGATAAATAAAGCCATCAATAAAACGTCCGAACCTCTCCCGGTCAGTAGGAACCAACCACGATGCATATGTGGATAACTCTGTGAATCTGATCTCATACTCCGACACTGACATGTCTCCCTGGCAAAGCCCCTTAAACTATCTACGCATATCCTCCCTCTAAGATCGAGGTATACACTTCTCCAAGAACATAATGGAGAACTCCCGGCATGATAGTGGTGTTGCCTCTACCGGTCTACGGCGCTCATAAGCCTCCCACCAAGCGAAGGCCGCTCCCTGAAACTGGAAGGTAGTAAATGATACACCGCTGGACTCCAAGATCCCCGCTGTACCGAGCATCCGACGGCACTTGTCCAGAAAACCTTGGGCATCCTCACCCGGAGTACCACTGAAAATAGGAGGAGATAATCTACTGAACCTCTCAAGACGATGCTGCTCGTCGTCGGCCATAACTGGGACCCTGTCCCCCTGAATTTGAACAGCTGGCTGTACTGGGACCACTAGCTGGACTGGTGGAGCCAGAGGTGTCTGAAGGCCCTGATCTACCTGCTCTAGAGTGCGAGCTGCGGGGGTCTGATGACCACCCTTGGTCCCGAATGTAGCTGCTATGGTGGAAGTTGAAATTGCCTGAGCCAGGCCAGTACAAACCGTCAATATCTGAGCTAGGGTCTCATGTAGACCTAGAATAATAATGGGCACAGCTGGTGCCTGAACTGGTGCTGCTGGGACCTCAGCAACTGGAGGATGTGGGTCAGCTGGCACTGCCTCAGCTGCCCTACCCCTACCACGACCACGGCTGCATCCACGGCCTCTAGCATGTGGCAATGGTGGTCGTCCGCCTCATCCTAAAGCTCGAGTTCTCACTATCTGCGAGAGAATAGAATATCAAAGTTCAGTTTTGGATCAACAACATCGTGCAACAAGAATTTCAAGAATTTGAAGCTTTCCTAAAAGGTTTGCAGCCTCCCAAGGATAAGCACAAGCGTCCCTATACCGATCCATGAGACTCTGTTAAACCGGCTCAGGAATCGCGAGACCTGTTAACCTAGTCTCTGATACCAACTTGTCACGACCCAAACCCAGGTCATAATGGTGCCCAACACATTGCTAGGCAAGCCCGACCATGTTATCCAAATTACCAGCCAATTATTAATTAATACTGATCAATTAAGGTTAATAGCTTGTTTTCATAACAAAACAACAAGTGCAGAAACAAAATACACAAAATACAGCCCAACAAAAGCGGTGTCACAAGTCTGAGCCTCTAACAGATGGAAATATCCTGTACAATCCAAGTCTAGGCAGAATAGTAAAGGACATGATAATAGGGAGGGAGAGATCGGGTCTTGCGTACGCCGGCAGCTACCTCGAAGTCTCCTCGGAATAACAATAACGTAGTAGCTGCGGTAGCTCAACTGCCCTCCTAAACACCTGTATCTGCATAGAAAGTGCAGGGGAGTGGGGTGAGTACATTTCAACTCAGTGAGTAATAATAATAAATAACAACTGAATGTAAGAACACTGGTACTATCACTAAACAATTCTAAGGGTAACCTCACAAGTAAGTCATCTCTACGGTGATAAGTCCAATTCCAGTCCACAACTGTCTCAAGATGATCCCACATTGACCTAGTCCTCACTCATATTGTTGCGGCGTGTAGCCCGATCCAATATATAGGTATATATGTATAATGTTATGACGTGCATCCCGATCCAATATATATAGTGCTGCGGCGTGCAGCCCGATCTAATATATATTGCACTACGGATATATTACAGCGGGTCCTCGCCCTCATCTCAGTCAATCTAGACTTGGCCTTACGGGCTCACTCAGCTAGAACAGGGAATCCCACCCCAGGTAGTCTCGCTCAGAGTACACATCTAGTACTGGCTCATGATATGCTATACAGCTATGAATACGGCTGAGTGTGTGTGTAAAACATGATATAAGGGTCACTTGGCTCTACAGGCTTCCCTAACACTCTACAGATCGGCACAAGGCCCCAAATACGGCTACTAGCCCAATTACACAGATATAAACTCAATCTCAGTCATTATACACAGTAAGCTATCAGTCGGAAAGGACCAAGTCCAAATCCCCAGTCATAATTCCACCACGCTCGTCACATGACGTGTGTTTCATCTGAGCATAGCATTGTATAGTGCGAGTACGGGGTTTAGAACCCTCAGTACATTATTTATTACCACCACTCACCTCGAATCGACAAAAGTCCTAGCTCGTCTTGCGCTTTCCTCGCAAATCAACCTCCTCGGATGCTAAATCTGATCAAAATCAATAAGAATACATCAAAATAGGCTAAATAAACACAACCCAATCGAAAAAACTCGATTTACACAAAAACCCACGAAGTTGCCAAAATTCGACTTTCGGTACGCTTCTCGAAAAATTACAAAAGTTACATTTTTGGAATCCTCATCTCAACACGAGTCCATACATATAAAGTTTATCAAAATCGAACTCCGTTTGCCCATTCAAATTGATGAATTTCAATATTCCAAGCTTGGAGCAAAACCCTCCATTAATACACCTTAAATCCTTCAATTTTTAGTGATATAAATGAAGATTCTAGGATAAAATCATGTATTTAGACCATAAAACTTACCTCAAATGACATCCCGATGAAATCCCCTTAAAATCCCGTCACTTTGCTCTCAAAGCTTGCCCACAAATGGTGAAATTATGAAAACCCTCGCGGGTGAAATGTTACTTAACAGGTCTGTCCGCCCAGGTAATTACACTATGCGATCGCATCCCATTATTGCAATCGCATTGAACAAAAATTTACTCTCCATATTTAATGCTATGCGATCGCACACCTACACTGCGATCGCATAGAATAATCTTTCAGGCTCCAAAATTACTACTATGCGATCGCACTCTAGCCCCGCGATCGCATAGAACAAACGACATCCAGGGACCCAGGGCCACAATATACTATGTGATCGCACCCATAGCCATGCGATCGGAGAGAACAAGGTTACAGACCTATGCGATCGCAGCCCCGTCTATGCGATCGCATAGAACAACTCAGAAGCTCAAATTCATCCTTCTATGCGATCGCATAGAGTATCCATCTGCAATAAATACCGGCAACCAACAACACTACTAAAATGCAAGAAATGGTCCGGTTGGACCCCCGGATTCACCCCGAGGCCCCCGGGACCCCAACGAAAACTACCAACCTACCCCAAAATACGGTACGAACTTGTTCCAATCATAAAAACACACCCTTAAACACGGAAATCATCAAATCAAGGCGGATTCAAGCCTAAGTTTCAACTAAAACTTCTGAAACTAACATCCAATCAAAAACCTGGCCAATCGATGTCCGAATGACTTGAAAATTTGCAGACATATCCAAAATCACCTAACGAAGCTACTGCAACTCTCGGAATTTCATTCCGAGCCCCGGATCTAAATCTCACCTACCATTTGGATTTCGCCAAAATTCAACCTTAGCCAATTCAAGCCTAAAACTTCACCGGACCTCCAAATTCAATTCCGATCACTCTCCTAAGCCACAAATGACCTCCCGGAGCTAACCGAATCTTCAGAATTCGATTTTGGGCTCTCTAACTCACAAGTCAACATCTGGTTGACTTTTCCCAACTATTCCCTCTTCTAAGAGACTATTTGTCTTATTTCCAACCAAACTCGATCCGAATTGACTCAAACTCACCAAACACACATATTGAAACATGAACAGGCATATAATGGGGAAAATAGGGTGGTAACTCGCATGATAACGGGCCGGGTCATCACAATCTTTCTCGACTGCCCTATCACTCAATCTTGTTAGGAACAATTAGGTATCAAAAATTTACATTTAAAAGATGGTAACCACTGGCTATTGAGATTAAAGGAATTTTTTATTCAAGCAAGACCCTATTCAAACAACTGGAAGACCATCCTCTTTTTTGTCGTTTGGAATATTTGAAATAATAATAATAATAACAATAATAATAAAAATAATAATAATAATAATAATAATATAAACAACCTTAGTAATAAGGTCTATCACACAGTTATTATCACGGGCGCATTTTATGTCTCACAAAAACTGTCACGACCCCGATTTTCCCCCAACATCGGGATCGTGATGGCGCCTACTCGTGGTAGCTAGGCAAGCCACTATATTCATACTATCCTGTTTTTAACACAATTTCATAATTTATTTATCAACAAACCACAACTTTAATTAAATAAATGCGGAATACTTTATCGAAATAGAAATAACTAATTACAAGATGAAAATCATACTGAAATCCTCTACCCAAGACGTGGAGTCACCAACTGACGAACTACTATTGAATACTACACATAAAAGTTTGAAAGAAATATAACATAATTCTATTTGTCTCGGAACAAAGAGACTATAGCTAGTAACATAAGTAAAGAGAGAGACGCCGGGCTTGCGGACGTCTGCAAACTACCTCGGTCTCAAATGTGATCGACTCGCACGCAATCGATTTACTGCTGCTGCTCCTGATCGTAACCTGGACCTGTGCAAAAACGCACAAAAGTGTAGTATCAGCACAACCGACCCCATGTGCTGGTAAGTGCCTGGCCTATCCCGACGAAGTAGTGACAAGCCTAGGACCGGACACCCACATAAACCTGTGCAGTTCTATATATATGTACACCACAAGATAAATATATATATATATATATATACCACAGAATAACGAGAAATAACCAAGTAATAACACAATAAGGAATATCTCAAAAGAACTCAACAATTAACAACAGTTAATAAGTTCACAAGGAAAACAAAGTATAATGGAAACACAAGTAATATCAAGTCAAGGAATAGCAAGTAGTTGCACGGCATCACCCTTCGTGCTTTTACTCTCATCCTCACCAAATAAGCAAATAAAGTACACGGCATCACCCTTCGTGCTTTTACTCTCATCCTCACATCCATAGTACGGCATGATCTTTCGTACATGGTTCAATAACAGGGCACGGCATGATCCTTCGTGCATAATCAATAAAACATGGCACGGCATTAACCTTCGTGCATAAATAATAAAACATGGCACGGCATTAACCTTCGTGCATAAATAATAAATCAAGGCACGGCATCACCCTTCGTGCATTATCACTCTTCCTCACCCAAATAACAATCACAATTAAGGGCAAAGAATGAAACAGTAAATCATAAACCGTCCCAACAAGGGCAATCAATAATCATCTTCACAACAAGTCCCGACAAGGGAGAACAATAACAATTCTACAACCTGGCAAAGGTTCAACAATTTATCTGCAAATATGTCTCACAATAAGCATTAACAATGACTCACGGTCATACTAGACGCCAGTGTATGGATGCTCGTCACCACAGCCCATACACCGCACTCGATCACATAACACATAGCACATTATCCTATTCCCTCAAGCTAGGATAGAACAAACACTTACCTCGAATGTTTATGAACAGTTCAATCTATGGCAATGTCTTTTTCTTTCAAATTTGGCTCCAATCCAATCATATCTATACACAATTGATTCAATATCATCAATACTACTCAACAAACTAATTCCTAAGACCAATTACAACTTTTACAACATTCTGCCCGGAATAGTGAATTTCGACCCCGGGCCCACATGGTCGGAACTCGGGGTTCGGACCAAAATCCAGTTACCCATCCCCCCATGAGTTCAAGTATATGATTTGTTTTAAAATCAGACCTCAATTCGAGGTCCAATTTCCCAATTTATGAAAAACCCTATATTCGATCAAAAACAAGAATATCTACCATGAAAACCTTTGATTTCTATTGAAAAACATGTTTAATGATGTTAGGAATTGAAAGAATTAACTAAAAAGTGACTTACAATTGTTTTGAAGAAGAAGGAATCCGTGAAGAATCGCAAATGGGTGTTTTTCGGTTGTGAAAAGTGAAGAAATGAACTGAAAATAGTGATTTACAGGTCTCTGTGTTCGCATTTGCGAACATGGGTTCGCAATTGCGAACCCCGACCAATTTCCGGAGTTTGAAAAATAAGCTAATGCTGGGAAGTTCGCATTTGCGAACATTTATTCGCATTTGCGAAGTTTAGGCAGTTACTGGGGATTTCGCATTTGCGAAATAAGGTTCGCATTTGCGAACCAGCAGGCTTCTGGGCTTTGTCGCAATTGCGACACATTCTTCGCAATTGCGAAGACAGCAATTACTGAAGGCCTCGCATTTGCGAGGTTAAGTTCGCAATTGCGAACTCTGGTCCAGGTGTGCCAGTGTCGCATTTGCGACACTTTGTTCGCATTTGCGAACTTGGTTGGTTCTGGCAGGCATCGCATTTGCGATAATGGGTTCGCATTTGCGAACCCAGCCTTGAACTGCCTTCTTCGCATTTGCGAGAAATTCTTCGCAAATGCGAAGCCAACAGCTGGGTGAAAAACCAGCAGTGTGCATAAATTCAGAAATTGATCCTACGGCCTATCAAATCTTTACCCGAGCCCCCCGGCTCCAAACCAAACATGTACACAACATCAAAAACACATTATGAACTTGTTCGTGCGATCACATCGCCAATATCACATCGTTTTCATCAAATCAAGCCTCAAATTCATCATTTTCATACTTTTGGTTTTCAAAACTTTCAAACTTGGAACTCAAGGTCGAAAACATCTCAAACGACATCCGAATGTCACCAAACTTTACGTAAATCACATATATAATATTTAAGACTTGTACCGGGCGTCGGAACCAAAATACGAGCCCGATACCAAGGTCAATTAATTCATTTCCTTTAACAATTACATCAAAAACAATTTCATAGAAAAATTCATAACTTGGGCTCTCGGCCTCAGAATTCGACTCCGGACGCATGTCCAAGTCCCATATTTTCCTACGGACCTTTCGGGACCATCCAATCTCGGGTCCGGGTTCGTTTACCAATAATGTTGACCGAAGTCAACCATATCAATATTAATATCATTTTTATCCAAATTTCTCATAGAATTCATATTTTCTATCACAAAAATCTTTCCGGCTACATGCTCGAATCGTGCACGTAAATCGAGGCAACATGGAATGAGGTTTTCAAGGCCTCAGAAGCTCGAAATGATTAATAAAATAAGTGATGACCCTTTGGGTCATCACAATCTCCACCTCTAAAACAATTGTTCGTCCTCGAATGGACAAAAGAAAGAAGTACCTGAGTCAGGATACAAATGTGGGTAGCGGCTCCGTATATCAGACTCGGACTCCCAGGTCGATGCCTCAGGAGGCTGACCTTTCCACTGAACACGCACAGAAGGAAAACACATGTGTGGGATCGCCGGTCTAGAATGGCCACCGGCTCCTCCTCGTAAGATAGTTCATTGTCCAATTGGACAGTGCTGAAGTCTAATACATGTGTGGGATCTCTGTGGTACCTCCGAAGCATAGATACATGAAAAACTAGATGCACGGCTGATAAGCTAGGCGGCAAAGCTAATCTGTAAGCCACCCCTCCCACTATGTCCAGAATTTCAAATGGACCAATATACCTAGGGCTGAGCTTGCCCTTCTTCCCGAACCTCATCACGCCCTTCATAGGCGACACTCGGAGCAATACTCGTTCACCAACCATGAAATCTACATCTCGAACCTTATGATCCGTATAAGTCTTCTGCCTGGACTGAGCTGAACGCAATCTCTCCTAAATAGTCTTGACCTTATCCAAGGCCTCCTGGACTAAGTCTGTACCCAACAACCGAGCCTCTCCCGGTTCAAACCATCCAACTGGTGATCGACATCGCCTACCATACAACGCCTCATACGGAGCCATCTGGATGCTAGACTGGTAACTGTTATTGTAGGCGAACTCTGCTAATGGCATAAACTAGTCCCACGAGCCTCCAAAATCAATAACACAAGCTCGAAGCATGTCCTCTAGAATCTGAATAGTCCTTTCGGACTGGCCATCCGTCTGAGGATGAAATGCTGTACTCAACCGAACCTGGGTGCCTAACTCCCGCTGGACCGCTCTCCAGAACCGCGAGGTAAACTGCGTTCCCCGATCAGAGATAATAGATACTGGCACTCCATGGAGACGAACAATCTCCCTAATGTAAACCTCCGCTAGCCTCTCCGATGAGTAGGAGACAGATACTGGAATAAAGTGTACTGACTTGGTCAACCTATCAACAATGACCCAAATAGCATCAAATTTCCTCCGAGTCAAAGGAAGTCCAGTAACGAAGTCCATAGTGATTCGCTCCCATTTCCACTCGGGAATTTCAATCCTCTCGAATACACCACCAGTTTTCTGGTGCTCATATTTCACCTGCTGATAATTTAGACACCGAGCGACATACGCAACGAATATCTTTCTTCATTCTGCGCCACCAATAGTGCTGCCGCAAGTCCTGGTACATCTTCGCGGCGCTCGGGTGAATGGAATACCGCGAACTGTGCGCCTCCACTAAGATCAACTCTCGAATCCTTTCGACATTGGGTACACAAACTCGACCCTGCAATTTCAATACCCCATCACCATCTAGATTTACCTGTGTGGCACCTCCCCGTTGTACTGTATCTCTCAACTCACGCAAATGAGGATCATCAAATTGCCTCTCACGGATACGCTCAAATAAAGAAGAACGAGCGACCGTGCAGGCTAACACTCTGCTAGGCTCAGAAATGTCTAATCTCACGAACCGGTTGGCTAAGGCCTGGACATCTAGAGCTAATGGTCTCTGACTGACCGGAATGTATGCAAGACTACCCATGCCGGCATACTTTCTACTCAATGCATCGGCCACCACATTGGCCTTACCTGGGTGATATAATAATAGTAACATCATAGTCTTTTAGCAATTCTAACCATCTCCGCTGTCGTAGATTCAACTCCTTTTGCTTGAACAAGTATTGTAGACTTTTGTGATCAGTGTATACCTCACACGTCACACCATATAGATAATGCCTCCAGATCTTCAAGGCATGAACCACTGCTGCTAACTCAAGATCATGAACTGGATAATTCTTCTCATGTATCTTTAATTGCCTCGAAGCATAAGCGATAACCTTACCATCCTGCATCAATACCGCTCCAAGCCCTGTACGAGATGCGTCACAATAAACTGTATAAGGCCCTGCACCTGTAGGTAGTATCAACACCGGTGCGGTGGTCAAGGCTGTCTTGAGCTTCTGAAAGCTCGCCTCACACTCCTCTGACCACTGGAACTGGACACCCTTCTGGGTCAACCTGGTCATCGGGGCTGCAATAGAAGAAAACCCCTCTACAAATCGACGGTTGTAACTTGCTAATCCCAAGAAACTCCGGATCTCAGTCACTGAAGCTGGTCGAGGCCAATTCTGGACTGCCTCAATTTTCTTTGGGTCTACCTAAATACCTTCCACTGATACAATGTGACCCAGAAATGCTAATGAACTCAGCCAGAACTCACATTTAGAAAATTTGGCATATAGCTGGTTATCTTTCAGAGTCTGAAGAACCACTCTGAGGTGCTGCTCGTGCTCTTCCTGGCTGCGGGAGTACACCAGGATGTCATCTATAAAGACTATCACGAACAGATCTAAGTAAGGCCTGAATACCCGATTCATCAACTCCATGAATGCTGCTGGGGCATTGGTCAACCCGAAGGACATGACCAAGAACTCATAATGCCCATATCTGGAGCGAAAGGCTGTCTTAGGAATGTCAGCCGCCCTGATCTTCAGCTGATGGTAGCCTGACCTCAAGTCTATCTTAGAGAATACCCTCGCTCCCTGGAGCCGGTCAAACAAATCATCAATCCTCGGCAGTGGATACTTATTCTTTATTGTCACTTTGTTTAATTGCCGGTAATCAATACACATCCGCATCGAGCCATCTTTCTTCTTTACAAATAATACAGGTGCTCCCCAAGGGGAAACACTGGGCCTGATAAAGCCCTTCTCAAGAAGGTCCTGCAACTGATCTTTCAACTCTTTTAGCTCCGGCGGGGCCATACGATAGGGTGGAATAGAGATGGGCCGAGTGCCCGGTGCCAGATCAATACAGAAATCAATATCCCTGTCGGGTGGCATGCCCGGCAGGTCTGAAGAAAAAACCTCAGGAAACTCCCGTGCAATAGGGACTGACTCAATGGAAGGAACCTCTGCGTTGGAATCATGAACATAAGCCAGATAAGCTAGACACCCCTTCTCGACCATGCGTCGACCCTTAACATAGGAAATAACAGTGCGAACGGAGTGGCTTGAGGTACCTTTCCACTCTAGTCGGGGTGATTCTGGCAAGGCTAAGGTCACAGTCTTAGCATGGCAATCAAGAATAGCATGGTATGGGGACAACCAGTCCATCCCCAATATGACATCAAAATCCACCATATCCAAAAGGAATAGATCAACACGGGTCCCAAGACCCCCAAATATAACTACGCACGAACGATGCACTCGGTCGACTACAATGGAGTCACCCACTGGTGTAGCCACATAAACTGGAATATCCAGAGCATAGCTGGGCACGGCCAAATACGGTGCAAAGTAGGAAGACACATATGAATATATAGATCCAGGGTCAAATAATACTGAAGCACCTCTGCCACACACAAGAATAGTACCTGTAATCACGGCATCTGATGCCTCTGCCTCTGGCCTGGCTGGTAAAGCATAGAATCGGGGATCTGCACCTCCCCTCTGAGCTGCGTCTCTAGGACGACCATCAACTGGCTGACCTCTACCTCTCGCTGGACGGTCTCCACCTCTACGGTCTCGACCTCCACCTCTATAATCTCTACCCCCGCCTCTGGCTGGCTGGGCAGGCTGAGGGTCAACTGGGGCCTGAATCATAGGACGAGGACCTCGCTGCTGAGAGTTGCCCGCTGCTAGAGGGCAATACCTGATAAAATGACCCGGGTCACCACAACCGTAGCAACTCTTATAATGATAGGGCTGCTGGCCCTAACGACCTGAATGGCCTCCACGAACACTCTGAAGAGGCTGAGCATTAATAGGAGGCTGGTTTGAATAATGCCCCCGAAAACCACGATCACCCGGTCCACCCTGTGAAGCCTGAAGGGCGGAATGAAAAGGCCTGGAAGACTGGCCTCTATCAAAGGATTCTCTGCCCACCAGAGGAAGAACCACTAAACCTGCCTGAATGACAAGGCCTCTTGTCTGAAGAATAACCGCCTGCCCGAGCAAGAGCCATCTCAACTCGGCGTGCTGCATTAGCTGCCTCCTGAAATGATATGTCACTCCCCACGCCCATAACCATCTGGAGTCTAATTGGCTGATTAAGCCCATCTATAAACCTGCGGACCCTCTCCCGCTCTGTGGGAAGTATCACCACTGCATGACGAGCCAAATCGACAAATCTCGTCTCATACTGTGTAATCGTCATAGTGCCCTGATGGAGGCGCTCAAACTGCCTCCGAAGTACATCCCGCCGAGTAGCAGGGAGAAACTTCTCCATAAATAGTTCCGCAAACTGATCCCATGATAAAGCTGGGGACCCTGCCGGTCGAGTCAAGCAATAATCTCTCCACCAAGTCTTGGCGGATCCTGCAAGCCTGAATGTACAGAAGTCAACTCCATTTGTCTCCACGATCCCCATAGTCTTGAGAATCTCACGGCAACTGAATAAGAAGTCCTGAGGATCCTCTGATGTGGCACCGCTGAATGTAGTGGTAAACAGCTTGGAGAACCGGTCAAGTCTCCATAAAGAATTAGAAGTCATGGCTGCTCCATCACCGGTATGAGCTGTGGTACCTGACTGAGTGGCCACAGCTGGCTGAACCACTGGTGCCTGAGGCTGAGGAGCTACTGGCTCCGGAGTACGAGTAATAGGAGTCCGGGCCCCTCCTCCAGCCTGAGAAGCAGCTGGTGCAACTGATAATAAGCCCGCTCTGGCAATGCTGTCCATAAATCCCGCTATTCTGACCAAAGCATCCCGAAGATCCGGGGTAAATAAAGCCTCTCCTGGGACCTGAGCTGAGCTGCCTGGGGCTGAGCTCTACCCCTACCACGGCCTCTGATACGGCCTTGGCCCCTGCCCTTCACGGGAGCTGCCTGGGGCTCGGGTTGCTGGTCAGCGGACGAAGAAGCGCGTGTCTTCACCATCTGCGAAAGGACATAATAGAAATTCAATCAGTAATTGCGAAAGGACATAATAGAAATTCAATCAGTAATTGAGGAACAAGTCGCACGACAAGAAAGAACAAATGAGAGACTCTTTCCTAACTCAATAGACTCTGGAGGACAAGTACAGACGTCTCCGTACCTACCTCTCAAACTCTACTAAGCTTGTTCGTGAGTGGTGAGACCTATGTAACCTAGAGCTCTGATACCAACTTGTCACGACCCGGATTTTCCCCCAACATCGGGATCGTGATGGCGCCTACTCGTGGTAGCTAGGCAAGCCACCGTATTCATACTATCCTGTTTTTAACACAATTTCATAATTTATTTATCAACAAACCACAACTTAAATTAAATAAATGCGGAATACTTTATCGAAATAGAAATAACTAATTACAAGATGAAAATCATACTGAAATCCTCTACTCAAGACGTGGAGTCACCAACTCACGAACTACTATTGAATACTACACATAAAAGTTTGAAAGAAATATAACATAATTCTGTTTGTCTCGGAACAAAGAGACTACAGCTAGTAACATAAGTAAAGAGAGAGACGCCGGGCTTGCGGACGTCCGCAAGCTACCTCGGTCTCAAATGTGATAAACTTCCACGCAATCGATTTTCCGAAAGCTGCTCCAACACTGTGATCTCTGCAAAAAGCACAGAAGTGTAGCATCAACACAACCGACCCCATGTGTCGGTAAGTGCCCGGCCTAACCCCGGCGAAGTAGTGACAAGGCTAGACAGGACCTGCTATAATCAACCTGTGCAGATAAATATATATATGTATACCACAGAATAACGAGAAATAACCAAGTAATAACACAATAAGGAATATCTCAAAAGAACTCAACAATTAACAACAGTTAATAAGTTCACAAGGAAAACAAAGTATAATGGAAACACAAGTAATATCAAGTCAAGGAATAGCAAGTAGTTGCACGGCATCACCCTTCGTGCTTTTACTCTCATCCTCACCAAATAAGCAAATAAAGTACACGGCATCACCCTTCGTGCTTTTACTCTCATCCTCACATCCATCGTACGGCATGATCCTTCGTACATGGTTCAATAACAGGGCACGGCATGATCCTTCGTGCAAAATCAATAAAACATGGCACGGCATTAACCTTCGTGCATAAATAATAAAACATGGCACGGCATTAACCTTCGTGCATAAATAATAAATCAAGGCACGGCATCACCCTTCGTGCATTATCACTCTTCCTCACCCAAATAACAATCACGGTTAAGGGCAAAAAATGAAACAATAATTCATAAACCGTCCCAACAAGGGCAATGAATAATCATCTTCACAACAAGTCCCGACAAGGGAGAACAATAACAATTCTACCACCTGGCAAAGGTTCAACAATTCATCTACAAATATGTCTCACAATAAGCATTATCAACGACTCACGGTCATACTAGACGCCAATGTATGGATGCTCGTCACCACAACCCATACACCGCACTCGATCACATAACACATAGCACATAATCCTATTCCCTCAAGCTAGGATAGAACAAACACTTACCTCGAATGTTTATGAACAATTCAATCCGTGGCAATGTCTTTTTCTTTCAAATTTGGCTCCAATCCAATCGTATCTATACATAATTAATTCAATATCATCAATACTACTCAACAAACTAATTCCTAAGACCAATTACAACTTTTACAACATTCTGCCCGGAATAGTGAATTTCGACCCCGGGCCCACATGGTCGGAACTCGGGGTTCGGACCAAAATTCAGTTACCCATCCCCCCACGAGTTCAAGTATATGATTTATTTCAAAATCGGACCTCAATTAGAGGTCCAATTTCCCAATTTATGAAAAATCCTATATTCTATCAAAAACAAGAATTTCTACCATGAAAACCTTTGATTTCTATTGAAAAACATGTTTAATGATGTTAGGAATTGAAAGAATTAAGTAAAAAGTGACTTACAATTGTTTTGAAGAAGAAGGAATCCGTGAAGAATCGCAAATGGGTGTTTTTGGGTTGTGAAAAGTGAAGAAATAAACTGAAAATCGTGATTTACAGGTCTCTGTGTTCGCATTTGCGAACATGGGTTCGCAATTGCGAACCCCGACCAATTTCTGGAGTTTGAAAAATAAGCTAAGGCTGGGAAGTTCGCATTTGCGAACTTTTGTTCGCATTTGCGAACACTGGCAGAAAAGGGTGTTTCGCATTTGCGAAATAAGGTTCGCATTTGCGAACCAGCAGGCTTCTGGCCTTTGTCGCAATTGCGACACATTCTTCGCAATTGCGAAGACAGGCAATTACTGAAGGCCTCGCATTTGCGAGGTTAAGTTCGCAATTGCGAACTATGGTCCAGGTGTGCCAGTGTCGCATTTGCGACACTTTGTTCGCATTTGCGAACTTGGCTGGTTCTCGCAGGCATCGCATTTGCGATAATGGGTTCGCATTTGCGAACCCAGCCTTGAACTGCCTTCTTCGCATTTGCGAGAAATTCTTCGCAAATGCGAAGCCAACAGCTGGGTGAAAAACCAGCAGTGCATAAATTCAGAAATTGATCCTACGGCCTATCAATTCTTTACCCGAGCCCCCCGGGCTCCAAACCAAACATGTACACAACATCACAAACACATTATGAACTTGTTCGTGCGATCAAATCGCCAATATCACATCGATTTCATCAAATCAAGCCTCAAATTCATGATTTTCATACTTTTGGTTTTCAAAACTTTCAAACTTGGAACTCAAGGTCCAAAACATCTCAAACGACATCCGAATGTCACCAAACTTTACAGAAATCACATATATAATATTTAAGACTTGTACCGGGCGTCGGAACCAAAATACGAGCCCGATACCAAGGTCAATTAATTCATTTCCTTTAACAATTACATCAAAAACAATTTCATAGAAAAATTCATAACTAGGGCTCTAGGCCTCAGAATTCGACTCCGGACGCATGTCCAAGTCCCATATTTTCCTACGGACCTTTCGGGACCATCCAATCTCGGGTCCGGGTCCGTTTACCAATAATGTTGGCCGAAGTCAAGCATATCAATATTAATATCATTTTTATCCAAATTTCTCATAGAATTCATATTTTCTATCACAAAAATCTTTCCGGCTACATGCTCGGATCGTGCACGTAAATCGAGGCAACATGGAATGAGGTTTTCAAGGCCTCGAAGCTCGAAATGATTAATAAAATAAGTGATGACCCTTTGGGTCGTCACAAAAATAGCCCGTGCGGCAGCCAAGCACTGACTTGACTTAAGCCTGCTCCAACACTCGGCCACATTTCAACAACTTTGGACTTCAATTAATTTAAGTAGCGTTCAACGTAGTAAGCTTAGAATGAACTTAGGCAACGAAAATATAAGTGAAGGGATAGAATTTAAACGTGAACAAAAGACATAAGATTACAGGAACTCTTTCCCAACTTTGTATTTAACTCGTGCATACAAAGAAACTCAAACTATGAAGTACATCTGTGTTCAAAATAAAGATCACTCTTGACCCTTACAAGACTACTCTTAGCCTTAGTTTATTTCCACTCTTAAAAATAGGTTTAGGACTCTTTCCTAAATCTCTTGTGTGCTCTCACACATTTTTAACTCATAATCAACAAAAGGATGGGTGTTGTCCATTTATAGAACATGAATCAGCCCCATTTACACAATAGTTGCCCCATTTTAGGCATTAACACTTGCCCATTCAACCTACTACTTTATTTAGTGTAGTTGACACCCCAACTATTAGGATCATGTAAATCATGCTAAAGTAAATGGGATCATAGCCCCAAAAACGTTGCGAACTCCTACAAGCATTTTATGACAAAGCTCAACTGTTGCCCATGTGCACAGCATGCGTCGTAACCGTCTTTGACTTGGTCATTTCCAATGTTGCTGTCCAATTTTGTGCTTTGGCTTGGACCAGCTCCAATTCTATTGTATTCCAGCTACATTGTGCCTCAATTTTCCTTGATGTTGCCCACGAACTTGGGCCATATTTTGCAACTCAATGCCATGACAAATCTGCCCGCGTACTGCCTTCCCGTTGTACATTTGCTTGTCTTTGCCTATCAATTTTTTGTGTTGCCGTGGCATCACTTCCTCATGACTTGATTCCTTTGCATAATCAAGTGTCACCCTTAGCCCGCAACTCATTGTCAAGCCCTTGCCAAGTTGTCTTGCATCCGTTCAAAGCGTTAGCCATCGCTTTCACGTTTTCCCTTTTTGACTTTGGTGTTGTTCGCGCACCTATCTTTGCAACACTCTTGCTGCCCTCATGACAATACTCTTGTTTTAAAGTTGAGCTCAATTGTCAGAGGTCTAACAAACCACCTCCACTCTTTGAAACTCGACGTACTCGTCGAGGTCAACTCAATGTATGAGTTCCAAGGGGTTGACAAGCAATGCCCATTAACCTCCTCTCTCTTCGGCTACAATTGCATTGACACCAACAATTTGTTTGTCACTATTTGATGCCTCTAAAGCAACCCTCTTCTCTACGGCAGTCAAAGCATTTAACACTACCTTGTTCGGACAGTCCCTCGCTCGATGTGGCCCATTACAAAGGAAACAACCATTGAATTTGCTGCCCTTCTCCCTGCCCTTTGAAGTTCCAGCTTCTTACTTTGCCTTCCCTCTATATTCATGTGCATTGCCACTTTCACATTTCTTCCACTCCTTTGCCTTGTCCTTCTTTCCATCGTTGGACTTTGAAGCCAAATTCTTCTCATTTATATGAAAATCACCCAATACATCTGCAACAACTACAATACTTGCAAGGTTTTGAATATTCTTCCTTCGCAACTCAAGTTGTGCCCACTGTTGTAGCCCGCTCATGAAGTTGTGCAACTTATCTTTTTCTGACATGTTGTTGATGCACAGCATCAACGATGTGGACTCCTTCACATAAGCTCTATTCAACTTTTTAAGTTTGTCCCTAGCAATCCAAGATGTATTACTAGAAAGGAACTGACCCTTCAATTCCTTTTTAAGCCGCTCCCACGACTCAACCTTTGGTCTACCAAGACTTTCATCTTAAGACACACGAGTGCGCCACCATAACTTAGAATCATCACTCAAACACATGCTAGTCAAGGTTACTTTCTTCTCTTCGTCTTGCACACGAATAGCATGAAAGTACTGCTCCATATCCCAAAGAAAATTCTCCAATTCACGTGCACTCCTTGCACCTCCGAATGCCTTTTGTTTAAGTATTCTCACTTTGAGACGTTCAGCACCACGTTGAGGAGCATCCTCGCCCATAGCACGTCACAACAACACTGTCTCGGCCTTCAGTTCTGTATATTCTCGACTAAGCTTTGTCATTTCTACCTCAAGAAATGCAATTCTAGTCACGAGAGACTAAAGTTCTTCCCTTTCCGGAATATTTCCCACCAATGCCTCCAATTTTATTAGGCTTTCCCACAAGTCATTATTACTACCAGCCATGTTCTCTAACAAGACCATGAAATCTGCTACTGCATGTCGTTTCTCCGCCATGAACCTACTCCGCTCTTATTCCAGTTGTCACGGGCGCATTTTATGTCTCACAAAAATAGCCTGCGTGGCAGCCAAGCACCAACTTGACTTCAGCCTGCTCCAAGACTCGGCCAAAATTTTAGCAACTTCGGACTTTGATTAATTTAGGCAGCGTTTAATGTAGTAAGCTTAGAATGAACTTAGGCAATAAAAATATAAGTAAAGGGCCAAAATTTAAACGTGAACAAAAGACACAAGATTATAGGAACTCTTTCCCAGCTTTGTATTTAACTTGAGCATACAAAGAAACTCAACCTTCAAAGTACATCAGTGTACAAAATGAAGATCACTCTTCCCTCACAAGAATACTCTTAGCCTCAGTTTGTTTCCACTCTTGAAAAATGGTTTAGGACTCTTTCCTAACTCTCTTGTGTGCTCTCACACGTTTTTAACTCTTAAGCCACAAATGGATAGGTGTTGTCCATTTATAGAACATGAATCAGCCCAATTTACACAATGGTTGCCCCATTTTAGGCATTAACACTTGCCCACTCAGCCCACTACTTTACTTTAGTGTAGTTGGCACTCCCAACAACTAGGATCATGTAAATCATGCTAAAGTAAATGGGATCATGGCCCCAAAAATTTTGCAAACTCCTGCCAGCATTTTAGGACAAAGCTCAACTGCTGCCCATGTGCACAACATGTGTCGTAACCGCCTTTGAATTGGTCATTCCAATGTTGCTGCCCAATTTCGTGCCTTGGCTTGTACCAGCTCCAATGCCATTGTATTTCAGCTGCATTGTGCCTCAATTTGCCTTGCTATCGCCCATGAACTTGGCCCGTTTGTTGCAACTCAATGCTATGACAAATCTGCCCGAGCACTGCCTTCCCGTTGCACATTCCCTTGTCTTTGCCTATTCGTTTTTGCCTTGCCTTGCTATTACTGCCTCATGCCTTGATGCCTTTGCTATAATCAAGTGTCACCCTTAGCCCGCAACTCATTGTCAAGCCCTTGCCAAGCTGCCTTACATCCGTTCAAAGCCTTAACCATCGCTTGCTCAATTTCCCTTTTTGACTTTGGTGCTGCTCGCGCACCTATCTTTGTTGCCTCATGACAACACTCTTGTTGTCAAGTCAAGCTCAATTAGCGTAGGTCTAACAATTATCCTCTAACAAGCCTGGGAATACAACTTCTTCACTAAGTAAAATCCCTTCAAGGAGAACAAGATTCAAATTAAGATCAAATGGAACAAACTTCCGACAAATACAATCAAACTAAATATTGATGGAGCCTTCTCCAAGTCTAATTTAGAAGCTTGCATGGGTGGAGTTTTCAGGAACAAAGATGGCGACTGGATTTTTGGGTACTATAAATCAACTTACGTATATTCAGTCATGCATTGTGAGCTAATGGCTCTACATGAAGGACTAAAAATTGCCAACCCTAACTTCTCAAATATAATTTTTGAATGCAAGTTATTAATGCAATAGTTCAAACACATAATCCTGAGACATAATTTCAGGGAAGGAAATGTAATAGCCCACCTCTTGGCAAAGGAAGCAGTGAAAAATTTCAAAGTTCCTAAATGTGTTCACCATGCACGCCCACCTTATTTTATTGAACATCAATTGCTAAATGACAAGCACGATTTTAGTATTAAGTCAAAGTTTGTTAGTACTAATGTTTGTAGGGCTGCTTATCGGACGGACTGAGTGGTTATTTACTCTTAACGATTTGGTTTATCGGTTATCGGCTTTTAAATGTATTAATCTGCTAGTCACCCGATAATATATCGGGCAGATTGGTATCGGTTTAGCTCTTATAGGGTGGTTCTCGGGCGGTTTATAGTCCCAATTCAAAGTGTGCTAAATTTGTTAGGAATCAATTCCCCGCAATAAGATTAAGAAGAATTTTTTTGAAAAATATGATAAAAAGTTAAAGCAATGTATTACAGGTTGAAAACTAAAGTTTCGTGCTTATATAAATGTGTCTAGAACTACGTTTTGGTGGCTCCTCTGAGGCAAATTCCATGCAAATAGACTCATTTAACTTTTTCGTTGTTACTTTTTACTTAGCAAATGAATAAAATGGTGGGAAGATTACCGCCCAATTCAAAATGAAATATCAAATGATTTAGAGAAGGTACGTTTGGAAAGAGAGCCAAACCTTAAATTCTACAAAATTCCCGCCAAAATTTTCTCAACTTTTGGGGAGTCGACGAGATGGAGACGGTAGTGAGAGGGCGAGATGGAGTATGCGTTAGGGTTTCTGTTCTGATTATTTAGGAATTAGGCGTTAGAACTTAGAGATAGAGTATTGGAAGAGTGGAAGACTAAAGTGAAGGGTTTTTTGATATATATATATATATATATATATATATATATATATATATTCTTAACGGGTTAACGAACTGTCCATTAAGAATTGAATAATAAGCTCCCAAACTGATAAGTCGTAAATGAAAAAATTTAAATCTGTTCCCTATCCGTTATACCGCTAACCCGATTCCAATAAGCCATTAAGCTTCAATATCGGTTCATTTCATTTTTCGGATTCGGTTTGATTTTGAACACCCCTAAGTGTTTGTGAAAGACTAGCCAAGTTTGACAATGAAATTGTCATACAGGACTATGAGAACTGTGTAATGTTTGTGTTAGTAATATAATATTATCGTTTGTTTTTTCAAAAAAAGAAGATAAATTCAAATATTTATTCTTTTATTTTCTATTCACACAACTTTAAGCCAAAACACCTAACACATACGTCACTCACATGTTGAGACATGGCTTAATTAGTGTTACATAGAAGTAATATACATTTTTTATAAGTTACTGTAATTACCTTTGGGTTATTTATACCCATGTACTATTAAAAATTAATTATCAATATCTTCCATTATACATTTCAAAGGAATTTGTCCTCTCTGTTACCTATTTTAATATTTTTACCCCTCAATTTAACGGACAACTCAGACCCATCTTCAAATGGACACGTGGCGATTACCTGTTGATAACCGATTAGATGGCTGACCCATATCAAAGTTCGGATCTTTCCTCCGACGACTAAACCCCGTGCCTTATTTTTTTAGGTATCATAAAATTTTAATAAATATACTATAATCATCTTCAACCTACCTTCCATTCATTCTTCTTTGTACCCACCCAAAAGCTTATCGAATCTCAGCCAATTTCATTTAAAATTCTAGCATCTCCTTAACACAATATGCCATTTTCACTCAAAATCAAGAAACTTGCTGCATGCAATATATTCATCATCCTCCAAATAGAACTCTAAATATCAATGGAAAATTAAGAAATTAAATTTTAGTTTTCTCGAATACATAATTATTGCATTTGTTCTTTCTTTTTTACTTTTCTCCTGTTCCTCAGCTTGGCTACCCTTTGTTCTTCTTAATTTTCTCGTCACCTTCACTATTCAGGTTGTCAAAATATTGGTCAAGCCACACAAATTTCAACTCAGACATGCAAATGGGAAGATCCAATTGAACTTCCTAAAATTTATCGATAAACAATAAAATTATGCAAAATTGAAATGCTTTCATGAGTCTTGAATTAGGGTAAACGAAAACAAAATAAAAATTGATTTTGATTCTTACCCATTTAGATAATTGAAGATGAATTAGGCTATATGTATGGGGCCGAATCGGATGTAAGATGGCGCAAGCATGTATACACATATAGCCGACTCGGATGTAATACGGGTCGAGCACGTACCCTTATGCGGCCGTTGACATCGGATGACACCTGCTTTCATGTACGTACGATGAAGAGGATACGCCCTCGACAATAGTGGCGTATCAGCAGGCTCGCCCAAGCAGACGTCCCGACTCCCCCTCCCCTATACTTTCGTTGTAATATCAATAGCTTTGGGACGATGTAATGTGTCGGCGAGGGGGTCATCCTTCTATATAAGGAAGGGCCCCCCTCATTTGTAAGACAAGTATTATTGATCATTAATAATACAACTCTCTCTTGCTCTGTCATTTTCTCTATATTTTATCTCTTTATCGCTTACTTGTTCAAACACTTCATTAAGCTCCACTACATTCTTACAAGGAAAACATATATACAAATCCAAATATCGATCTTCAGGATATATTACCATTGATTCCGATTTACCATTTATATAATCTCTGATTGTCCCTAACTCGTAAAGCAACCGATAGCTTTTGGGTCAAACAATTTGGCGCCGTCTGTGGGGATTTCGAGAATCAAACTCGTAGTATACATCCACAAGATTCGATCATCGGAAAAAGCCCGGAAATTGCCGAAAATGACACTCGATCCAAAGTTGTGGTAGAAGTTACTACCAACCTCCTAAGTTGCATGAACGAGGCCGGTGGTAGCCCTACCATTAATGCTACCCCTGGTGTCACACTCGAGGCAGAAGCCTCACCTCCCCCCTTCGGGAACCTTGCAAACCCGCAGGAAAGAGATACCTCCACTTCAAGAGAAGCACCCCCAGCCATCAAGAAGCTACTCGAGAAATGGCTGACCAGCACCCTGAGCAGCTTAGTAGAAAAGCCACCAAGAGGCTGCGAGAATGCAATACCAACAACGAGCAACACCACCGCAACAGATGAACAGGAAGGAACACGAACCAACGGCCAACCCGTCGAAACACAAACACGCGATGACACGTTGGCCTCCATCCTTAGGAAGATGGAGGAAATAGAAAGCAAAAATTAGGCCCTCAGTGACCAAATGAAGGAGCACCAAGATAGGGTTGACAAGATCCCCGGAGCACCTAAACTGCTATCCAAACGGGACGTAGGAAGGTTTGTAGAACAACCCTACTCCGAAGAAGCCGCACCCAACAACATCCCGAAAACCTTCAAGATGCCCCCTACCTGAAGGTGTACGACAGAATCACCGATATTAAGGATCATCTCATCCACTATGTCACTGCCGTGAAAGGTAATGACTTGACCAAAGAATATGTACCATCAGTGCTGCTGAAAAAGTTCAGCGAAACACTGACCAGGGGAGCCTTGACCTGGTATTCCCAACTACCCGCCAAAGCAATCTTAACATTCGAAGATATGGCAGATAAATTCGTCACAACATTCGAAGAAATGGCCTCAGAGACTTCCTCACCAGGTTCAACAGGGTAAGAATGAGCCTACCTAACGTGTCAGAAGGCATGGCGGTAGCGGCCTTCCAGAACGGACTCAGCAGGGACGGCTCTAGAGCTACCAAAAAATTGATAAGGCGGCTCATGAAGTATCCCCCCACAACCTGGGACGAGATTCATAATGCCTACTGCGCCGAGGTACGGGCAGACGAGAATGATCTCAATGGACCAACCCGATGGCTAGCCACCGTGCATCCGGATACAAGGAGAGATCGACGACACGAGGGACGTCGGGAACTTCCCCCTTGTCCTAGTAAAGAGCGACACCAACCTTACATGAGGTCCCCACTTCCACCCTTTCGACATACGGATGCCCTGCAATGCCACCTCGCCCCACTCAGGAATGAACGAGGTAAGCCCCCTTTACTTTCTTCGCATAACTTCTGTGTCTCTCCTTCAGAAATATTGTACGCAATAGAGAAGCTCGGCACCAAGGTGCAGTGGCCCCAAAAGATGAAATCAGACCTCACCACAAGGAAATCAAACGTCCTATGCGAGTTCCACCAGGAACGAGGGCACAGGACCGAAGACTGCATTAGCCTATGACAAGAAGTTGTCAGGATGCTAAACCACGGGTACCTGAAGGAGCTACTCAGCGACAAAGGGAAAGCCAATTTTGCACGCGGACGAGAGCACTCCCGGGGACCTCCAAAACCACCCTCTTCGACACGTATGGTAAACATGATCGTCGGAGAAGGGAATGACGTCGCCATTAATCATGTCAAATTTGCCAACACGCACGAACTGAAGAGGACCATCTCCCACGAACGGTACGATGACCTCGAAGGAAGTATCACCTTCGATAAGTCTGACGCCGACGGTTTGTGTTTCCCTCATTATGATGCTTTAGTTATTACTTTACGTATCATCGATACGGATGTCAGGAGAGTCATGATCGATGATAGAAGTGGTGCCTGCATCATCCATCCAAGAGTCCTCTCACAGATGGGACTCAAGGACAGGAGAACCCCCCACTGCATAACTCTAACTGGTTTTAACAATGCAGTGGAGCGCACATCAGGAGAAGTGACCCTACCCATCCTCGCAGGGGGAGTCACCCTAGAAACTACCTTCCATGTGATGAACCAAGAGATAGCCTACAACGTCATCATCGGCGCCCATGGATACATGCCATGCGAGCGGTCCCTTCGAGCTTATACCAAGTGGTCAAATTCCTTACCCCGCGCGGAATATTCAGCATTAAAGGGGAGCCGCACACAACGCAGGAGTGCTATAAAACAACTCAAGACTGCGCCCACACCCGGCAATTGAACGGGGTGAGTGCAGAAGCATAGCAATTAGCCATGTCAAGGACCCAAGCGGACCCGACGACCAATGCTATAAGAGATCCAGACGTCGTGGAAGCCTGCAAAGCTACGGTCGAAGATCTCGACCCATTTCAACTAGATCGTGATGACCCCGAAAAGAAGGCATACATCGGCCACGGGCTCGCCGACCCGGGTAAGTATCATGAATTTTTAACTAAATATGCAGACACGTTTGTTTTTTCCCATGCAGACATGCCAGGGATCACGCCAGATATCGCTACCCACCGGCTTAACGTGGACCCGTTACATCCGCCTTTAAAGCAAATCAGGAGAAAATTCAATGGCGCTATCAATGAGGTCGTCCGTGAAAAAGTGGACAAGTTGTTAGCCAACGGCTCCATCAGGGAGTCAAAATACCCGCAATGGGTCGCCAACATAGTGATAGTCAAAAAGAAGAGCGGGAAATGGAGGATGTGCGTGGACTTCACCGACCTAAACAAGGCCTGCCCTAAGAATTCCTTCCCCCTACCTCACATCAACCAACTGATCGACGCCACCGCCGGACATGAGCTACTAAGCTTCATGGACGCATACTCTGCCTATAACCAAATCCTAATGGCCAAGGAAGATCAGGAGAAACATTATTCATCACCCACCAAGGTATCTACTATTACAGAGTGATGCCCTTCGGGCTAAAGAACGCAGGGGCTACTTACCAAAGGCTAGTCACCAAGATGTTTAAGAAGCAACTTGGGAAAACCATGGAGGTTTACATCGACGACATGCTAGTGAAATCAGCAAGGAAGGAGGATCATATCGACCATTTGCGAGAAGCCTTCGAAATATTAAACGAATACGGAATGAAGCTGAACCCTAAGAAGTGTGCCTTCGGCGTTGCGTCAGGAAAATTCCTTGGCTTTCTCATATCTCAAAGAGGGATCGAAGTCAACCCTGACCAGATCAAGGCGATCGCCTCAATACTCGAAGCACTCAACAGCAAGAAACAGGTTCAGAAGTTGACAGGCCAAATAGCCGCCCTCTCTTGCTTCATCTCCCGATCGTCATCGTCAGATAGATGCCATAAATTCTTCAGTGTGTTGAGAAGGACAACAGATTCCATTGGAATGACGAATGTGTCAAAGACTTGCAAGAACTGAGAGTATATCTATCGTCACCACCATTGTTGTCAAAAGCGAAGCTGGGTGAACCCCTACTGACATATCTGGCCGTATCAGAGGTCGCGATCAGTGCATTGCTCATTTATGAAGAAAAAGGTACGCAATCACCTATCTATTACATTAGCAAAACCCTAGTGGACACCGAGACCAGGTATCCACACCTCGATAAACTGGCGTTGGCACTGGTCACGGCTTCCAGAAAGTTGAGACCCTACTTCCAGAGCCATCCCATCCGAGTAGTGACCACTTTCCCTCTGAGAAGCATCCTGCACAAGCCCGAACTATCAGGCAGTATCGCCAGGTGGGCCATAGAGCTCAGCGAACATGACATCACCTATATCCCCAAAACCGCCATCAAGTCACAAGTCCTCGCCGAATTCGTGGCCGATTTCAGTGTCAAAATCTCACCTGAGGCAGAGAAGGAGGCCCTGCAAGTCGCTCCAAACACCGACCCCTGGATACTCCACACCGATGGGGCCGCAAACGCCTCGGGATCAGGACTTGGACTCGTCCTCGAAGTCCCCACGGGCAAAGTTATTCGCCAGTCCATACGATGTCCCGAGATGACTAACAACGAGGCAGAGTATGAAGCTATTATTGCAGGTTTAAAACTAGCCGTCGGGTACGGGGATCGCCCACTGGTCCTACATTACGACTCGCAACTTGTGGTAAATCAAGTCATTGGGACTTATCAGGTCAAGGAGCAGAGGTTGCAAAAATACCGAGCGGAGATCTGCAAACTGATGGCCTAATTCGACGAATACCACTTCGAACAAGTTCGTAGGGTACACAACGCTGAGCCAGACGGATTGGCTAAATTGGCCGCGACAACCACCAACTTGAATAAAGAAAGCACCCTCACCCTCTTGCACTCTTCAATCGACCACAACGAGGTACTCTCCCTGCATCTGACTTGGGACTGGCGCTATCAATTTGTATCATACTTGCAGGATGGAAACCTACCACACGACAAAAAAGAAGCAAGAAAGCTCTGCACATAAGCAGCGAGGTACTGTTTGGTGAATAACGACCTCTACAAAAGAACTTTTGGAGGGCCCCTAGCTAAGTGCCTAGGCCCCAACCAGATGACGCCGGTGTTAGAAGAGGTCCAAGAAGGTTATTGCGGTGCCCATATAGGCAACCGAGCGCTCGTGCGATGTCTAATACGGGCCGGATACTACTGGCCCACCATGAAGAAAGATGCGGCAGAATACATCCGCCAATACGAAAAATGTCAAAAGTTTGCCCCCTGATACATCAGCCAGGAGAACCCCTCCACTCGGTCACGTCTCCATGGCCCTTCATCAAATGTGGAATGGACATAGTCGGACCACTGCCTATCGGACAAGAAAAGGTACGCTTCTTATTAGTTTTAACTGACTATTTCTCCAAGTGGGTGGAAGCAGGTGCCTACGCCCAAATCCGCGAGCAAGATGTCATAGCCTTCATCTGAAAGAACATCATATGCCGCTTCGTCGTCCCCAAAGAGATAATGTGTGACAATGGATGACAGTTCATAGGACAAAAGACAACCGAATTCTTCGATAAATGGCATATCAAAAGAATACTCTCAACGCCATATCATCCAGCCGTCAACGGCCAGGCAGAGTCATCCAACAAACCCATACTAAACATTTTGAAGAAAAAACTCGAAGACGCCAAGGGATTGTGGCCCGAGCTGCTGCCAGAAGTACTATGGGCACATAGGACTACCCCCAAATCCTCCATAGGAGAGACTCCCTACTCATTAGTCTACGGGACCGATGCCATCATACCGGTCGAAGTCGATGAACCAAGCCTCAGATACTCACACGCAAGCGGAGAGAAGAACGACGTAAATCGACTACAAGATTTTGATGAAGCCGAAGAAAGGAGGGAAATGGCCCACATCAGGCTAGTGGCCCAAAAATAGCAGGTCGAGAGATACTACAACAAAAGAACAAAAATCCGTCCGCTAAAGATAGGCGATTATATGCTAAAGGCCAAGACACAGGCATCCAAAGACCCTAACGAAGGGAAGCTGGGCACCAGCAGTAGATAAAAGCTCCTTCAAGTTAGAAACCATGGATGGAAAGATACTCCAAAACAACTGGAACATCTCGCACCTCAAACATTTCCACTTCTAAAAGGTATCCCCCAAGCCGTACTCTTTTTCCCTCATCTGAGTTTTATCCCAATTAGGTTTTCTCGGAGAGGTTTTTAATAAGGCAACGAAGGAGATACCTGAAAATGTTTACGTGGTTCAAATCTGATACCCCAAGCATACCTCCGGTCAGCACGAATGGTGTATCACAGGGACTAAGGCTACGCCCATCTCCAATGTATGAAAGGCTACAACCATCTCAAATGTATGAAAGGCTACAACCATCTTCAATGTATGAAAGGCTACGTCCATCTCCAATGAATGAAAGGCTATGTCCATCTCCAATGTATGAAAGTCTACGGCCATCTCCAATGTATGAAAGTCTACGGCCATCTACAATGTATGAAAGGCTACGGCCATCTCGAATGTATGAAAGGCTATGGCCATTTCCAATGTATGAAAGGCTACGACCATCTCCAATGTATGAAAGGCTGCGACCATCTCCAATGTATGAAAAGCTACGGCCCTCTCCAATGTATGAAAGGCTACGACCATCTCCAATGTATGAAAGGCTACGGCCATCTCCAATGAATGAAAGGCTACGACCATCTCCAATTAATGAAAGGCTACGACCATCTCCAATTTGTGAAAGGCTAAGGCCTCAACGATGAAAGGAGAGACTACGGTCTCCTCCATTTAAAGCAAGAGGCTAAGGCCTTAATGACGAAAGGAGAAACTACTGTCTCCACCATTAAAAGAAAAAGGCCAAGGCCTCAACGATGAAATGAGAGAATACAGTTTCCTCCATTAGAAACAAAAGGCTAAGGCCTCAACGACAAAAGGAGAGACTACGGTCTCCTCCATTAAAAACAAAAGGCTAAGGCCTTAACGAAGAAAGGAGAGACTACAGTCTTCTCCATTAAAAACAAAAGGCTAAGGCCTTAACGACGAAAGGAGAGACTACGGTCTCCTCCATTAAAAACAAAAGGCTAAGGCCTCAACGACGAAAGGAGAGACTATGGTCTCCTCCATTAAAAGCAAAAGGCCAAGGCCTTAAGGACGAAAGGAGAGACTACAGTCTCCTCCATTAAAAGCAAAAGGCCAAGGCCTCAACGACGAAAATAGAGACTACGGTCTCCTCCATTAAAAACAAAAGGCTAGGCCCTTAACGACGAAAGGAGAGACAACGGTCTCCTCTATTAAAAACAAAAGGCTAAGGCCTTAATGACGAAAGGAGAGACTACGGTCTCCTCCATTAAAAATAAAAGGCTAAGGCCTTAATGACGAAAGGAGAGACTACAGTCTCCTCCATTAAAAACAAAAGGCTAAGGCCTTAACAACGAAAGGAGAGACTACGGTCTCCTTCATCAAAAACAAAAGGCTAAGGCCTTAACGACGAAAGGAGAGACTACGTTCTCCTTCATCAAAAACAAAAGGCTAAGGCCTTAACGACGAAAGGAGAGACTACGGTCTCCTCCGTTAAAAACAAAAGGCTAAGGCCTTAACGACGAAAGGAGAGACTACGGTCTCCTCCATCAAACACAAAAGGCTAAGGCCTTAACGACGAAAGGAGAGACTACAGTCTCCTCCGTCAAAAGCAAAAGGCTAAGGCCTTAACGACGAAAGGAGTGACTGCGGTCTCCCCCATTAAAAGAAAAAGGCTAAGGCCTTAATAACGCAAGAAGAGACTACGATAAATAAAGAGCCACACCCTGAGCAATATAGAAGTAAAAAAAAAAGACACAAAGAAGTCATAAGCAGTTCTCACAAAGTCGCCAAAACTATTATTAATAAATCACAAGATTACAAAATGATCTAAATTACAAGAAAGAGAAGGAAAAATCCTAGCTAACCACCATGACCCCCGTCTCCCTCCTCCGCGCTGGCCGCACCATCTTTGCCTTCGTCCTGGAACACTCTATCGATCCAGGATTCGGTACCCAGCTGGTCCACATCCATAAAGGAACCGCCCGTTTGGCCCTAAGATGTTGTGGTCATACCCACAAGCCTCACGTGCGACCCTGACCAGGTGACGCTGAGCTTCAACCTCCGCCTCGGTGGCTCTACCAGCGGCTAGCAACTCCTCAAACACGGTCTGCCTCGCCTCAGCATACACGAGCATGTCGTGAGCCTCGCGGGACGTGTCGCTAGCTGGGGAAATAGTCTCCACCTGCTGAGGAATGGCCACCTTGTCCGTGGCTGTCTTGAGCTCGGCGGTAAGGGCGTCAACCTTAGCACGCAACTCTGCCGCCTCCATCATCGCCACGCGACTAAGGTCCAACTCCCCCTCCCGTTTCTTGAGAAGACTCTCCAACTCAGCATTTTGGGTCATAGCGGCCAGCAGGTCCACGTCCGCCTTCTCCAGTTGGGCCGTACGCTTTTGCAGCTACTCCTCCGCCGCCTTCAAGCCCTCACGAAAGACTCAAAACTGGGGGTCTTGAGTGTAGACGTCCGCCGGCATCTTATGCTTATCCCGGACCTCTCGATACATTTTTGATGCCTTTCAGAGGGCAGCAGCCTTCTTCTGCTCCCTCCGGCCCCGCTCCACCTCCAAGATGAGGGTCTGTAAAAAAAAAGAGGTAAAAAGAAAAGACAAGTCAAAATGGTGGAATAACCTTAGGATTCAAGAGAAAACAATGCGAAGCAATGACCGAATCATACCTGTAAGGCGGCACCAACAACTCGATGAGATAGGTCTCTGTCGCTTACGGACTTCAAAGATTCCGCCTTGGCAGCCCAGCACAGCAAGGACATCTCCGCTGCGGCTTGCTCACTCTCCAACAACAAGTTATATCCCGTGGGGATCATAAGCTGACGGTTGGGACCCGTCACCGTCATGTCCACCCGGGCATAATCCTGCTGCGGCATGTCCGTGGGATCAAGAGCCTATCCAGAAGCAGCCTCCTCCTCATCTATAGCCTTACCGGCGACAATCGATGTGCTATCGTCCTCGACACGCGGAGGAGCGACATTTCCCGCGACCTCCCTTAAGAGTCTCACCCTCTTCGATTGGATGAAGTCACCCATGAAGATCGGTCTCGACTCAGGGCGGCGAGTAATCACCTTCTCCTGTTCCACGGCCACCCTTTTTCTAAGGAGTAGCCTACGCCTCTTCCGCTCCAACGGTTCATCGTCCGATGGAGCGTCCTCTTCAACAGGAAGAGGTGGAGGCAAAATGTCCACTCTGGACGCCGAGTCAATCACCGGCTCAATCACGGGACAAGAAGTCCCGGGAATGTCAGCAAAGACTGACTCCCGAATTATAGCATCACCATCCGAATGGGCAGCATTGGCGACATCGTCACCAGCGCTCCCATGTCCGCTCGATCATCCTCAGGCTGAACAGCCTCAGGGATATTCTCCCTCACAAGAAATACGAGTTCGGAATCCGACGACGAGGAATTGGCGGCACGACGTCTCTGTCTCCTCGGTACACTCCGAGCTGCCAAACACAATAGAATAAGTGTGTCATATATAATAATGATGACGTCCAAATGAAAGACAAGTTCGCCAAATCAAAAGTCACCACCATACCTGGAAGGCCATATTTGGTAGTGAAGGCAACCCACGTCCTACACTCCTCAGCAAAAGGGATCAACCGCCCCACCCAGACTTTTATGTCCGGTACGGATTGGGGCGTACGCACCCTCGCTGCATCCATAAAAAATATTAAGACGACAAAAAGTCGAACAAATGTAAAGAAACTAAACATGAGAAATAATACTTACGGTTGTCGTTCCACGTCTCGGGAAATCCGACTGGGTTCGATACCAAGTCCGAGGTACGGACGAAAAATTATTTCAGCCAGAATTGACGGTTGGGTTTATCGTCCACCTCGACAACTAGGCCCTTCGTCCCTCGGTTTTTTAGCTGAAGCATTGTCCCACTCATGAAGCCGGGACTGAACAGCTGCAGTATATGGTATACTGTGACGACCAAGACGGCTTTCTCGGCATACATCGTCTGTATATGACATATCTTCCATGTATAGGGAGTAAGCTGAGCTGAACATATATTGTAGAACCGGCACAGCTCCTCCGCCAACGGATAGATGGGGAGTTTGCACCCCATTATGAAAGGGTACTTGTAAAAAGCGCAGAACCCCGACCTATGAACATTGGCTAGGTCCCTTCCAGCCGCCTGGATAATGGTCACCTCCAGAATCTAGCAAGACGCCCGGAGGTCATTTAGGAGAGGTTCGGTGTAAGTAGACCTCTCCCATGCAGGTATATTCACTTTTGTCGAGAAATCCCTCCGAACATATAGTTCACGGGGGAGGAGATTATCTACAGATAAGGGGACGAGCGTTTTGCGAGTTTTCTTTCCATCCTTTGATGGGCGGGAGACCCTGGAGGTAGCCTCACCCTCTTCTGCTCCCCGGCGGCGTCTACCCTTAACCATTTTCGAGGTTTTTTATACCAAAAGTATAACGGTGAGACACAAGGTCAACGTGAAAAGTTGCAGTTCTATCAAAAAAAACTGAGAAATGAAAATATCAGAAAACTTTCTAATAATCCAAAGAATGGAAAGTCTTGAAACCGTTCACTATTTATAATAAGTCATTACACGAGATTCGAAGAGTTTTGCACCGGAAAAGAGGCGGGAAACCAAAACGTCAAATCGCCTTTATGGCCTGTCTCGAGAACAACAACAATTTTAACGCACACCGTCAGCAAACGACGGTTCAGAATAACATGCCACGTGTATGTATATGGATAGATCCAATACGGGTCGACTTTATCCACCCATTGCAGATATACTCCGAGTACATCTCCAATAGGCGGAGGGACTAATTGTATGGGGCCGAATCGGATATAAGATGGGGCGAGCATGTATACACATATAGCCGACTCGGATGTAATACGGGTCGAACACATACTATTATGCGGCCGTTGACATCGGATGACATCCTCTTTCATGTCCGTACGTTGAAGAGGATACGCCATCGACTATAGTGACGTATCAATAGGCTCGCCCGAGCAGACGTCCCGACTCCCCCTCCCCTATACTTTCGTTGTAATAGCAGTAGCTTTGGGACAATGTATTGTGTCGGCGAGGGGGTCATCCTTCTATATAAGGAAGGGTCTCCTCATTTGTAAGACAAGTATTATTGATCATTAATAATACAACTCTCTCTTGCTCTGTCATTTTCTCTCTATTTTATCTCTTTATCGCTTACTTGTTCAAACACTTTATTAAGCTCCACTACATTCTTACAAGGAAAACATATATAAAAATCTAAAAATCGATCTTCAGGATATATTATCATTGATTCCGATTTACCCTTTATATAATCTTTGATTGCCCCTAACTCGTAAAGCAACTGATAGCTTTTGGGTCAAACACTATATGTTGCCTACTGGTAGTTTGAGTTTTGGGTGATAGAGTACAGAGAAAAGAGAAATAGAGAGACAGAGAGAGAAATAGATTTTTTTAATTAATTATTAAGTATATTACCATAATTGTTAGTACAGAAAGATAAAAATAAGGGTTAAGATATAAGTTTGTGAAAAAAGAAAGAAGGGGAAGGCGTGGAAGATGGTAAGGAATAGAAAATTCATTTGGAAAATAGGAAAGTACTGGCGGGGTGTCGGGTCGGGGCTGAATGGATGGGTTAAATGGGTAGATGGTTAGGTTATTTAAGATTGTGTAACGTGTCTTATTAAATGAGTCTTTTAGCTGTGCAGGTAAAGATATTAAAATGGATAACAATCTATATCTATATATAATTAAAAGTCAAAAACAAAAGTTCCTCACGAGCCAAATATCACAACAATAACATGACACATGGCATGTTAGGACATTGGTCCTAATTATTAGGAAGTTGAATTTGGAATTACAATTTTATTTATTTTAAAGAAAATGTAAATGACAGTTTTTCTTTTCCAAATTTAAAATTTTAAAATTTTTATATTTAAAAAAAATAACTGATTGTACTTATAAAAAATAAAGGACACATTTTTTCCCTATGTAAAAAAATGATTTTAGATTAATTGGAGTTTTGAAATTGTTTTACATATTAAAGCACCTATATATATATATATATATATATATATATATATATATATATATATATATATATATATATATATATATATATATATATATATATATATATATATATATATATATATATATATATATATATATATATATATATATATATATATATATATATATATATATATATATATATATATATATATATATATATATATATATATATATATATATATATATATATATATATATATATATATATATATATATATATATATATATATATATATATATATATATATATATATATATATATATATATATATATATATATATATATATATATATATATATATATATATATATATATATATATATATATATATATAATTTTTAACTTATTTTAAAATAAAAAGAAAAACAATTAACCTATAAAAAGACAAAAAAAAAGAGAAGAAACAATGCCCATTCAAATCGAGAAGTGGTTTCAAGTTGGAGTTTATAATGAATTACCAATTCAAATTGGGGAGAAATTTTATATTGAAGTTTTAAAATTATTTTAAATTTAAAAAAACAAAAAATCTATTTATATATACATATAAAAGATGAAAATAATAAAACAAATAAAATAAACACACACACACACACATATATGTATATATATAAAGAAAAAGGCCTCCCATGAAGCCAAATGTCACAACAAACTATTGACACATATAATATTAAAACATTATTCCTAATTTGTAGGAATTAAAATACAATGCATTCCTCTCTAAACCTCTCAGTAAACCTTTTAACCTCCTGAGGTGTTATTTTATTTGTAAATTTTTTTCAATTATTAAATAAATAAATTTCGAAAATACCCTGTCTGTGCAAAGAAACCGCCACCTACCTCAAAAATAGGAGAACACTATAAAACATTTCAGTTGGAAACCATTCAAATTCCTATTCTATTATCTCAAATATAAGTTCCATTTAGTTTACTCTACGTGGCGAACATTTGACTATTTGAGTGAAGTTATTAACGATGATTCCTATATTTTGGATTGACCAAACATAGAACTGCTAAACAAAATACAGTACATGCATAAGGACAATGAAGACTATGGGCCAGAACATGCGTAGGGACACGAGCTTCTCTTTACACGTTTCGTAACTTAACGTTCAACCTGACGATTCATTCAACTGCTTAACGCACGATTTGCTATCAACTGCTCAAGCCATCAGCAGTTTATATTTTTTTCTCAACTACATCTTCTTAAATTGTAAAGTTACGTCTGCTATCAAGTTTTTAAGAAAACTTAGGGCTTATGCAAAAGATGGTTAATCACATTAATTTCATCAACGATATAACAATTTCGAAGATGCAATAGAAGTTGAAAGTTTGTGCTGTCCGTTTGTGGGAAGTACCAGATCGTTTTAATCCAGGTAATATATTATCGATTGAATTGGTTCTACAAGATGTAAAGGTATTTTACATATGTTATATGATTATTTAGTTTTGATGCATCTACTCCATTGTTGAGTGATTAGCTATGCACGTTTGTTCTCAGCCTAAAATTTAACCTCACGAGTTTGTTCACCTTTGCCTCTCAATTACTAAGTTAAAAAATCGATGTTTATATCATGTAAACAGACAAAATTGAAGTATTTATGAGTTAACTACCTATATTACTCTCAACAAAATTCATATACTTAATTTTGATTTAATTCTTTTGTATTTGCTCGCAAATTCTAATTTGCAATATACATATGTTTAATATATATATATATATATATATATATATATATATATATATATATATATATATATATATACTCTTGTTTTCTACTTATTACTTACTGTATATCGCATTGGTACTATACTAGTACAAGTAAATAGTGAAGGAAAGTATAATAGAGCGCACTAATAACTAATACGTAATTTTTTCATAGTAAAGGAACACATTTGGACCTTTTCCGTTTATTAAGTTTCTCTTTGTTTTTTCCAAACAGTTTCCTTGAAACGACAAAAACTCAGATTTGCAGCTTTGTCGAGTCGTTGAGCTCTCAAATTTCTCCTTCCTTCCAAACACCAATTCATAAGTTCAGATCCAAAGAACACAGCGAGAGAGAGAGAGCTCACATTCTGTCGAACAGTAATAAAAAATACAGAGCAAAAAGAATCCGTATTTGATAAACAAAAAAGACGTTCCAAGAATCAAATTTTCAAGATCTCACAGCAATGCTCTCCACCGTCCGATCCCTCTTTATTTTCATCATCTCCTTTCTGTTCCTTGCATATCCATCTTACGGCAAGGTAGAAAAGTTTGCAAAATCTTGGAATTTCAGTAAATTAATAATTTGATGCACTTTAGTTTCTGAATATTTAAATGGGTTTTGGTTTCTGGGGTTCACCATTCTTGGATCTTGAGTTAATTCTATGATGTGTTTCTGTTCTATTTATTATTTGTTTATGTAACTGCAGTTTCTGTAGTCAGAGGCCGATCGGCCGGGATTTGAACGTTATTATTTGTTTGCCACTGAACCCACTGACCATTTGAGTTACTAAGTTCGACCTTTAATATCTGTATCAGTTGGGCCGAACCCGTAGCTTCTATTATGCATGAGAGGGTTTTATGATTTGTTGCTTTTCTGCTATTTATGTGTAAATGCTTAGTTTTTAGTGATGTTGAGCTTTGTGGAAATAAATAGAGACTTTGTATGATAATGCTATTTGATGAACTGAAATTATAGTGATTTGAAGGTTACAGACTGGATGTTTTATGGTAATTTTATTAAGATTTTATGTTTATAGGTTCTAAGTGTGTAATAATTTTGTGTTTTATAAAAGAAAAAATTGACCTTTTATATATATTATAATGATCTGATGCTGAAGGTCTAGTTGGATAATGATTTGAATCTTACAAAATGGATGCTCTATGATCATTTTCTTTTTAAGCTGTGAATGTGTTTACATTCATACTGTTAATGATTTTGAGCATTATTGAGAAAAAGGTTAGAGGAGTAACTCTTCACTTAGCTGGCTAGAGTATTTTGTTTGACGCTTCTTATGTGTATATGTGTTGATTGGGACTCTTATGTTTGTTGGAAGTATAACAACGGAATTCAAAGTTTCCCCTTGGCCCTTTCTTACTGAATCTGTTCTCAATTTTACGTGATTATTCTGTTTTTGAGGTTATTTTTAATTGAGAAACTATAAATCATTATTACTTGAAAGAAGATCTCTTTTCACTTGAGGATTACCTTGCCTTAAGCTTTTTCACCTCTCAAAACAGTGTCTTCGGCTGTTTAATATGTTTAGATCAAAGAAGGGAACGAGAATGCAAAATGGAAAGGAAGATCGATAGATAAGTTCTAACAAGATATATCTTCTTATAATTCTAATCTTTTCAAAAGTTGAAGGGTATGAAACCTTTATTTCACTCCTCCTTAGTCCATACACTCTGTAAGCACAAAATCGGCGCATTTACTCATCGCCTTCCTTTGAATATTTCTTGTTCACCATGTCTTCTGCTACTAGTTCTTTTATTCTTCTATACCTTCTGTTGCCCTCCTAATAAAGCATATGTGATATTAGATACTAATTAACATTCAACAATCAGGGCGAATGTTGTTCGGTTAGGATACCTATGAGAGCCTAAAGACTGTCTCTTTTAATGTCTCAAAACTCAGATAGGAAATTCTGGTTTCACAAAAATATTGCTGGTAAGAATGTGGTTTGAGTTTATCTGATGGTATGGATGTCTTTTCTGCTGTTTGCTGCAGTATCAAGCAGATGAACCTGTCACTCTTTGGGTGAATAAAGTTGGACCATATAATAATCCACAAGAGACGTACAACTATTACAGCCTTCCATTCTGTCACCCCGGTGATGGTGGACACAAGTGGGGTGGCCTTGGCGAGGTTCTTGGTGGGAATGAGCTTATTGATAGTCGAATTGACATAAAGTTCAAAAGTATGTTTCTTTGAAATTTAACAAGGGATTTGTTATTCCTAAAAAGCGCATCTTTTTCACCATGTTTCGTTTTTATTACAACAGGAGATGTGGAGAAAAGCACAATTTGTGATCTTGCATTGGATGCAGCAAAAGTGGCACAATTTAAGGATGCAATCGAAAATTCATATTGGTTTGAGTTTTTTATGGGTATATACATTTTTAATATGTCCTATGGTTTTTTCTTTTTTAAAGTTCTTTTAACAGTAAATTACTTATGAAAAAAAAGAAAGGTTCTTTTAACAGTAAACATGGCTGCTAGATGAGACCTGCTAAGTTACTGACCTTTTTACTGTATCCGGTGATCTGTATGTATTTTGTGGTTATGACTTATGGCTTCCTGCATCAGACGATTTGCCGTTATGGGGTATGTGCTCAGCTAGTTTTTGTCTTGTAAATTCTGATAACTAGGTACCGTTTAACATAACTGAAATTCATTATGGTCTAATGGAAATTCAGGTTTCGTCGGTGAAGTGCTTCCTGATAGAAGCCGAGACACCAAGCATGTGCTCTACACACACAAGAATTTTCTTATTCAATACAATGGAGACCAGGTAATGTATACTTGATCTTCACTCTTGTGGTCACTTCTCATACCTATTGCAACTCAATGTTGCTATGCTGAGTTAACTTTTTAACTCCGACAGATCATTCATGTCAACCTAACTCAAGAGAGCCCAAAGCCATTGGAGGAAGGAAGACTCTTGGGCATGACGTACTCTGTGAAATGGGTCCCCACAAATATTAGTTATGAACGCCGGTTTGACGTATACCTGGATTACCCCTTTTTTGAACACCAGGTACACACCAATCACCATCGATGGTCCTCACCTTGCACTCATATCACTTTTATTGAAAGAACCAACTGAACAATGAAATGGTGATTGCAGTCTTATGCTCTGTTCATTTGGCTCTATCCTCTATGAGCTATGACCGGGTCAATTATATGAAAGAACTACTTTGATAACTGAAAATGCGTCCAGCAGACAATTTCATACTTATTTCCAACAGATAACTGTTCACATTTTCTTTACTGATATGATTAGAGACAATACTTTGTTGCCGCGAGAGAAGTTGTAGAATTTAAATTCCTTGACGCTTTCTTGTCTCATGTGTGTTTTGAAACTTCATTGTCATCTGGTTCCTACTAACGGAGAAATCTGCACAAACAAACGCGAGTATCTCGAAGTTGCTCTTTCTGTTGCCAGCCTCTGTTAACTTCTTATTCTTTATGCAGATTCACTGGTTCTCTGTTTTCAATTCGTTCATGATGGTTATTTTCCTCACTGGCTTAGTGTCTATGATTCTGATGCGCACTCTTCGTAATGATTATGCTAAATATGCCCGTGAAGATGATGATCTGGAGTCTCTGGTAATGTTTCTTCTCTTGAATCATGTCTTTGCATGATGTCTGTGTGAGAAAAGCCCATAGTCCCTTAAGTTCGAGTGTTGATGCAAATCGTACCTTAAATATATAGTGGGGCACTAGTAGTCCTTCTAGTTTTAAAAATGGTGCACTTTGGTCCTGATAGATGGAACTTGTTAGTTGTTTATATGACCCATATTTGTTGCCGCCCAATTCAGAATAACTCTTTCCTGATAGAAATTGCAATTGCAGATGCTTTGATGGCATTTCAATTCCTAACTGATCTGTAAAAGCTAGAGGCCTAATGAATCTTTTTGGTTGGAGTAATCTATCCCTGTAAATAATGTGTTCCCCTTTCTAGACTTCATGAGCTCTCTCATTCTGGCCCTACAGCCATTTTTCTGGTTAGCTCCCTGCACTAGATATAGAACTTTTTATAACTAGCGCTAACACATCTACTCTTGTACTTATTGGCTATTGCATCTTCTTCATGCCAGTAATATAGCACCTTACTTCGAAAAAAAAAAACTGACAGCACATTTCACCTTTCTTAGTGAAACCATTTCTTTACCTTTCTTTCCCCGAAAAAGGGGCCATGTTAACTTCTGCTACCAGACACTCACTATTCACCATTAAAACTTCCCGAACTCGCTATACATTTTACAAGAGATAGGTCTCCTCTGTTTACACAATTAAATTGCTATACATTTTGCAAGAGATGGGTCTCCTCTGTTTACACAATTAAAGATACCATCTAGTGTTCTTCTTGGCCGACTTCAATTTTTAGCCAATTGTTGGCTTTCGGGTTGGAAAAGCTTTGTAGATTTAGCCAATTTATTCTTGTCTTCTCTGAGGAATGTGGAAAACTCTCGGTATGGAACCAATCTATTCTCCCCCAGCTAATTCCACCCAGAAGAAGTCTTTAATCCACTTGCAGTGCACTCCCTTATTTGCTTAAAAGGTCCCTATTTTCGGACCTCAGGAACATAATGGAATCACCAGCAACAATTGAAAGATGAACGTACACCATCCAAGTAAATACATTGACAGAGAGGCTCTTTTGTTTACGAATGGGTTATTTGTAGCTAATAGATTCCATCCACCAGGACCAAAAGTGCACCATTTTTAGAAACTGTTACTGCTCCAGTCAGTGCATATTTAAAGGACAATTTTGAGTCTTTACCCAAATTTAAAGTACTATTTGAGGCCTTTTCTCATGTCTGGCAAATATTTGATAGTTTATCAAAATTTAAATTAATTGTATAGGAGAGAGATGTAAATGAAGAGTCTGGTTGGAAACTTGTCCATGGTGATGTCTTCCGGCCTGTACCAAATTTGGCCCTGCTTTCAGCTGTTGTTGGCACTGGTGCTCAGCTTACAACACTTGTTCTCCTTGTGATCATATTTGCTATTGTTGGAATGTTATACATTGGGTATGTCTGCGACCTTCCCTCTAATTATATGTACTAAATCTGAAGATTGTGGTTCTAGGTAGAGTTTATTTCCGGTTCATTACTTCTGGCTCCCTCTTTAACCTTTTTTGGGGGGGGGGGTGTTAATGAAGTAGTGATGCACTTTAAGCGAGGTTTTGGCCAATCTTGTCCCTTATCTTTGAGGTTAGGTCTATTTTGGTCCCTCAAATATAATCTTGAGCATATTTAGTCTCTTAAGTATGCTAAGGTAGAGCATCTTTAGTCACACTCCCAACTCTGATTCATGAAGCAAATCTTTTGCTCTGAAGCAATTCATGAAGCAAATCTTTTGCTCTGAAGCAAGATGTTTCCTCTCCTTTTATTGGATAACACAAATTATCACTTTAATTTTTCATTTTTAGCTAATGTCTTCTAAAATTTTAACCTTGAAAATATTCCCTTCTGTGCCAGTTTTCAATGAAAAATAACACTGTATAGCCGTTGTAAAACTAATAGCCGAAAAATATATAAAATTTGTATATTTTTTTTTGTATATATATACATTTTGTGTGTTAATATACAAAAATTATACAAATTTTATATACTTTTTCGGCTACTAGATATAAATAGTTTTTGGCACTGGCTAAAAATGATAATATAACCTGGTTCGTTTGCTTTAATAATATGCCATGAAATGATCCTGGCAGTTTTATTTTTTTTTCTTCAAATTTAAACTTTTCTTTTTGGAAAAAACAAACGAAATTTTTAAATGTAAATATATATACAAAAAATATACAATTTTTAATATTTTTTTGGCTATTATTTTTACAGCGGTTATACATTGTCATTTTCTCATTGAAAACAGGCACAAAAGGGGATATTTTCAAGGTCAAAATTTTAGAAGACATTATCTAAAAGTAAGGAATTAAAGTGATAATTTACGTTATCCAATAAAATGAGAGGAAACGTTTTGCTTCAGAGCAGAAGATTTACTTCACAAATTAGAGTTGCACCTTTAGTTTTTTAACACATTGTGTCAGTGAGACTAAAGGTGCGCCACTTTAGCATACTTAAGGGACTAAATATTCTCAGGATTATATTTGAGGGACCTAAATAGACCTACCATTAAAAGATAAGGGACAATATTGGTCAAAAACTCCACTTTAACTCATTAATCTTCATCCTCTTGTCTGAAGACTTCCATATATATGTTCTGTATAATCAACATTGCGTCAGTCATTTTCTATTTGAGTTCCAATACATGGAATTGGATATTTCCTAGTGAATCAAATTTGTCAGTTTCAAAATCTTTACTATTTTATCACCAGCACTTGTCATTTACAGCTAAGTTGCTCTGACACGGGTACGGGTGTCCGACACGGGTGCGGATCTAGAGGTCGGATCCTTTGAGATGGAAATTTTAAGATTCGGGGATACGGATCCTAGAACCGACACGGGTGCGGGGATCCGACTAAAAATAATTTAAAAATAAAAATAAATATATCTCTAAATTATAATTTTATGGAATGCTTACCTATAAATTGTAAATTGTTGATTTCTTTTTATTCTCAAGTTGTAGGCGTGATTTCTTGATTTTCTTCCATTCTCATATTCTCCTACAAGTTACACAAAGTATATTAAACATAATAGATATGAGATATCATATAATTGCATAAGTAAAAGAGTTAGATATATAAAGATAAAAAAAATTAAAAAACATACCTTTTAGACTTTGTCTTTCACTGCTTTTGTAGAAGAACATGACCTACATGAACATAGAGAATAAAATATGCAAGTATCATTTAGCAATTAGCATTTTTCTCACAAGTCACAAATTATGAAGAGTTAGTCATTCTCATTAAGTCAAACAAAATAAGCATAACACCAAAAAGACAAAAATAATTCGAGCACTTACATTACATTAAAATAACTACTAAGTTTTAACAATTGAACAATAACATTAGCATTCCTCCTCAATATTTTCAAGACCAACTTCTTGCACATCTTCAATCTCTTCTTCAAATATGACTCCTTCTAGTTGAGGTTCATCTATTGATAAGTCAAGTAGATCATTGGTGACTTCATCAACATCAAAACGATCTCCACCTAAAGCAAAATTAAAATAAAAATGATTTTAAAATAAAAAAATACTAAAGGCAATATAAATTCAAGAAAACATAGATTAGAGACATACCCACATCCCAATATTTGCTTGGGCCACTTGTATATTTTTCTTTTTGACGAGAAAGCAAGTGAAGATTGTAGTGCACAAAAACTAGATCTTCGGCTCTTGAAGTCTCTAACTTGTTTCTTTTGATACTATGGATCAATGAATAGGTGCTCCAATTCCTTTCGCAACAAGAAGAAGAAGCCGGTTGTGAAAGCAATTTGTACGCCAAGCTTTGCAAAAGTGGAGCGTTTACACCATGGTTAGCCCACCAAGATAGAGGCTCCTCATACATCATAGCATCAACCACATGAGGCTCACTAAAAAAACCACTCCCACTAGCGAATGCTCCATACTCCAAAGATGCTTGTTTTAGATCATTTGAATCTTTAAAGTATCTTTGAAAGCATTTAACTCTATTTAAGGAAATCTCTCTATCCTCATTTGGAGCAAGCCTTCGAATCCCATTGCCTTCCCCTCTAAGCCATGATTCATGGTAGATTTTGGTACCAAAGAATGTGCCATACAATGTAAAAGAGTGTTACTCTTATTCCACCTAGCAACAAGAATGTCTTTAATTGTATCAAAAAAGTCCGATTGCCCGACAATATGATCCTTTCCCTCTTGTTCAAAGATAATTGCTTTCACCTTTTCGATCATTGTATCCCACATATCATAAACAAGATGCAACTTTGGAGCATCAAGATCGGCACTTCTAAGCATAGACACAATTGGTTCGGTAAACTTTAAAAAGTACTCAATCTTATCCCACCATTCGTCATTCATTACAAGGGATTTAATCTCACGCGTTTTGGCTTCAGTCACTTTGTCTCCTAAATAATTTCTCCAATCTTCATCCATTACCATTTTTTCCAAAGATGCTTTCACTCTATGAACACGACTAATCATGATAACATGAGATGCAAATCTTGTTTCGGCAACTTTCAACAAAGACAACTCCGAATGCTTTTGAAAAAGAGCATGAGCCATATCATGATTCAACAAAAAAAATTTCAAGCTACTAACTTCACCAATCAAATCTAAAATCCATTTGCAATTTATAAATTGAGGTGATTTTTCGGAAGGTTGGCACATACTTTTTAGGGCAAGGTTCAAACAATGAACAACACATGGTGTCCAAAATATATGTGGATAAGTTTGCTCAACCGTAGAACCGGCAAGCTTCATGTTACTTGCATTGTCGGTGATAACTTAAACAACATTACTTGCACCAACTTCCTCAATTGATTTAATGAACAAATTAGCTATATATTCTCCACCCTTCACAACACCACTTGAATTGATTGATTTTAAAAATATTGGACCACCACTAGAAGCCGCCATTATGTTTATCAATGGTCGCCTCTTAATATCCGACCATCCATCGGAACAAATAGACAACCCTTTTCTCTTCCATGCATCCTTAATAGGTTGCAATTTTCTATCAATATGAGCTTTTTCTTGAGCTAGAAGGGTAGTTCTTAACCTATTGTATGTTGGTGGAACATAACCCGGTATAGAAGTCTTTGCCAAAAACTCGGAATACTTTTTAAAATAAGGAGACTTGGCAAAATTAAAAGATAAACCTGAAGCGTAGAACATGCGGGCTGCCATTTTGTCGGCGATATTCCTATTCTCAATGCCGAACGACTTCTCTAGAGCTCCAACGTTTGAACCTTTTCTTTTTTTAACATGCGATAAATCTGACCCTTCAGGAAGCGATACGTAATCTAACTTCTTCCTCGCGTCAAGTTGTGCAGATGTTTTTTTATTTTCAGCTTCTTCATGTTCTTGCTTCAAAGCGTCACAAACTTCTCTACTTATGTCTTTACATATTTGAACACCTTGACCAGAAATCTTTAACAAATGAGCTCTGACTTTAGAATGCGATCCCGTAACTCTTTTGTTACAATAGTTACATGACCATACTCTATTTCCACCACCACTTGGAGTAAGTGAAAGAACTTTGACATGGTTCCAAAGAGGTTTATCATCAAAGTCGGAGCCTACGCTTTTTATTGGTCTTAACAAACCTTTCCCCTTTTGATTTGCTGCTGAGGAGGTAGGAGAAGACATTTTTAAGAGCTAAAGAAAATATTAGTAAGGAAGAAGATGAAGATGCAGCAAATTGGAATGTCAATAGCGTGTTTGGCTTTGGAGGGACTCTTTTTGGTGAGAAAAGACTTTTGAAAGGAATTAGTACCCTTATGGCTATGCGTACCTTTTATGGCTATGGTCAGAAGCATTTAATGCAAAAGATGTGACCAATTCTTTTTAATTATTACTTATAATATATCAATATATACCTTAGTAGTCAATGTTATTAAATAGACTAATGTTAATGTAATGCTTACTAACGCATATGTTAATGTAAACAATCACATTAGCTCTAATGTGATTGTTTGAGAATTAAATATATCGTAATGTCTTATTAATGATTAATTTGATAGAGTTAAGTTGTAGTCCCGAAGAAATATATGATTAAACTTTGTGCTATCCGTTATATAAAACTTATACTAATAAAATGAAATAAATGTCTAACATGTTTGATTGATTAATGTGATTGTTTGAGAACTAAACATATCGTAATGTCTTATTAATGGTTAACTGGATAGAGTTAAATAGTAGCCCCGAAGAAATATGTGATTCATTAACCAAAAATTATACTAATAAAATAAAATAAATGTCTAACATGTTTGATTGATTAATGTGATTGTTTGAGAACTAAACATATCGTAATGTCTTATTAATGGTTAACTGGATAGAGTTAAATAGTAGCCCCGAAGAAATATGTGATTCATTATACAAAAATTATACTAATAAAATAAAATAAATGTCTAACACGTTTGATTGGTTAATGTGCTTGTTTGAGAACCAAATATATCGTAATGTCTTACTAATGGTTAACTAGATAGAGTTAAATAGTAGTCCCGAAGAAATATGTGATTAAACTTTGTGCAGTTCGTTATATAAAACTTATACTAATAAAATGAAATAAATGTCTAACACGTTTGATTGATTAATGTGATTGTTTGAGAACTAAACATATCGTAATGTCTTATTAATGGTTAACTGGATAGAGTTAAATAGTAGCCCCGAAGAAATATGTGATTCATTATACAAAAATTATACTTATAAAATAAAATAAATGTCTAACACGTTTGATTGGTTAATGTGCTTGTTTGAGAACTAAACATATCGTAATGTCTTACTAATGGTTAACTGGATAGAGTTAAATAGTAGTCCGAAGAAATATGTGATTAAACTTTGTGCAGTTCGTTATATAAAACTTATACTAATAAAATGAAATAAATGTCTAGCACATTTGATTGATTAATGTGATTGTTTGAGAACTAAACATATCATAATGTCTTATTAATGATTAACTAGATAGAGTTAAGTAATAGTCCCGAAGAAATATGTGATTAAACGTTGTGCAATTCGTTATATAAAACTTATACTAATAAAATGAAATAAATGTCTAACAAGTTTGATTGATTAATGTGATTGTTTGAGAACTAAACATATCGTAATGTCTTATTAATGGTTAACTGGATAGAGTTAAATAGTAGTCCCGAAGAAATATGTGATTCATTATACAAAAATTATACTAATAAAATAAAATAAATGTCTAACACGTTTGATTGGTTAATGTGCTTGTTTGAGAACTAAACATATCGTAATGTCTTATTAATGATTAATTGGATAGAGTTCAGTAATAGTCCCGGAGAAATATGTGATTCATTATACCAAAATTATACTAATGAAATAAAATAAATATCTAACATGTTTGATTGGTTAACGTGATTATTTTACAACTAAACATATTGTAATGTCTTATTAATTACCCTTACAATATGTATCACAACATTGCATATAATGGAAAACAAAAAGGTTAATTTCTATTTTTTTTGTATTATTCTTTTACTCCCATATATTTTTTCGAATATTTACACTCTAATAAAATGGTTAGAGAAATAATTAAATATAGAATTTAATCTAACCAAATACTGGTTGATTTTTTATGGTGTAGACTAGATTATATTGAAAAGAATATAATTTAATTACCTTTCTAATATTATGACTCTAAACTAACCTAAAAAATTTCAAGTGAATCTCAGACCGATTTGTCTATCTTTCGAACACAAAATTCTTATTAGATAAAAGTATAGTTACAATTAAACATTAGTTTAAATGTAGTTAAACAATCTAAAATTTGGGATGAACTAATATTATGAATTTGAATTAACAAAAGTATGTTTCTTAATGTTGAGAATAAATAATAATTAGCAATGTAAATACATACTTTTTTTTTGTAAGTACATACACATTAGGAATGTAAATATCATATTTTTATAAAGCATTTCAAAGTTTCATCCAATATACACTTTTTCTTAAATTAAATAATTAAACTATTGTATGTATATTAGTTTATATAATTATTTTTCTTAAAAATATACTTATGCCATTAAAGTGTAGTCTATTCTTTTAATTATAATATCTTTAATGTTAATATCTTAATCTTTAGAGATTTAAACCAACTAAAATTTTATTTATTGATTATAATTGTAAAATCTAAGTGAGTAAAATTCCTCGGAGTTTGCAAGCACTTAATATGTATTTTATTTTATAATTTAAATACATTATTCAATACTTATCTTATTTTTAACCTATTTACTCATTGACTTGGAAAAGTCTAATTTTTATGAACTTAAAACTTTTGAACAGTACTTATAATGTTGACAGCAATAACTAACGTGGCAAAATAAGAAATTATATCAATTAACAAATTGGTCACTCCTAAACCCTAATTAGTCTGAGTCGTCTTCTTCAGTCCTCTGCGCCGTTCTTCATCATCTTCCCCAACAAAACCTTCTCCATGTCTCTGGTTTTTTCCAGTACAACACAGTACACCCATTCGAACCCTTCCCAATATGTCTCAGTCCAGTAGTCCACCACCCATCAACAACTTCTCTGCCCTAAAAAAAAAAAACAGATCTTGATTTCAGAAACTTGCAGCATGGAAACTCAAAGATTGAAGACAAAAAGCTTCAAAGGAGACAAAAGAACTAGTATAAATTACAACACAGTAGCGAAATTGAAGGTATTTCGTTTCCCCATCTCTTCAAATCTTTACTTAGGGAAATCAATTTTCCCAAATTTTTGGTCAACGCACCCGTTCTTCTCTGACCGGATCCGACGCAGATCCCACACCCTTACCCGTGTCAGTGTCGTGTCGACACGGGTACGGCACCAAAAGTGCCGTGTCCGAGCAACTTAGATTTACAGTGCTTCTCATGTGGGTATAACATTTTTTACTATTTTGGGTAATAATATATATCTTATACAACTAGCACAAGTTTAAAGAACTCAAATTTGAGCAACTAACTTAATATAGTTTGGATGTGATTTTTTTTTTCCAGTAAGCTAAGTTTTCAAATATTAGTTAAATTTTCTTACACTGCTACCTATATCACATTAAAATCGTAGTACTGTCCATGGTTAAATAATGTCACATACTGAGGGAGTATATCCCCCCCCCCCCCAAATACTTCAATATTGTCCTTATCTGCTGTACTTTATATTGCTCAGGAGAGGAGCTATTACTACAACCTTTATCGTATGTTATACTCTTACATCATTCATTGCCGGGTACGTGAGTGGTGGCTTGTACTCTCGTAATGGTGGTATGTTATCTTTCTGCAGCTGACATCTTTTCACGTTGATTCAATCAATTATCTCTAATCATTAAATGACTGAAGGTTGTTTTTTTACCCTTGAATATTGTCAGGTAAAAAGTGGATAAAGTCGATGATCCTTACAGCGTCACTTTTCCCCTTCATGTGCTTTGGCATTGGGTTCATTCTAAACACGATTGCTATATTTTATGGATCGTTAGCTGCTATTCCCTTTGGAACAATGGTGGTGGTTTTTGTTATTTGGGCTTTTATTTCATTTCCTCTGGCGCTTCTTGGTACTGTTGTAGGAAGAAACTGGAGTGGTACGCCAAACAATCCATGCCGTGTTAAGACCATACCCCGTCCTATCCCTGAGAAGAAATGGTACCTCACACCATCTGTAATTTCTCTGATGGGAGGTCTTCTTCCCTTTGGGAGCATTTTCATTGAGATGTATTTTGTCTTCACTTCCTTCTGGAACTACAAGGTAATTATTCTCTCCTCTTTTTTCTTTTTGGGCTAATTGGAAATAGCATTTTAAAAAGATAGTGTTCCTTGCACTATTTTACTTGACAATCTTTTCAACTTTATTAGATGTTCATTTGCTTCCCTACTCAGTTTTCCACTATAAGTGTTGAATTAGTCGGAGATAAAATAATTTTATTGCCTAAGAACTGTTTTTGCGTATGATTATATACCTTTCTGTGATTGTTTATACATACCTTTCCACTATGATTATATACCTTTCTGTGATTCAGCGGGTAGGGCGGGAGGTAAGGGTGGGAAGAGGGTAGCGGACGCACATAGGTTAAGGATCGGGTCGTGGGAACATAGGTACTCTGACAGGTAAGTCTGTTGAGTTGGCGAAGATTCTTCAGAAAAGGAGGATCAACATAGCCTGTGTTCAGGAGACTAGATGGAAAGGGACGAATGGCGCGGGATGTTGACGAGTTTAAGTTGTGGTACTCTGGGGTCGTGAAGGGCAAGAATGGAGTGGGCATCCTGGTGGATAAGGACCTTAGGGAGTCCGTGGTGGAGGTTAGGCGAGCGAACGATAGGTTGATGTCTATTAAGTTGGTTATCAGGGGTTGCGTCCTGAACGTCATCAGCTCCTACGCACCGTATGCGGGCTTAGATGAAGAGGTCAAGAGGCATTTTTGGGATGACATGGATGGGTTGGTGCGTAGTATTCCCCAATCTGAGAAGTTGGTCATCGGAGGGGACTTTAACGGCCATATTGGGGCAGATGCTAGTGGTTATGGTGAGGTGCACGGTGGCTTTGGCCTTGGGGTTAGGAACGGAGGAGGCTCTGCGCTGTTGGAGTTCGCTAGGGCTTCCGAGCTTCTGATTGCTAACTCGGCATTTCAGAAGAGGAGGAGCATTTGGTCACCTTCAAAAGCTCAACGGTGAGGACCCAGATCGATTACCTCCTTCTCAGAAGGAGCGATAGAGGTCTGTGCAGGGACTGCAAGGTTATTCCGGGAGAATCCCTTTCAACCCTTCATAGACTCCTAGTGATGGATGTCGGAATCTGGGTGAAGAAGCAGAGGGGTGCTCGGGGCCAACCGCGAATTAGATGGGGTGCTCTGACTAAAGAGAAAGCCCAGGAGCTGGAGAGGAGGTTAGTTGATGGTGGAGCTTGGAGAAGTTCTGGGGTAGCAGACGCAATGTGGTCAGAGACGGCGAATCTGGTTAGGGAGGCAGCGCGGGATATACTTGGGGTAACCAAAGGCTATCTAGGCAGACATCAGGGCGACTGGTGGTGGAACGACGTAGTGCGAGGAAAAGTAGAGGTGAAGAAAGCTGCTTTTGCGAAGTTGGCAGGGAGCACAAGCGAAGAAAGGCGGGTGAACAGAGAGAGCTATAAGGTGGCAAGGAAGGAAGCGAAATTGGTTGTCACGGAGGCTAAAAACGCGGCTTTTGGTCGCATGTACGAGGAATAGAGGGAGAAAGGCGGGGACAAGAAGTTATTCCGGTTAGCCAAAGTAAGGGAAAGGAAGGCGCGGGGCCTGGACCAGATTAGGTGCATCAAGGATGAAGATGGTAGAGTCCTGGTGGGGAGTCTCAAGTCAAACAGAGATGGCAGGCGTACTTCCGAGACCTTCTCAACGAGGAGGGGGACCAAACCATAGAACTAGGGGAGCTGGGGCATTCGGAGCGTCATAGAGACTTAGGGTACTGCAGGCGCATTAGGGTGGAAGAGGTCGTGGGGGCTTTGCGTAGGATGAGTAGAGGTCGAGCGACCGGGCCAGACGAAATCCCGGTGGAGTTCTGGAAATGCATGGGTAAGCCAGGAGTGGAGTGGCTCACCAGGTTGTTCAATGCGATCTTCAGGTCCAAAAGGATGCCAGAGGAGTGGATGTGGAGTACAGTGGTGCCCTTGTATAAGAACAAAGGGGATATCAAGTGTTGCGACAACTATACAAATTAATAAGCCACACCATGAAGGTCTGGGAGCTGGTGATCGAGGCCAGAGTGAAGGAGTCGACATCTATTTCTGTGAACCAGTTCGATTTTATGCCGGGCCGGTCCACTACAGAAGCTATCCACCTTGTCAGGAGATTGGTGGAACAGTTCAGGGATATGAAGAAGGACTTGCACATGGTGTTTATCGACTTGGAGAAGGCGTATGACAAGGTCCCTAGGGAGGTACTATGAAGGTGCCTGGAGGCTAAGAGCGTGCCGGAAGCCTACATCAGAGTAATCAAGGACATGTACGATGGAGCTAAGTCCGGGGTTAGGACAGTGGGTGGCGACTCAGACCATTTCCCGGTGGTTATGGGGCTCCATCAAGGATCTGCGCTTAGCCCCTTCTTGTTTGCCTTGGTGATGGATGCTTTGACGCGGCATATTCAAGGGGATGTTCCTTGGTGTATGCTATTTGCTGATGACATAGTCCCGGTAGACGAGACGAGGGTCGGTGTTAACGAGAGGCTAGAGGAATGGAGACAGACTCTCGAGTCTAAGGGGTTTAAACTAAGCAGGTCTAAGACAGAATATCCGGAGTGCAAATTTAGCGCTGAGTCGAGCGAAGTGGGAGGGAGCGTGATGATTGGATATCAGGCCATAGCCAAGAAGGATAGTTTCAGATACCTTGGATCGGTGATCCAGGGGGACGGAGAGATAGACGGGGATGTCACTCACCGTATAGCGGCGAGGTGGTCGAAGTGGAGGCTTGCATCAGGGGTCTTGTGTGATAAGAAAGTGCCACAGAAACTCAAGGGGAAGTTTTATAGAGTTGTGGTTAGACCGGCCATGCTGTATGAGACGGAGTGTTGGCCGGTGAAGAAATCTCACGTTCAGAGGATGATGGTGGCGGAGATGAGGATGCTTAGGTGGATGTGCAGGCTCACCAGGTTAGATAAGATTAGGAACGATGTTATTTGGGAGAAGGTGGGGGTGGCCCCAGTGGATGAGAAGATGCGAGAGGCGAAACTTCGGTGGTTCGGGCATGTGCGGAGGAGAAGCCCCGACGCCCCGGTGAGGAGTTGTGAGCGGCTAGCGGTGGTCGGTGTGAGGCGAGGCAGAGGAAGGCCTAAGAGATACCGGGGAGAGGTAATTAGACAGGACATGGCCGGGATGCGGATTTCCGAGGACATGACCCTTGATAGGAAAGTCTGGAGGTCTAGTATCAGGGTTGTAGGATAGGGGTTTCTAGATTTTGTACTCCTTTCCCGGGGTGTGAGGCGTGGTAGGGCCGCCCATAGATGATTAGTTTGTGTTCTCTTTTGGTAGTCATTTCTGGTAGTTACTGTTTTGATATCATTGCATGCCTGTTTCTTTATGGTACATATGCATCTTATGTTTAGCCGAGGGTCGATTGGAAATAGCCTCTCTGCCCTCTCGGGTAGAGGTAAGGTCTGTCTACATATTTCCCTCCCCAGACCCCACCTTGTGGGAATATACTGGGTTGTTGTTGTTGTTGTTGTTGTTGTTGTTGTTGTTGTTTATACATGTCATGCATATATAGTTTCTAAGAACTAATTGACAGCTAAAAAACTGTTCGAGGATTGTGTGCACACCTAAGACCTATGAATGACATGTTCCGATGTGTTTGCTGTCAGACACTACTTCCGACATGGATAGTGAAACCATTCTAACTGCCCAAGCTTAAGTTGGAAACCATATTTGAACTTTAAACGAGGCATAGTGCAGCAGAGACAAATTTGCATTACATAACAATGTCGTTGCCTATAGATGCTGGTGACCATTTCTCTAGTTGCTTGAGATTCTGAAAACATTGATCTACTAATGTTATTTGGTATAGTTCCTTTCTTTTTCCCTAAATTATTAGACAAATCATTTCAACACATAAAGGACAACCTGCAATGGTTACTTCTTCAAAGTAGGAAATCCAACATTGTGCAGCAACTTTCTTAGAGCATTTAATATGTAGCACACTTGAATGGTCCTTATATTTCATGCCATCGACAATTATTACTCTGTTGATTTGCTGGAAGTTTTGTAGTATTTATCCATTGCATTTCTGCTTTGTAGCTGTATTATTTTGTTTTTCCAAAAAAATGTGTTTTACATTTGTATTTGGCTGCTGATCTTGATTTTGTTGTTGCGCAGGTCTATTATGTCTATGGTTTTATGCTTCTTGTATTTATTATCCTGATCATTGTCACTGTTTGTGTGACAATTGTGGGCACATATTTCTTGCTGAATGCGGAGAACTACCATTGGCAGTGGACGTCGTTCTTCTCTGCTGCCTCAACAGCTCTTTATGTGTATTTATATGCGATATATTACTATCATGTAAAGACTAAGATGTCCGGTTTCTTCCAGACCAGCTTTTACTTTGGCTACACTATGATGTTCTGCCTTGGCCTAGGTATCCTTTGTGGTAAGATATGTATATATTATTTGTATGTCTCAAGTGAATACAGAATCTGGCAGGTTTCAACTAAATTCTTCATGGACTTAAGTTCTGACTTTAAATTGTTCTTTCTTGATTTGTTTGGAACTCCAGGTGCTGTAGGATATCTCGGCTCTAATTTGTTCGTTAGGAGAATTTACAGAAATATCAAGTGTGATTAAGTGCCTAAACAAAGCAAATATTGAAACGATGCGCCACAGTTTTGCATGCCTGTCACTTGAGAGAAGATTCAGAGGATTTCCAGATAATACCTTAGCAATCTGGTCACCTCATGTGAATGAAGATTATTTTAGAAGAGGATGAGGAAAGAAAATTAGTTTTTATTTCCAATTTTCTGGTTTAGGATGGGTGAAAGTGTTTAGTAAGTTCTGTGGGAGAAAACACTGGAAGATTGTCCAAACTTTTATTAGTGCATACATGTTATTACTTACATTTGTTATCAACACTGTATTTTGGAATACGTTGAGAATCATTTTATGATGAAGCAACATATTATTTCAATTGCTTAAAGATGTTTCTTAGGCTCCTTTTCTTTTATGTTTTTCCTCCCTCTTCATTTCACCTTCCTTTCACCTATCGAAATTCGAGTGCTTTATACCAAATGGGACTAACTGTGTTGGTAGAAATTCGACCAGGCGATGGCCAAGGGGGGTTGGCCCCATCCTAACCAATTTATAGTGAATGGTTAACGCTACTAATTTTTGACCCATGATAGTTGTCCTTAAGATGAACAAGGAACGTCTCCGCAGCCAAACGACGCCAACTCGTGACCAGCTCACAAAGCTTGAAGCTATAAATACCAAGAAAGAGAATCTTCAAAGGGGGGCTTATTCTTCTACACAACTCTGAATAGATAGAAACAGGAGAAATACGCTCCATAAATGAGGCGATAAAAAAGATCAGTGTAAGATCTTGAACCTCTTCAAGGAGAGGCAGGTCAAGCTACTTTGATGAATAAAATCCTGTTTATATCACTATCCAATTGATTACTCATATATCTTAAAATTGTCTTCTGATTCAATAATTAATTATAATTGGCTATGATTTACCCTTAATTTATTTCGATTTCGAGCCAAACATTGATTTGGATATTTATAGTGGCAATATAAAGAATGACTCTGTATATTTTATATAAAATCATATACAGGGAGAATTTTAGTTGAGTGAAGAAAAGGGAAAAAACGTACAAGTAAATTTTCTTATAATCAAATTCTTGGTGTGGCATTGAACACCATGATATTGAATGGGGCTTTGGCCACTAGATCCCAAGAAGAAGAAAAATTAACTGGAGTTGTGCTGAGAAATTGTTTATATATACGTCAAAAATGGTCTTTTATTTTTGACATTCATCGATAATTTACAGCACGATAGATATTGCTACAACGTAGAATATCTTAAATTGCCTAAAGGAAAATTTATTTACCTTTTTTAACTTCAGGCGTTGTTTTATTTTGTTCTTAAAAGCCTTAATTAGTTAAACTATTATTTGTTGATTTATTTTGGAAGTGTGTTTATGACAAGAATTGCATATTTTACTGTTTTAAATACATAAAAAGTTATGGTGACCATGAGTTTTTTTATTGTTATTTTTATGTTTTGTTGTTTTTATATGTGTATCATTTTCTCTTTTTATGACTTATATGATCTTAAGCTATGTTTCTCTTCCTAGTTTGAGCGTATAACCATAGTTGCTTTAACGTAGATAATCTCATCATCAAATTACTTTGATTTTTCAGGCAAGTGTTCTTCTTTTCTTATCTTCAACTTAGGCTTTGTTTGTAGAGTGAAAAAATATATGTACTCTGGCAATTAAGGGAATTACATTTGCTTCGCTTCATCGGAACGACATATAATTTATTAACAATAACAATTCAATATAATTTTATTTAGTGGGGGTCTAAAAAGGGTAATGTGAACGACATATAATTTCATAAATTCTAATTACAGTCTTTAGAATTATAACCTCCTTCAATTTGATCAAGTAAAATTTATTCCCTTTGGTTGATTAAAATTTTATAATCTTTATTAAAAAAATTATATTTTATACTGGAAAAATATTATAAGGTGTAATTACCTTATAAGAGAATAGACTCCCAAACATACACACGTGAAAATTTTACTTTTTTAAGTACTGTTTTATTTCTCCTCCCTCCTATTTAAAGTAGGGGTGTTCAAATCCGAACCAAGACTGAAGACCGAATCGAAACTGAAGCTAAAATGATTTATTGGTATCGGGTTAACGTTTTAATGGATGGAGAACAAATTAATTTTTTTATTAATGGCTTATCGGTTTGGGGGCAGATTATTCAATTTTCTTAACGGATAATCAGTTAATATTGAGAATATATATATATATATATATATATATATATATATATATATATATATATATATATATATATATATATATATATATATATATATATATATATATATATATAGTAGTACGCGCATTGCGCGTGTATCCCATATCAATAAGTATAAATTTTTCGTAATAGTATTACTAAATATTATTAAATTATTTTTAAGTTATGAAATAATAATAATTAAAAATACAGTTCAACTTACAAAAATAATAAATATTAAACCAATCGAAGTCCTCGAATTATAAGCAATGAAGTTAATCCATTGTGTGATACATCTCATCATAATTGATACGATTTTTATACATCACAGTAAATATGAATTTTTTTGTCACGTTCCTGCTTATTCTGCATGTGCTTATTGGCTCGAAATAGTACAAAAATAAAGGCATTTGTTATATGCATATTCCCAAACGCAAGAATCTATCTAGTTTCAACCTATATTTTTTTTATTTCATTTATCCAAACAATTTTTCTTCTCATACCATATCCAGGACAATAAGGTCACTTCAAAAGGAAAACTTAAATATCATCTACCAATAAAAATGTAAAAGAGCATTCCTATATTGAATCACTTGTACGCACCTATACAAAATATTGGAGAATATCATATATGGAGAATAAAGATATATGGACGAAGAATAATTTATGAAACTATTTAATCTTTATTTTTTGTTAGATTTTTTTTTTGGAAATAATTAATATTAAAATGTTAAAGCGGTGAATAATTAAGTTTTTGTTGGTTCATGATATATGAGATGCCTTTGATATATATGTATGAGTCATGATTCGACCTTATAATAATCAAGTCGACATTCGTCCCCCTCGGCCCAAGTTCATGCAACAAGCGGCGAGGCCGCCCTCGACTAGCGCAAACGTCGCAAGCGGTAAGGCCGCCCTCGACCAGGAAACGCTACCCGCGTCCGCCCAGAGGTTTGGGGCGAGATCGACGCCTTCCGGGTACGCCCGAAACAATATCTTGGCACGGACACAATCTCCAACAAAGTCAACTGGCACGAAAAGATCTATATATACGAAGACAGTCATGAGAAAAAGGGGGGGGGGGTTTCCACTCTCCCTATGGGGGTTCTAAGAAATACAGAGTACAATGCAGCGTGAGAACCCAACATCAAAACACAGAATAATAGTAGATCTATGAAAACATGATTGTAAGGATCTGAACCTCTTCATGCAGAGGCAGATTAACACATTATCATGAATAAAGATCACTAAATATCTTTTGTTGTCTCTACATATGTTCCCATTATCTTTTCCTTTACTGAATTTCAGATGTGTTACGACTTGCAATGATTGGCCCTTTATTTTCAATAATTGCTTTGAGTTCATAAATGCTTGTAAACAATATGGGTCAAACAATTTGGCGCCGTCTGTGGGAATTTCATAGCAAGATTACGTAGCCTTTCCTGAAGTTAGAAGCAAAGGGAAAACGAGGAATGAAGGGCTGCAAACCCAATGAGAGAAAGCCTGATTTGTCTCGTAAAAACTCGGGCTATGAGCCCTCAACTCAAAAGAATCAAATATGTTCAACTACGGTTGAACTAGGACTCAGGCCATGAGCCTTCGCCAACTGAATATTCAATGACAGTTGAAGTAAAAATTCGGGCTATGAGCCCTCGACTCAAATGAATCAAATATGTTCAACTACGGTTGAACTGGGACTTAGGCCATGAGCCTTCGCCAACTGAATATTCAATGACAGTTGAAGTAAAAACTCGGGCTATGAGCCCTCGACTCAAAGGAATCAAATATGTTCAACTACGGTTGAACTAGGAATCAGGCCATGAGCCTTCGCCAACTGAATATTCAACGACAGTTGAAGTAAAAATTCGGGCTATGAGCCCTCGACTCAAAGGAATCAAATATGTTCAACTACGGTTGAACTGGGACTCAGGTCATGAGCCTTCGCCAACTGAATATTCAACGACAATTGAAGTAAAAATTCGGGCTATGAGCCCTCGACTCAAAGGAATCAAATATGTTCAACTACGGTTGAACTGGAACTCAGGCCATGAGCCTTCGCCAACTGAATATTCAACGACAGTTGAAGTAAAAATTTGGGCTGTGAGCCCTCGACTCAAAGGAATCAAATATGTTCAACTACAGTTGAACTGGGACTCAGGCCATGAGCCTTCGCCAACTGAATATTCAATGACAGTTGAAGTAAAAATTAGGGCTATGAGCCCTCGACTCAAAGGAATCAAATATGTTCAACTACGGTTGAACTGGGACTCAGGCACGAGCCTTCGCCAACTGAATATTCAACGATAGTTGAAGTAAAAGTTCGGGCTATGAGCCCTCGACTCAAAGGAATCAAATAAGTTTAACTACGCTTGAACTGGGACTCAGGCCATGAGCCTTCGCCAACTGACTATTCAACGACAGTTGAAGTAAAAACTCGGGCTATGAGCCCTCGACTCAAAGGAATCAAATATGTTCAACTACGGTTGAACTGGGACTCAGGCCATGAGCCTTCGCCAACTGAATATTCAACGACAATTGAAGTAAAAATTCGGGTTATGAGCCCTCGACTCAAAGGAATCAAATATGTTCAACTACGGTTGAACTGTGACTGAGGCCATGAGCCTTCGCCTACTGAATATTTAACGATAGTTGAAGTAAAAATTCGGGCTATGAGCCCTTGACTCAAAGGAATCAAATATGTTCAACTACGGTTGAACTGGGACTCAGGCCATGAGCCTTCGCCAACTGAATATTCAACGACAGTTGAAGTAAAAATTCGGGCTTTGAGCCCTTGACTCAAAGGAATCAAATATGTTCAACTACGGTTGAACTGGGACTCAGGCCATGAGCCTTCGCCAACTAAATATTCAATGACAGTTGAAGTAAAAATTTGGGCTATGAGCCCTCGAATCAAAGGAATCAAATATGTTCAACTACGGTTGAACTGGGACTCAGGCCATGAGCCTTCGCCAACTGAATATTCAACGACAGTTGAAGTAAAAACTCGGGCTATGAGCCCTCGACTCAAAGGAATCAAATATGTTCAACTACGGTTGAACTGGGACTCAGGCCATGAGCCTTCGCCAACTGAATATTCAACGACAGTTGTAGTAAAAATTCGGGCTATGAGCCCTCGACTCAAAGGAATCAAATATGTTCAACTACGGTTGAACTGGGACTGAGGCCATGAGCCTTCGCCAACTGAATATTCAATGACAGTTGAAGTAAAAATTCAGGCTATGAGCCCTCAACTCAAAAGAATCAAATATGTTCAACTACGGTTGAACTGGGACTCTGGCCATGAGCCTTCGCCAACTGAATATTCAACCACAGTTGAAGTAAAAATTCGGGCTATGAGCCCTCGACTCAAAAGAATTAAATATGTTCAACTACGGTCGAACTGGGACTCAGGCAATGAGCCTTCACCAACTAAAAATTTAACGACAAACGAAGTAAAACTTCGGGCAATGAGCCCTCGACTCAAAAGAATCAAAGATGTTCAACTACGGTTGAATTGGGACTCAGGCCACGGGCCTTCGGCACATCAATTCGATGATAGTTGAAGTTTAATTCGGGCCACGAGCCCTCGATCCGAAACGCTTAATGACCATACAAAGGAAAAACATAAAGCGAAGCGAGCAATAAGCGAACAACGGGAAAATGGGGCCCGATGCATGTATTGTCTGAAGCAAACCACAACAATCAATAAAATAAAAAGAAAAAGGGGAAGAAAAAAAATAGCCACACACGACAACAATCAAAGAAGGCATTATCAACTAATCATCAATTAAGTGGGGATTGCCAACACCGCCATCCGCGCCAGTCCCGCCATCGCCGGCCTGCGCCGCTCCGCCGCCAGTACCGGCCCAAGTCAACCATTCGTCCCCCTCGGCCCAAGTTCATGCAACAAGCGGCGAGGCCGCCCTCGACTAGCGCAAACGTCGCAAGCGGTAAGGCCGCCCTCGACCAGGAAACGCTACCCGTGTCCGCCCAAAGGTTTGGGGCGAGATCGATGCCTTCCGGGTACGCCCGAAACAATATCCTGGCACGGACACAATCTCCAATAAAGTCAACTGGCACGAAAAGATCTATATATATGAAAGACAGTCATGAGAAAAGAGGGGGTTCCACTCTCCCTATGGGGGCTCTAAGAAATACAGAGTACAATGCAGAGTGAGAACCCAACATCAAAACACAGAATACCAGTAGATCTATGAAAACATGATTGTAAGGATCTGAACCTCTTCATAGAGAGACAGATTAACCCATTATCATGAATAAAGATCACTAAATATCTTCTGTTGTCTCTACATATGTTCCCATTATCTTTTCCTTCACTGAATTTCAGATGTGTTACGGCTTGCTATGATTGGCCCTTTATTTTCAATAATTGTTTTGAGTTCATAAATGCTTGTAAACAATATGGGTCAAACAATATACTTTTAAGTATTCTTTCAAATGTCCAAGTGACACCAAATTGAATTCCTAATACACTATTTCTTCTTTCTTTTGTTTAACGAAAAAAAAACAATATCATTTTGCCGTCTTGTCTTCTTTTTTAATTGAACTAAGTCAATACTAATCATTAAACTGAATTTTAAGGACATAAAATTATATCAACACTACAAGATTGATATTAACTATATTTATAGTCACAAAATATCTAGTTAATCTCTGAAGTAGAAATTAAAGTAATACAAATTTAACTGCATAAACTTTAATTTACTCTTGATCAAATCAATAGCAGAAGGACATGCCCGTTCCCATTTTTGGGTAGGTTGTCCATGTGCTATCAAATAAAAAAGACAAATCTACACCTTGCGTTCATGGTATCTACATTCAAATAAAAAAAAAAGATGAATGTGAAAAAAAAATATACGAAGCTATTGTTTATATCACTAACAAATGGACAATAATATTTATAGATGCCTAGAACCTTTAGTTCATATCTTAACCTAAAACCAAAATTTAATATTATTTCGATCTTCAATTGCATAATTCAGAAAAATCAATATGAGAAATCAACAAACTAAAACGGATAAGATGAAAAAACTATAGCTTGTAGACTTGTTGAAATAACGTGCAAGATCAAATCTCAAAAACGCAATATAATTTAATGATATATCATGCACAAGGAAAGAAGGAAAATAAAAAAGAAAGAAGAAGGAGAAGCTTAAAGAGCATCCGTAGAAATTGCGAATTACAATTGAAAAAAAGTTAACAATTTTCAATTTTATTCGATGGAATTTAACTATTAAAATTGAAAGTTATATATACTTGAAAACGCATTACTCTTCTAAAGAAGAAAGCAAAGAAAAAAATACAGAACACATGGAAGATTATTATTTTGAGCATATATATAGATTTAATACGCGGCATTAGAAAGACAATATTAATTAGAACCCTATTTTTGGTTAAAGAATTATAGTACTACCAAAAAGAGTAAGAGGAAAACTCAAATTCAAAGTCCTATAGAAGGTAAAGTTCTATTTAGAATATGTCCTTTTGCATATGAATTGGATTTAGTCCCTCGCTATCTATCTTCCATAAATTTCACAATTATAATTCAACTTAAAGTTCATTATAAGCTACCGTCCAAATATTAGTATATAATATTATAATACTCATATAAGGCAAATTTTAATTGATTTTAATGCTTTAGGTATTGAGATTTTCTACCTAATCTATTAATTCCTTACATCTTTTTGTTTTAATGTGAAATGTCCTACGTGCCTAATCTAATTTCAAAATAGACTTACCACGTGTATTTGTATATATATATATATATATATATATATATATCCATCACGGCGTCTCTTCTGCTTCGTCCCTCTTAGTACGTCGACCAGCTATTTAAACATATAGAGATTAAATTAGGCCGATAAACCACCCGATAAGAGCTAAACCGATATCAATCCGCTCGATGTCTTATCGGGGTGGCTAGCGAATTAATATATTAAAAGCCTATAACCGATACGCCAAATCCTTAAGCGTAAATAATCGCACAATTCGCCCGATAAGCCTCCCTAATTTAAATTCCTTTTTGTAAGAAGTGTTTTTTTCCTCTCTGATGTTTGCATTGTAATTTATGTTTATGTTCAGAATCTCATGATTCTATTCCTTATATTTGTGTTACTTAAATATTTAATCAAAAATAAAATTCTCGAAGCATATATTGTTAGCTTCTTTAATATTTTAATTCATGAGTTTCTACCGCTAAGGTTTTTCTCCTCCAGTTTCTTCTCCCTTCTCTCTTTAGTGATTTTGTCGGTTTATTATATTAGTATTTTTCTGTTGTCTTTGAAATTTTTTTAGGATGGTGGACAGCGGGACCGATCTCTCATCTGTGATACTTATTAGGCCTCATTTGTTTTTTTTAAGATTAAGACGTCTGAATCTGAATACACATCTGAATATTAATATGTGTATTAAGATTGAGACATCTGGATCTGAATACACATCTGAATATATTAAGACGTGTATTAAGATCTGAATAGAAATAATTAAGACTGTTTGATTTTTAACATCTGAATGTATAAAATTTATCTTTATTTGAAAATTAATAAATATAAAATTCAAATGAAATACTAACTAATCTAATATTCTATCAATAAAATATACTCCCTCCGTTTCAATTTATGTGAACCTATTTGACTGGGCACGAAGTTTAAGAAAAGAGAGAAGACTTTTGATCTTGTGGTGTAAAATGAGGCACCTTTATTTTGTGTGGCTATAAATCATTGCATAAAGGTAAATTGTTTCCAAATAGGGAAAGGGGTCATTCTTTTTGGTACGGACTAAAAAGGAAATAGGTTCACATAAATTGAAACGGAGGGAGTATAATTTTTTAGAATATGATAGTTGTTGGTGGTGATGGCTAATGGGTAATGCCGACTAGAGGCGGTGGTTGGTGGTAGTTTTGGTTGATGATGGTGGTTTATGCTAGTAGTTAGTAGTGATTAGTAGTGGTAGCGATAATGATTGAGGATGGTGGTGGTGGGTGGTGATAGTTAATAATATCGGGTGGTGGCAGTAGTTGTGATTGAGAAGGTGGTAGGTGGGTGGTGGTAGGTTATAACGATGGGCAGTGCTAGTTGTGCTTGTTGATGGTGATGGGGTGGTCAGTTGTGATAGTTGATGTGGATGAGTGTTAATTGCGGGTGAGAACGATGGTGGTCGGAGTGGTGGGGATAGTAGGTGATGATGGTCGATAATGGAGGCTATGATTAAGGATGATGGTGGCATGGTGGTGGTGTAGGTGGTGGTGGGGGGTGTGGGTGGTGGTGGTGGTTGAGTATGGTGGTGGTGGTGACATGGTGGTAGTTGATAATGGTAGGCGGTGACAACAGTTAATAATGAATATGTGATAGCATCTTAATGAAATTAAGTCTCTGTTATAGATCTTAATCATACAGACCTATTCAGACCCATTAAGTGGTTGTGAAGTAAAAAAAACAAATACACTTAATGATTAAGATCTGAATAATTAAGATTCAGACTTTCAAAACAAACGCACTTAATATCTGAGATCTGAATGATTAAGATTCAGACCTCCATTAAGTGCAAACAAATGAGGCCTAAGGCTGTATTGTGGTGTAGCCCTAGCCTAAATGCGCCAAATGGGCCTGGACTTAGGCAGATCGGGTTGATATGGTCCCGGGCCTAACAGGCAAAATGAGTGGAACCGGCCCACTGTGGTCCTGAGCCTACATGGTTCCGGACTTAATGGGCCGAGCCCGCAGGCCTAACGGGCTTCTTTTTTGTTTCGGACTATTTTTTTTTATCTAAGGCAATTTCTTGTAAACTATATATATATATATATATATATATATATATATATATATATATATATATATATATATAGTTCAAATTAAACTTTACATTTAATACTTCAAATTAAAGTTCAATACCTTCAATATAATACTTCAAATTAATCTAACAAACTAGAACACTAAGCGTAATATGTCTAATAATTTCAAAATAACACAAATTGTCTCAAATTAACTTAAAATCTTAAATACAAATGTTTGAAGAACGCGCAAGACAACTCTTTGTAGGCCTCCTTAAAGAGCATGTGCCCTCCTTTCGACGACGAGTGTAGACTCGACCACAGTTCTTGCATTTTATTATGTAAACTTCTTCATTTTCTTCTAACACATTAAAGTGTTCCAAAACAAATGGGTGCAATCTAGATTCACCGGACATGATTTAACTTGAATTAAGAATTTGAGTTTGAGAAATGAGAGAGATTAACGAATTTGTGAGTAAAAATGAAAGAATGAGGGGTATTTATAGTTGAGAATAAGAAAAAAGTATAATTATAAAACGTTTGGGGGCGAAATAACTATTTTGAAAGTGCCAAACGGCTAAAAATGCAGACCAACAACTACATTTTAAAATTCTGACCGTTGGCCCTTTTCAAAAAATAAATTATTTTTAAAAAAAATACCCGTTGGGCTCGTTTGGCCCCGTTGAACCGGCCCAGGCCCGCCTAGCGGTCCTGGCCTCGCGGGCTTTTTGGCAAGGACCAGCCCACTGTGGGCTTTTGCACCACTAGGGATCGGCCCCGTTTGGCCCGTTTGCCCCGCAGTTTGGAGCTTGTCCCAGGTTAAGTCCGAACCACAATACAGCCTTATACTTATCCGTTCAAAGTGTGAGGAAGATCGATGGAGTTGAATGCGACAATTCTGAGAAAGGAATTAGTACTTTAATTTGTCTGTGATTGTTTTGAGTATTATTTTGAATTATGCAAACACCTTTCGCTCTCCGTTGTATCTTTGTTGATTCACGACTTTTGCCTTTGCATTATTCTTCTAATAATATTGGTAATGATGTGAAGATTTAGAAATTGTCTTTCCTCTATTCTGATATATCTCCTATTAATAAATTTTCTTGGCGTAAAGTGTTTATCATTCGGAAAATCTACTCAAACCATGTGTTAGGAAAACGATATAAGCATAGCTTTGTATAGTTTTGTCATCTAAAATCCCTAATTTAGCCTTGTAAAGATACAGTGGCCAACTGCCAATAAGACTAGATGTTAACCTGAATAAATAGTCATACTATAAAAATAAAAATAAAGGAAAATACGAAAAATAGTCTTTAGCTTGTGAAATTTTTTGCTTTTAGAAATTGATAAAAGATTAAGGGCCGCGTCAATAATACGAATGGGAAAACTGGGAAGAAATAGAAAGAGAAATGAAAGAGGAGAAACTTAAAAACTAACAAAGGATAACATCGGCATTACAGACAATAGTTGTACTGTTAGGAGAAAAAAAATATTATTTTTATGCACTCTTTTATGGATACTTCAAAAGGAATACTGTTGTTATTTAATATTTTCATCATTTCATGAGGTAGTTTGACTCGGCACGAGTTTAAAAAAAAAAATTTTGAAACTTGTGATCTTAAAAGCTTAAGGGGTAAAAAGTTTGTGGGGCCATGATATTTGTGTGGCTATAAAATCTTTTCATTAAGGGTAAATATGTAAAATAAAAAAGTTTAAAATTGAATTATTTTCAAATTTAGAAATATTTTATTTATTTTGAAATAAACTAAAAAGAAATGTAGCTCATTTAATATGAAACGGAGGAATATGTTTGACATCTCTTATAAATTGACTAAAACTTTAACAAAATTCAGTAATTAAATTAATAATGCACGGAAATTCATTAATTTTGGTTGCATTTGCATTTGGTTGAAAAGTGAAGTGAGAGCCACCAAAATCGAAAGAAAGAGAAGGAGAAGAAACGACAGAAAAAAGGACAAACGGCATTACAATCGATCACAGTAGGCCTACGTCGTTATTAATTGATAACTAAAAGCTTTGACATTCAGCTATGTACTTTTAGTATTGGTTTCCAATTATTACCTCTGTTAGACGAGCTATTTTCTTTTTTAGTTTATTCTAAAACAAATAATATATTTTTATATTTGGAAATAATTTAACTTTAAACTTTTTATTTTACCAATTTATGGTTAATGAGAAGTTTTTATAGCAACACAAATATCATGACCCCACAAACCTTTCACCCCTTAAATTTTTAAGACCACGAGTTTCAAAAGTTTTTTTCTTTTTTCTTAACTTCGTGCCACGTCAAACTACGGGAGTAATATTTTTACTAAAAGCAGTATACTTGGTATGAAATCTGCATGTGCATGGATTCCTTCCACTCACCTTAAGTTGTCATCGGCAAATTTGAAACCTCCAAGTAACATCATTAATTACCGTAAATTACAGCAACAAATATACCCAATATAATTTAAGCAGAGTTCGGGAAGGTTAATATATACAAAGAACTCGTCCCTATCTTAAGAAGGTAGAGAAATTATTTAACGCATAAATTACCTTAAATTAAAGGTCATGAAATGCAGAGAACTCTAAATTTGGAATGCTAAGAAGCACTTAGTATTCTTAATGAATCCTAGAATAACTTATACGCTGATGAAGTGGAAGAAAAAAAATGAAGTAACATGACCTCGTCTCTTGTTATACAAGTAAAATGAAAGTCTAAAGGAAGGTGATAGAATAAGCCACTTCCTTAATTAGCTACATTTGATGTGGAGTAAGGTTGATTAAGGGTTGTTTTTTTTATTCTTTTCTCCTAGCAATCATGACAATAATCCAAAGAATGGCAACTTTATTAAAGGAAATTAAAGGGGTTATATATAAATTGATTATTGCCCACTTCCAAGCAATTCATTCACCTATCGTGATTCTTCTCCTTTTTTACCATTTGTAAAGCAAAGATGGTGGCATGGAAAACTAAAATACCTTGTGCAAAATGGTCAACTCCATGATTGTAATGGTGAAGGATCTTGTGTTAAATAACAAGATCTAGTGGCCCGGGACAGGACCCACATGACTGATGTCTAGAGTTCAATGGTTCATTTAATAATTAATTCCAAATGCAAAGGTTTTCTCTTTGTCGTCCCACTTTCCACTTCCCAATCATACTTTCCCTTTTTAATAGATATAATACATAAAATATCCATCAAATTTGTCCGAAAAAACTATTTACAGACCTAAACGTTACGGGCAACCTTTTAACTCACTGTTCTAAACTTAAGTGAATTTCATACCCCCTTCAGAAAGTTGAACCAAGTCTTATGATGGTTGTGTGTTATACGCACCATAAAGTCCCCTATTTTCAGTTTTTCCATTTTGTTTTTAAAATTTTAGTTTTTAAAAAATGAAAATTTTAAGTTAAAAAACAAAAAAAACAAAAAAAATGTTTTTACAAATTTGTGTTCCTAGTTTTTACAAAACAATTTTTTTTTAAAAAACTAAAAAAATAAAAATATATACTTTTAAAAAAAGAAAGTATTTTGTTGACAATAATCTTTTCAGTTTTTAAAAATAAAAATATTTTGTTAAAAATGAAATTTATTTTTTCTGTTTTCAGAAAAAAATTTAGTTTATACAAAAAAAAATGAGTTTTTACAAAATAAAATATTTAAAAATAGAAAAAAATAACATTTTTCAAAAACGAAAATACTTTGCTTGACTTTTTGTTCTTCAGTTTTTGAGAAAAGAAAATATTTTGTTAAAAAAATATTTTTGTCATTTTTTAGAAATGTATGGATAATGAATGAAGATAGAGAAAGAAAAAACGAAAAAGAAAAGAGAAAAAAATAATATTAAGTTAATTAGTTATACTATCATATTAGAAAGTGACACGTGGACCACTAATTAGTTTTAAGTTTTTTATTTCTTCACGCACAGCTACAATGTGAACTACACGTTTTGCGTAAAAGGGGTATTAAATTCACTTAAGTTTAGAACAGTGGGTAAAAGGTCGCCCGTAAAGTTTAGGTGTGTAAATAATTTTTTCGGACAAGTTTGATGGGTATTTTATGTATTATCTCTTTTTAATATGATGTTTTATATTACAATACTATACAAGAGGGGTAATTTATGTGGTGATTAATTTTTTACTTAAACTGGTTTTGGAAGGATATGATTCTTCTATGTGTTTCTTAACCTACTATTGCAAAAATAGTAAATGTGGAAAGTAAAGAACACAAGTATTTACGTGAAAAATACCTGGCTTAAAGATGAAAAAATCACGACCTACTTTTCAGTAGGATTTTTCCAAATTCTTCACTAAAGTCACATAGCCAAAAATAACATTTACAAATACTGTTTTGAAAACATAGGACTAACTCTAATCCCGTTGTAGCACATATCCTCTAATTATTATGACAACTTCAAGTTAACTCTTACTTGAAGACTCTGAGTACCTATTACAGTTGTCTCTGAATAAAGCTGAAGGGTACAATATGAAACCACATACTACAATTAAACCAGAATAAAAGACAGACACTTGTACTGGTTCTTCTATCTGGGTCACGTAGCTTCAGGTTTGGACGCCTGAATCACACACGAATTACTTGTAAAATTGCCTTGCTATTTTTCTCTCAATTCACATTTAACTTATGCGTTTGTGTGTTACCTGTAAAAGAGAACAACACTTATATTTATACGGTTAGTAAATAGAGATTGACTAGAATTTTGATGTTACTCTTCATTCGTGGAAGAGTTCTAGTTGATCTCAACCTCTAACTCCTTTTCTTTTTTGAGTCGTGTTCTCTTTAAATAAGGAGTTCTTCTCCTTATCAATTATGCAACCTTTTCAATCAGGATCAAGAGATATCAATTCTGTCAAGTTAGGTTTATCTCCTTCACGTGCATCCCGCATGCTCAAGTCTATATGTATCTGTGCTTCATTGTGATGGACCTGGTTCACAAATTTCCTTTGTTAGTCTTCAAAGCTAATCTTTATTTGGGCAAAAAAAATCCTTCAATCCATCCACTAACTAACATTATTAAGTGGTTGATGCAATTAATCAATACTATAACTAGTCCTTCAACAGCTTCTCCTGATCCACTTTCCCCTGTTTTCTTGCTACTTTCGACCACTTTGGCTGAGCTCCCACAGATAGCCATTTTAACAGTTTTAGAGGTGGGTGAATAATCAAACACTTCTTTCCATTTTCCCCTCTCATCACTACGCACACCCTCACACCCCTTTTTTTATTTTTTATTTTTACGATCACATTTCCTTTTACTACCCCGCAGGTGGGTATAAGGAATTTTTTTCAATTAATGTGATAATAATAGAAATGGAATTATTTATTTAAGTTCAGAGTCGTCACGTGGGATAATTTAGTGTATCCCAAGTCAGCGGTTTAAAATCTTGAATATAGGAAGTTTGACTCTATTTATGGTCTACGAACACAGAAATCCGGGTAAGAAATTTTGTTAATCCGAGAGAAGGTATTAGGAATTTTTGGATTCCGTAATTTTAGTACGATCTCTCTAATCATACCCGGCGTAATTAAATATCTAATTACTTATTTTTAGAACCTATGTGCATTTAGCTCTTTTAATTAGAAAATTATCTTAAAATAGGTCACGCGTACGTGTACCCGTTTATTTGGCACGTCAAAAATAATGTCACGCCTACGTATCCATAATTAATAATCCTTTATTATTATTATTATAAAAAAATTTGGTTGAAGTTGTGCGAACGCATTTATTTTAAAAATCAAAAATATAAAATGTGTCTAAAGCATTTCTACGAGTATTCATTATTCTTCCTAAACTTTGAGGTTGTTGTGATGGAAATTTTATGAACAAGATATTTTTGGGGAGTAAATAGGCTAGCTGGCATGATCTATTACTTGGTCCAAATTTCTTTTGACCCAATGCCTACCTTATGGCCCATTCTTATTCCTTGCCAAGGAAGAAACAACTCCAATTTTCTATCTACCCAATTAAAAGCATTTATTCAAGAACTAAGACAACATACATCACAATCGAATAAAAACTAATTAAATCAATTTAAATAAAAAAACTAAGACATGCTACTCAAACAATATAATATAGAATAAAATATTAACCAACATGCACACTAATCTATCATAACAAAATGAAATGAGAATGAAAATTGAGAAGTGGACCGTTTATTGATGAACAAAGCTGAAAATCACAAATAAATGGGGCTAAATAAAGCAACAATCCTTGGAATGAAACACCAAAATTACAAATTGTAATCTCGAATCGATACCGGTAAGCTCGAAATCCAAATCGATCTCAGTCATGAGATAATCTAAAACCAAAAATATCTGACAACTGACTACTCCTCGCCGGAGCTAGTGTAAACTCATCGGAAATTCCCTAAATCGGACTGTTGGGCAAGCTTAATAACTTATTTACCAAGCACTTAAAACCAAAAACCAACTGTAAAAATATAGACCAGGATAACCCAATGCTATATTTTTTGGTGATATTCAACTTGAAACCAGAAATTAATCATCGATTTCTTCTATAAGGTGATTTTTTTTTGTTTTTATTTTTTGTTCTTTCAAGTTGTGGGGATATATGGGTTATTAAATGAATGCGGAGGTACCGTATGATACAGTAATGGGTTACATAGAAAGATTGATATTGAGAAAATCTTGGGAGGGGAAATGTAATAATGATCAGGTTCGAAATTTGGACGAAGGGGCGTAGTTGCGGGGGATCTTTAGTTTGATTGAGGTAAACAGTTGTCGTTTCTTCCAAGATTGGGTTCCTTTTTAAGTGTTGAATCAAAATATCAAGGCTGCCATTTTTATATATATTTTAGTCTAGCTCTAGGAATTAGAATCTTAGGGTAGGGTTTCTATAATTGAGTGTTTTATATGGACGTTGGAATGATGATGTCCATTGGACTAGAAAGAAATACGTAGCTAGCATTAAATCTTGCACTTAAGTGAGCTAATGGATTGAAAAAAATGGGCTAAGGATAAGGTTGGGCCATGCCTTTTGGGTTTGAACCTAGGCTAGGAAGACCAAATAGTACAATGTATCTATAAAATGTAAAAATCACTCTAAGTAAAATAAACTAATATAAAACTAAATACTAAAAGTGAAACTAATTTTTTGTTTTTTCAAAATTTATAATACGATAAATATAAATATATTAACTGACTTTAATCCAAAGATGATTTTTTTTTGTAGTTTTATTTTTATGCTAAAAATAAAATATAAGAGTTAAAACTATTTAGAATAGAAACACTAAACCTCAATTAAATATTTATGCTAAAATGTGTAAAATCTTGGGAGGGTCAAAAATTACATTTCTACCACTGCCACTCTTTGACTGGAAACACAAAGAGTTTTCAGACAAAGAATGACAAAACAGATTTTTTGACCCGACCCTTATTTAGAGAGACCAAAAACTAAAAGAAAAGAGAATGTGAGTAAGAGCTGGTATCTGAGCTGCCTACATATCCTTGGCTATAAAAAAATCATGTCACGTGTAGTTTAGAAGTAGGAACAGTGATGGAGTACACCGAGGTGGAGAGCCGAGTGAGGTTCTGGTCCGCGGTACTATTATTATATCAAAAATCAAAATTGAAAAGACCAACTAAGCCTATCAGCTAAGAGTTACAAGATTCATATCTATGAGTCTTTTGAAGCTTCATGTTGAGTCTTGGTTGGTTCTTCATGTGGACTTTGATCTGAATTTTGACGCTCATTAGCTGCAGGTGCTGGTTCATTCTTTTTTCAACTTCTCGAATCAAGGCGAGACATGCAAAGCTTGTAACATCAATCACGTCTTGAGCCTTCCACAAATTTTCTCTAATTCTACATTTGGATTCACTTCCCTCTTTTTTTCTTTTCTTTCTTTTTTCTTGGATTGAGACTTCTTCTTTGGTCATCTCGGATTGTTGACTCATATTCTTGTCGTGAGCTTCTACTATTTCTAACTTGAATTGACAACAAGACAAGAGGTTTCCCATATTCTTCAAGAGGGATCCTATTGTCTCTGACTAGAACTTGAAATGAGTTCGGTTATTCTCCAGGTGGGGGCCTACTACTACAACAAAACAGACAAAACAAAAGAAATTTTTCTGCCCCAGTTTGCGCCAGGAACATCAGTGAGTGTTAATCGAATCATGTTATCCAGAAGAGTTCTATTTATTTAAAAGCTAAATTACATTATCCAGGAGGGTCCTAAAAACTAAAAATTAAATCGCATCTTAAGAGTGAAAATTTGAAAGCTAATTCTATTTCCTAAAGGTAAAACTTACGCTAAATCTTATTGTCTATGAGGGTCCTAAAAACTTAAAACTACATCCCATTACCTAGAAGGATCCTGAAAAACTTTAAAATTAAATCGCATTATGCATGAAGGCCCTGATTTCAAGACAATTAAAGATTGATAACTTAAGAAAACTAAAAATTGACCCCCTTTTTTCAAATCCAGACTTCCCTTCTTTCCTTTTTTTATAGAAAAATTATTCTAGGAGAAAATTAATCAGACTAGGTTTTCTGTTATCTTAGGAGAAACATTCATCAGACTAAGATTTTGATCCTAGGAGAAGGTTCAACAGTCTAGGTTTTTATTTTTGTATCTTAGGAGATAGATTCATCAAACTAAGATTTTGATCCTAGGAGAAAGATTCATCAGATTAGGTTTTGTATTTTAGGAGAAAGATTCATCATATTAGGTTTTCTATTTTAGGAGAAAGATTCATCAGACTAAGATTTCGATCCTAGGAAAAGGTATGTCAGACTATGTCCCTTTTTCTCTCTTTTATTTTTGTATCTTAGGAGAAAGATTCATCAGACTAAGATATCTATCCTAGGAGAAAGTTCATCAGACTAGGTCTTCTATCTTAGGAGAAAGATTCATCAGACTAAGATTTTGATCATAGGAGAAAGATTCATCAGACTAAGATTTCTATCCTAGGAGAAAGTTCATTAGACTAGGTCTTCTATCTTAGGAGAAAGATTCATCAGACTAGGTTTTTTTTTCCTTTTGTTATCTTCGGAGAAAGATTCATCACACTAAGATTTCTATCCTAGGAGAAAATTCATCGGACTAGGTTTTCTATCTTAGGAGAAAAATTTATCAGAACAAGATTTCTATCCTAGGAGAAAGTCAGACTAGATCTTCTATCTTAGAAGAAAAATTCATCAGACTAAGATTCTGATCCTAGGAGAAAATTCATCAGACTATGTCATTTTTATCATAGGAGAAAGTTTTATCAGACTAAGATTTATATCCTAGGAGAAACATTTATCAGACTAAGATTTCTGTTGGAAAGAAAATCCATCAGACTAGGACTTTTTATCCTAGGAGGAAAAATGTGAAGATCAATGGCAAGATTTTATGCACAATAGCTAGACAAATAAAGGCAAAGATTTGAGAAACTTCACTTTGTCAGCTTTTCTCTTCTTTTTCTTTTTTTTTTCCTTTTGCTTTCTTTTTGCTTTATTTTTCTCTTCTTTTTTTTTGAACCACTATCCTTGCACTACTTTGTTCCTATTTCAAACAAAAAAAAATTGTCAGTTTTGAAAGTGGTGGTCAATTTGTGGCCTAGAATCTTGAGCAGCTTTGCTTTGTGCTCAATCAGCTTGAGTCGGTCTCAAGAGACTTTTGCTCTACATCAACCCAGATTGTTCCACACCCATTATCATTTGTATTTGTGGCTCAATCAGCCTTGTCTCTACTGGAGATCTTTGCTCAGGTGACCTCTTCTAATGTCTTTAATGACTTCTTGATTTGAGCAATTTTTCTGTCGGAGAGAATCACAAGTTATCTTTGCTTGTGCCAAGTTGGCTGACTATAGTCTTTTGGGGGAAAGCCTTTGTATGAATCCTCAATGCATGTTGACTATAATTAAAACTGAGTGTGCTGGCCAAATTTACTTTGTGCAACTGAAAAGCTGGTAGTAGTTTTTGAAATCCTTTCTTGCTTATTTTGGCAAGGACTGACTCAGAGGAAAGGACACAATGATGTAAAGAAACAATATTAACAAAAAATACCCTTGTCAAGAACAAAATAAAGAAGGTTTTTTTTCTAATAATTAGTCTTAATGATCATGACATACATTTTGGACTTAATGGCAAATCTATCAAACTATCCAATCTTCCCTTTTCCCATTCTTATGACCTTTGAAGTCGGGCTTGTTCATGACGATTCGTTGCATCAGCTTCACGACTCACTTTCGATTAGTGGTGTCCCTAGGGGTTTTTACCAACAAGTTTCTCTCATTTATTTATCTTTGTTTACCGTCGTCTTATAGTGCCCTTGGGAGTTTTCAATAGTAAGACTCTCTCATTTCTTCTTTTTTATTCTTTTTTTCTTTTGCTTTCTTGTTTGAGCAACTGACCATGTTCTATGTCGTATGAAAATTGTTGCTCATTGCATGCATCTCTTGGCATTCTTGAAGGTTGATCGGGATGTCTTAATTTGGAAGGCTTTTGGATAAGTTTGGAAAGGAGAGTCGACATGAAGGCTCAAAATAGACTCAAAATAAAGGGTTGTAGACTTACAACTCTTGGAATCGACTCTTTCAAAAGTAAAATAAAATCTTTTTCCCAATTCCAGATACTAGAAATTTTTGGATTTTTTTAAACTCTTATTTGGTTGGATTGAGCCGTGTAAGGCTGCCTACGTATCCTTTTTTCTTTTAGTAATCAGGTCAAACGTAGTTCAAACATCTACCTAACTATTTTTTTTTCTTTTTTTTT